>VZTU01028479.1:9859-22200 GCA_013400835.1 Zapornia atra | reverse complement strand
AATGGACTAAAGCTAAAGGAGGGAAGGTTTAGATTAGATATTAGGGGGAAGTTTTTTACAGAAAGAGTGGTGAGGTGCTGGAACAGGCTGCCCAGAGAAGTAGTGGATGCCCTGTCCCTGGAAGTGTTTGAGGCCAGGTTGGATGGGGCCCTGGGCAACCTTGTGTAGATCCAGACCTGGAGGTTGGTGGCCCTGCCTGTGGCAGGGGGGTTGGAGCTCTGTGATCCATGGGGTCCCTTCCAACCCAGACCATTCTATGATTCTATGATACAGCTAATCATAAAAAGCCCTTCCTATGCACTGCAAAATAAGTATCTGCTAACATAATGAAGAGAAAAAAAGCCACACTTACCAGCAAATTCCAGGGTCTTGTGGAAGTTTTGAAATGGTCTGTCTTTTAAATGGACTGTGACATTTAGAGAAAAGGAGAATGTTTGGTAGGAGATGTTAATTTCAGCAATACTTCATTTTCAAAAAAGGAATTGGGGAAGAAGCATGGGAAAATCATCATGCTAAAACTCTGAGAGACCTAGGTTTACTTCTCCAATATGGAAAAATTAAGTTTCATTATAAATATTACACCAAATATAAAAAAATATATTTTAAATATATCTCTAAAAATGAATATCATATTGACTGTAAAAATAACTATAATTGGAAAATGTAAAAAGCACAAACCAAAGTAGAATTCTGTGTACTGAGCTGAAAGATTTTGAGCAATTCTGGCTTTTATTTCATTCTCTAAATGTACTGTTGTTATTCAGTTTTGGAAAACTGCAGAAAACACAGATTTTATTCCAAAACATAGAATTCTTTTCCTGACCAACTCTAGTCATTAGCAACAATCACCTCCATATTAATTTGTGCATGCTGACTTTAAAATGTGCTGCCCAAACATTTTTTTTTATTCCTATCTGATCAGCCTCAATACCCATATGGCTTATTTTGAAATACCCATTGAACTGCTTTGCAAAAATAATACGGCAGCAGATATTCCCTCAGTCAATTTTCAGAAAGTTTATGAATCAGAAGCACTGGCATTTCTTAAATTACTGGGTGCCTGACTTAGCACAATCTGTCATTGGTTGAAAACCTGACAAGTGATGGAAGCCCCTTGGTGTTTTTTGGAACAGGGGCAGATGGAGCCCATCTCCCTGAAGAAGTTTTGTTTTCCTTTGTAACACTGACAAAAACATACTGTGCAGAAGAACAAGTTCAGGCACTTTAGGAGAAACTGATGTATTGTTTTAAAGTAGAATAGTACTATAGGATTATAAAATGACTGGATGTACTTTAAAATATTTAGAAACAAAATTGCTTTCAGATTTTCTGGGAAGGGGGAAAAAAAACCCAACCCCCTAAAGAGAACTTTCATTACATGGCCTGATCTAAGTCACTGATATAAGTAGTAAGTGCTGAAACCTTTGAATCTCACAGTTTTCTACAGCTGTGGAATGATCACTTACACCTTTCCTAACAAAGCCAGAGTTACATAGGACAGTCACTGGACTTCCCAGGATTTTACTAACAAAACACACATGGATATATAAAAGAATTTTTGATTTTGTTCTGGGCTTAGGAAAATTGAATTTGATGGTGGGCATAAGCCCAGTTCTCTTTCTGTGTTAAAACCTACTTTGTACAACTGCTTTTCAGTTCATTTTCTTTGTGTTTCAAACTTCCTTAGCCACTCATTTCATCAACTCCTCACCTGTTACTTACAGCTGGGCTTTCCTCTCTACGGACACCTAATCTCTTTCCTCCAAATTTCCCATTCAAACTCTTTGTCACCATGGCCCCAGCAGGTTCTGCCCATCTTCAATGTGAAGCTTTAGATAATAAAATGCATTTATTTAGCTGGTAATAACTTTTCTCAAGCACTGTTGTTTGTACTTTCTTTGATAATCAGGGGCCTATGGATAAAGAGTCACTATTGTACAATGAAGCTTCTCAGAGAATATAAACTATCCAAAATAGGACTTCATTGTATTATTCATGAACAAGTTGGGGGAAGGAGGGCAGAGAAAGATAACAGAGATTTTGGATTTAAAAAAAAAAAAATTTAACTGACATTTTCACCATGCATTTCAATAGAAATTAAAATACTTTAAGAGGTGACCACTGAACTCTTTTTGTGCATGAGGATGTCCCACTAACAACTCAGGTACATGCTGTTTGTATAGTGTTGACCAATCTTTAGAAATATTTTTCTAAATCCCTCCTTTACTTCTGTTTTTGCAGTCCATATTTTTCAACAGAAAGCACAGCTGAAGCTCTGCTTTCCTTTCCTTCTGCAGTGACAGTATTATCTCAGAGCACATAAGCAATTCACCATGTAAAATCTCACCTTACAGGTTTACCCAAGCTCCAGGTAACTATTTCAGTATATACTTAGAGCTTGATTGTAATACTTCACCTTTTGTCCTCTAGACAAGTTATTAGCTGTTGGGAGTTTCTTTGGTTTTGGTTTTTTTTATTTTGGGGTCCCCCCCCCCCCAGCCCCCAAACCTCTTCCACAGGAGCTTTCAGAATTGTTTGCCTTTCAAACTGTTACAGCCCATCTTCAATGAGATCTTTAAAAGACTGATCATAGCTGTAGCTGAAGTGATGCAGAAATCCCCTCGAGCTATCTGCAGGGTTCTTCTATCAGCAACCCGAGTGTCAGTCCTCTCCAGGGAGACCTGTAACAAAGCTTTAGTCGACTTACACAAATTCAAAGGGAAAAGCTCTGTGCATGGGATATTTAGGGAATAAGCACTCCTTTGGCACACTGGAACCCAAAACTTCTGAAGCAGATATATTCTGTTAGGAGAATTTTATTCTGCTTTAATTTTTCTGAGTATGCACTGCACAATTTATTTCCAATTAGATGAACTACACAGAGGTCAGTGAAGACGACAGATGTGTGTGTGTACATACATACCCAAACCAAAACAAACAAAATGCCAAGTACATGTTATGATTTTATCTGCTTATTTAACCATGATTCATTGAGATATTTAAGGAATAAGGTATTTATGAACTATTAGGAACAAGCTTAATTGTCTGTGCCTAATCCACTACAGAACTGGTCACAGTATCAATACCCAACTCCAAGCTACCTTAACAATTTACAAAGAACAAAGATTGCTCCTTAAGCTAGTAAATATGGAAGACTAAAAGATTTCAGAAAAAAACACTTTCCTGGGGAAGCAGTCACAGCACTGAGCCTGACTGAGTTCAAGAAAGATCTGGACAGAGCACTCAGCCACGTGCTCTGACTTGTCTGGCGCTGTGTGGAGCCAAGAGTTGGACTTGATGATCCTTCCAACCAAGGATATTCTATGATTCCATGAAAGATGACACAGCTTTATGAATAGAAAGACCAACAGGGAGAACAAATTAAATTTAACACCGAGAGATGGCAACAAGCAAAAAAATAACTAAGGTGGCAAGAGGAAATATGGATTCCCTCTGCTGAGGTGCAAAAGAAAGGTTGCGGTACATATAAAATTGGGACAAAAACTAGTCCTGAAGATGCAATAATACTCAGTAAAGAGATCTTTAAAAATAGGTAAAAATATAGAATAGAAATAGAAAATAGAAATGTACTTTAGAAAAATCCACTTTATTGGCTTAGATCCTCAATAAATGCTTGTATGTTCATCCATCTACAAGGAACAGGGATTTTTATATAAAGTCAGAAGTATCAATAATTTTTTTATTCACACCATGAAATACTTACACTTGACTAGTTTAGTATTCTGAAGATAGTAGACAAAAGATGTAAAATTCTATATTCTAATAAGAGTTCTGAGTGTGAGATACTGGATGAAGAACATGGATGATACTGGCAATGGTCCTTGTCAGGCTCAGACTTGTGGTTAAGTTTAGTGATTAGCTTAACAATTTAATGCCCTAAAAAAACACCAAACCAAAAAAGTCTGCATTGGCTAATTGTAGGGAAGTTCTGGCCAAATCCTTTGATAGATGGCCAGGAACTGAAGAGAACCTGGCCTCAGAAAAGGCTGTGAACATCCGAGATGTCTGGAAAAGCAGCCCTGAATTACTTGGAAGATAATTTCAATATAATTATATGGAAACAGATGAAGGAGTGACATGGATTGTTAAAACAAAAATAATTAAAATAAGAAGGTGAAGAAATAAGCATGAATTCAGTTTCTCCTGCTTTGTTATCATCTGTGCATGATTCATAAACTAGTTGTTTTATACTAAAGCATTGTAATTTAATAATTGTGTATTAAATGGAAAATGCGTGCTGATTTTTGTCTCTCAAATACAATTAAAATGTCTTTAAATTATATACCTGAATGTATATGACCTCAGGCTAGGAAGGTGGATTTCACTAATGCAATCTATCTAAAACAAATACACAGTTGTGTTCAAAAGAAAAACGCCTGTTTAAAATATATTCAGTATTTGAGGAGGGACTCAAGAGCCACCCGGAAGTCAGGTATCTGTTAAAGGCTGGTCACCGTGGCTACCAAGCAAGATATGCACTTGAAGGCAGTGCTTCTTATATCCTGTGGTTGCCTTGTATGAACAATGACTCCTTTCCCAGGAGCACTGTTGTTGCAGTTTGGTGGAACTGCTGCTTCAGTGGCTCTTGTAAGCTGCAGTTACAGCTTTCTGCAAGCCCCATGTTTTGAAAAACATTGCTGCAGTCAAGGCCAAATTTGAGACTGAGCCTATCAGAGCTGGTCACAGCGCCTCTGGGAATCACATATAGGAGAAAAAAAAACTGCTGGCAGGGGCACTTTGCCACCGGAGCGGGAGTGAGAAGATGGAACAAGCTGCACAGACTCCAAGGCCAGGCCTGCAGGAGGGGGGGGATGAAGAATGCGAAGAGAAAGTTTCCCCTGCAGCTCGTGGTGAAGTCCATGGTGAAACGGGTGTCCCCCCGAAGCCCATGGATGAGGACGGGGAGCAGAGACCACTATGCCCTGTGAAGAGATTGATCCACGCCTCAGCAGGTTTGCCAAGGGACTTGTGACTTTGCGGGTGACCAGGCCGGGGGGTCTGGACCCGGACGTCAGCACCCTATGGAGGGGAGAGTCCTGCTGAGAGGCCTGTGGTGAGGGGATGACTCCCCGATAGAGAGGACTCACGCTGCAGAAGGTCGTGGACACGACTCTCGCGTGGGTGGGACCCCACGGTGCCGCAGGGGAAGGGTGTGTGTATGTGGAATGCCCCCCCCCCCCCAGCTGAGATGGAAGACAGCTTGGGAGGAACGGACTGAAACCCCTCACTCTCCATTCCCTGCCCCCCCTGTACTGCGAACGGGAGGGAAGAAGGGAGCGAATCTCTGATTAAAGTCAAGAGTGCGAAGAGGCGAGGGGTGGGGGGAAGGAGAAGTGATAATATCTGGGGAAGAAAAGCAGCTTGTTGGGAATCACCGGAACCCCACTGCCCATCCCCTGCCCCTCCCCGCGCCATGTTGGGGGGGAAGAAGGGAGTAAAATCGTGATGAGTTTTAAGTTTGCTAAGAAGGGAGGGGTGGGGGGAAGGTGCTTGAAGACCTGGCCGCTTCTTATCTCGTTCCGGTTCACTGGGTGTAGTAGTTGTAGTAAGTAGTAATAAATCACTTTTTCTTTCCTTTATTCTGTGCTGAGTCTGTTTTGCCCATTGCACTAATTGGAGAGTGATCCCTCTGTCCTTATCTCAAGTCCTAAGCCTCCCAACATCTATTTTCTCCCCTTTTCGGCTGAAGGGGGGAGTGAGCGAGCGGCTTGGTGGGTATTTGGCCTTTGGTTAGGGCCAAAACCACCACAACTGTGCTGGCTAACTGGCTTAGACTAGGTACCTTTTAAGGCAAATAATATAAGGGAGGTGAACTCCTGCACTATGGCAGAAAATGTTCTGTTCATATTTGTACATTTCTTTCCTCATGTGGGAGGTTAACTAACCAAATCCAGTTAAACCTATTTAAATCACAGTTTCTTTGGTCTTACCTCCAAAAATGCCTCTTCGCAACTGTAGAAAGTGAAAGGTATTCCAAAAATTCCTGCAACTTGCACAAACACATTTCAAACTTGATTCAATCCAGTATTCAGAAACTTATTGTTTGCCTTTGTTTTCCATGCTTGTCAAACAATCTTCCAAACATCCTCTATTGATATCTAGAGAGAATGTATTCCTTAATTAGAAACATACTGGGTTTTGCACAGGGAGCCTGAAAGATACACCAATTGATAAAGAATATTTTCTCATCAATTCCATGACACAAAACAAGTAAAAAGCCTTAGTGTTGTTTCCATCTAACAAAACACTAGTACCTATGCTCTTGGTGATAATCGATACCTTTCAAATGGAAACAAATTCTCCTGTGCCTCCCCAAACTGTGTCAAATATTTACACAAGGTAAATCACCATCAAATGCTCCATCTGGGTTTGTCTGCTGATAGTCCCCTAAATGGCTGTAGAAAACAATAACTCCTGTTCTATTCAGCACTGGGAAGTTAATTCCCATGGATTTCCTTAGCTAAGACCTAAGAGTTTAAGGGCCCAAGCCAAACCAATGTACACACCCATGGGAACATACATGGCTCAATGGCAACAACAAAAAACACCAAGACCAAAGCCTACAGATTTTGAAATGTCAGTGTTAAACCTTCATAGCTTTTTTAATCTCTTTTAGTTGTTTCCATTTTTCTTCCCCAAAATTTAGAAAATAAAGAAAAACTACATACACAGGAAAATTAAAAGGACTGGTTATCAGTGTGACCGTTGGAAGCAGAAAAAAAAAAACCCAGAAGGAAAAAGGTAGTAATACTTCCAATTTTCAATCTGATTTTATTTAAACTCAAGGTCTATATATGTATTTATTTATCTGTAGTATTTGCAAGAATCACAGACTGGTTTGGGTTTGAAGGGATCTTAAAGATTGCCTAGTTCCAATGGCCTGCCATGGGCAGGGACACCCTCCTCTAGCCCAGGTTGCCCAAAGCCCCATCCAACCTGGCCCTGAACACTGCTGGGCAGGGAGGGGGCAGGCAGCCACAGCGTCTCTGGACAACAAAAGCTAACATTCATTCTGGTTTAAATCCTATAAAATGGAAATAAATTTAACTCTTCAACATGTTGAAATAAATTATAATAAAAAACTTAGAAGAATTTAAAAGAAAATGCCAATGCAATTTCCAGGTGCCATGAGCATTAATGGAGAACATTTCCATACCCAAACAATTTTGACAAGAATTATTGTATTTTCATTTTCAGATATTAAAAGCTCATCTACAGGAGGTTGCTTTCTTATGGGCAATGCTACCACATTGTTTCCAGAAACACTGCTTTTGGTATCAGTCAAATAACTTTGAAAGCTAGGTTTTATCACCACTCCAAAAAGTAGTAATACCAAAAAGATATTTTATAAACCCGCAATACCTATACATCTAAGTAAAACCTTCCTTGTATTTTATACAGCACTATACACACTGGGTTTGAACTGCATCTGAATTTTACATCTGAGTATGCATATAATGGAAATGGGCAATCAGAGGCAAGTAGTTCCCCAAAATTTTATGAATAGCAAGTTTCAAATTTATCAACAGGTGTGCTGAGGGTTCTTTTTTTTAATAAAGTAATGCTGAAATTAAAAAGAAGAATTAATGTATGATTTGCGGAGTCTTTATACTTACTTATATTGATTCATTATAATGGCTGTTTTAAATGACATACTAGATTTAGAAATGTTATTGTCCACAGCTTAACACTGGCTCTCCAGAACTGCCCTTTATTTCCAGTATATAACAAACTACATAGAAGTGGTGTGGGGATTTTTGTTTGCTTTTAATTTTACAGCAATGAAATATCTAAAGTCACTGCATTTCTGCAGCTGGAACAGTCCTTAAGCTTACAGAGACTCATCCTTAATGAAACAGTAACAGTCCTTGTATTATCTGTGCACGATGCTAGAATGAAGGCTTTGTTGACTCTGGCACCCTAGCACCATTCTGGAAACATGTAGTCTTGTATTACTTACTTGAGTTCTGTGGCCAAGACCTGACTCAAAGGAGCCCTTGAGCCTATCACAGCAGATACATGTTTATATTACAATGCTTTGTTGTCTACTAAAACGACAGCTCTACTTGTTGACATGGGAAACCAATTTTTCATCAGGGCATAAACTGAAACAGAATGCATTTTCAGAATCATTGTATTTAAATCTGTTTTCTTTCATATTTAGGATATTTAATTATATTTCAAAATCACTATATATTTCACAACTTATCATATGTAATAGAACTTTTATAGAAGCTATTATAACAGCTGTGGAATTAATACTTAACTCAAGGCTAGAGTACAGCAATTGTTCAGCTGGATTTATTTGGAAGGAGCAAAATCTCACTTACAATTGGTTTAGCAAAACAATTATTACACAACAGAGAACATTAAAAAGAAGAAAGTAGCCTCCACAAGAATCATGTTTTAAAACATATCTTAGAGAGGAACTGGTATATTTATCTGACAACCCAGAAGGCTGTGCTGCCATCCAGTGAGATGTGGAGAGGCTGGAGAGCTGGGCAGGAAAAATTTAATGAAATATGACAAGGGCAAGTGTAGAGTCTTGCACATGGAGAACAACCCCATGTACCAGTATAGGTTGTGGACGGATCTGTCAGAGAGCAGCATAGGGGAAAGGGACCTGGGGTCCTGGTGCGCAGCAGGATGACCATCAGCCAACAATGTCCCCTCATGGCCAAGAAAGCCAATAGGCATCCTGGGATTATATGAGAAGGTGCATGGTCAAGAGAGGTCCTTCTCTCCCTCTCCTCTGCCCTGTTGAGACCACACCTGGAATATTGTGTCCAGTTCTGGGCCTCTCAGTTCAAGGACAGGGAGAGACTTCAAAGAGTCCAGCACAGGACCACAAAGATGATTAAGGGAGTGGAACATATTCCTTACCAGGAAAGGCTAAGGGAGGAGTCTTTAGCCTGGAGGAGACTGAGGGGTGTCCTCACCAATGTCTATAAATATGTAAAGGGTGATTGCCAGGAGGATGGAGCCAGGCTTTTCTCAGTGGTGTCCAATGATAGGACACGGGGCAATGGGTGCAAGCTGGAGCACAGGCAATTCCACATGAACATCAGGATAAACTTCCTCACCGTAAGTGTGACAGAGCACTGCACCAGGCTACCTAGAGAGGCTGTGGAGTCGTCTTCTCTGAAGACATCCAAAACCTGCCTGGACATGTTCCTGTGTGACCTATTCTAGGTGATCCTGCTCCTGGCGGGGGGGTTAAACTAGATGATCTTTTGAGGTCCCTTCCAACCCCTAACATTCGGTGATTCTGTGATTGTAACAAAAGCTTGAGAAGGGACTCAGCTAGTGTGTGTAGTATCATAATGAGAAGAAAACACAGGAGCTTTAGGAAGCAGAGAAAAGCTTCATATGAGTCATGTGATTAGATATTTGAAACAATTCTAGCTCTGAAAGGACAATTAATTAAATCATACAACCTTCAGGTCTGTACTAGAGGGAATCATCATTGTTTCCCCAAGGTGACCTAAAATTAAGGGCTTCTCTACGCAGACAAAGATTATGTTGTTCTATCTGTGGAAAAATCAGGTCACCAAGATCATAGGTCCAGTATCAGGATCAATAGTTTCATAAAGATAAGTGACCTCGTGACTTTTTATACATGTAGCTTGTTTTGATTTGTTTTATGAAGTAGTGTAGAAAACACAGCAATTGGTAAATTTGGTGGGAAAAAAGTACTAGGCTGGTATGCACATGTGTAGCTTTAAATTAATCTCACTGGAAATCAGTGGCAATTAATACACTGCACTAATTCTGTATTAGTATGTATAGTATAGACATAGTGGTATGTCTTCATTAATACAGTTTATTGTTGCCTGGCCAAATTATTTAGTTGGTCTTTTTAATTCCATTGGAGAGCACAAATGCTACTTCACCTACACCTTTCACTTGGATTACCTTCCTTGGTCTCTGCACTGAGTAACAGCCCCTGTTGGAACTCCTGTCTAAAAGCAAGTAAATACGTAGTGCATTAGATACAAGGAACTCCAGGTATTGTTAAACTGATTTTCCTTATGCACATGAGATGCTTAAGCCTTCCATACAGAAAAATCTCTGAATCCAGAATAAGAGAATGAATTCCAATTTGGAAAGTCACCTTATGCAAATGTTAATTACTACCTGATTGTTTGATTTTGGAGGGGTTCATCATGAGAGCAGTACATTTCTTGCTCAAAGTGTCAAACTTCTAAAGGACCATGGTAAGGCAATACAGTCAAAACAGCAGATTTAGTTAATTCAGTCAGGAGATAGAAGCACAACTGTGTCTGATTTCAAAACCTGCCACGGGGAGTAAGAAAATCAGATTAAAGACACTGTGCTGTGACCAGTGTCAAGTAATCTGTTAACACATCAAGGAACCCTCACTCAAAAGGCTGATGCTCACAACGAAGGTTACTAAAACATAACTAGGAGATTTTTAATTGCATCAATATTTTAAAGCAAGGCAAGTTAAATACTAGTTTTGAGTTCAGTATACCAATAAGTACGAAATTATAGCATGATACAATTATAGAACAGCCAAGAGTCTTGAAGAACAATGATACTGCATTTTTAAAAATCCAGGCATTTATTTCACCATGTTATAGATGAAAACAAATGTAAGTTGCTATCTCAAGGGTTTTATTTAACTCAGAGAAACCTAGAAGAGTGTTACACACAGCAAAACTAAAATCAGGCATTTTCTATTAGATAGAACTATAATTATCGGTTTGTTGGGGTTTTTTTAAAGAGTGTTTGATTCAATACTCAATCATGCAGAAATGAAGAATCTGATTGTTAAACTTTTGGCAGATTTTATAGGAAGCTCCAAAAATCTAATTTCCACTGGCACGTTTAACAGTCCTGTTAACCCTAACATAAAGTTAATTAATTCCCTTAAGAGCTCATTTGTATAGCTCCAACTGTCACAGACACCCTGACTGAAATTTCTAAATGTTTCACTACAGTCCCACTTCCCTAGACCATTATATTGCTGAAAATTACATTTGTGCAAGAAGTAACCTGAATTCTCTTGATGCTGAAGGAACAAATTTGAGCAAGGTAAGTCCTACCACCCCTAAATAAACTATACCCCTCCCCAAACATACACCTAGGCGTGAAATGTACCAACAAATATGGTTACTGAATTAGGAGTATCCCTTAATTTGGGTCTGTATTTTAACTAATGTGTATCTTAACAGCTTTGTTATTAATCATATCTTAATGTAAACACTTTGAAGCTGTTGCTGCTCAGTAATGTTCATTACAAATAGTCCCTGTGGGAATCACCACCTTATTTCATTAAAGTTCCTGCCTGCTGTTAATTGCTCTTTGTAAAACATGATCAAATTAACTGTTTTAAGAGACTGTGGTGTAAATGTAATGCTTGTGTGTTTGATTGCTGGGGACTAATGATGTGCCTGAAAATCCTCTGCTGTTGCACTATACTATATGATAGCTGGTAGGGCCAGCCTGTTTTAATCAGTAACAGTTGATATTACAAAGGTTGAAAAAAGAAAATGTGTTTTGCAAACTGTAGTGTTTATTCTGCCAGCTGAGACCCAGTATCATGCTAGGTCATGGGCAATTAATTTTTAAGAATCTTTCGTGTGAAAGAAGTTATGCTCTTTAGCAGGGATGATTGATGTATATTAAGTGAGAAAATTAAATAATCCAGGATATTTCTACTGAGAGTAACATAAATACAATATGTGACACGTCACCATTAAAATCGAGGGGGTTCCATAAGTCAGAGGTGTGTGACTTCATAGAAATTGTAATGACATTCAGTTGGAATAGTGTAATAAAGAAAAGAGCATTTAATTTAAATGTTCTCACTCAAAGCATTAGTAAATATGGTCTATGTCGTAGAAACTGCCTAGAGTACAATTTGAACTGCAATGTTCATGCAAAAATAAAAATCTCTCTTTTAATAAGAAAATTATTTTTCCATCAAATATAAGTTTTAAAAGTTATCTATCATCTTCCCTACAAAAACCTATAGCATGATAGGATGTTCCTGTTACTCACCTGGGCTTCCATCATAGATACCTAGATAAAATCCCCTAGAAAATATGTGGCTGCAGTTAAAAAAATCAAAAGGAATTAGGCAAAGAGTAACCTGGGAAGATATATTTATGTCATTAAAGAACTCCTTATTCTCTCCCCTGTTAGCACAGTGGATCCCAGGCATCTAGTCTGTGTATTCAGTATAATCTTTTGACTTTTTGGAGAATCAGCATTTCCAATTTAAGATATCTAAAAATTGGCAACGCAAATGTCTTTAAACTTACTCATTATCAGTTACTTGTTCTAAAAAAAAA
>VZTU01028472.1:1016-33795 GCA_013400835.1 Zapornia atra | reverse complement strand
GCACTCAACCTCATTGTCAATGTCATTGATGAAGATATTAAATAATACCCATCCCAGTACAGACCCCTGAGGGACACAGTTTGTCACACATCTCCATCTGGACATTGAGCCATTGATGACTACTCTCTGGATGCAACCATCCAGCCAATTCCTTATCCACCCAACAGTCCACTCATGAAATCCCTATCTCTCCAGTTTAGAGAGAAGGATCTTGTGGGGGACTGTGTCAAAGCCTTTACAGAAGTCCAGACAGATTACATCCATCGTCCTTCCTGTGTCCACTGATGTGGTCACCCCATCATAGAAAGCCACCAGGTTGGTCAGACAGGACCTGCCCCTGGTGATGCCATGCTGGCTGTCTGGAGTCACCTCTGTCTTCCATGTGCCTTATCACAGTTTCTAGGAGGGATCTGTTCCATGATCTTCCCAGGCACAGAGGTGAGGCTGACAGGTTGGTAGTTCCGCAGGTCATCCTTTTTACCCTTTTTTAAAATGGGCACAACATTGCCCTTCCAGCCACTGGGGACTTCCCCTGACCACCATGACTTTTCATAAATGATGGAGAATGGCTTGGCAACCACATCAGCCAATTCCCTGAGGACTCCGTGCAACTCTTGCTGTCTGTACAACTCTCTGTCCTTGTGAATGTCCTTGCATTTATGCCCATTTTGGGTAGTATGTGTAGTAAATTACCAGCCTCTTCTGCTGTCACATTTTGAAATTTTACACAGCAGTTCTTCACCCTACAGAAGGGATTACACAGGCTATCCTGGTTTTACTGGAGTAGCTAATATCAGCTGGATTTATTTAATTTTGGGTTTGATCATCTCCATTTCCTTGTTCCTGTTGCAATTATTTTTCACGTATTTCATCTTTAATAAGCAGAGTTAAACTATATTTCTGATATAATTAACATTTGGGCCATACTAGGTAGTTACTAATCTGCAAATGATCACTTTTGCTTGAGTAACAGTGATTAGGGAGAAGATCAGGAAGGACTGTGTTGTAGTGGGAACTGCTTGAAAGTGTTGACCAAGTGCTTGCTTGATTTCTTGGAATATTTTGAGGAGGTCGTACACTGCTTACAAACTCCTTTCAGAAACTGTTAAGTGCTCTAATTTGCAAAATGATGAACTGTTTTCAAAAGTTAAATGAATGTAGTTAAGACGTTTCTCAGAAGTAGAGGTACCAAAATAGCAATGTCTTTTAAATAATTTCCTTGCAGTGACTGAAAGAGCTTGGTTTTGCAAGTGTTTCTGCTCAGTTTCAAAATGTTGTTTCCTTACTATAGTTCTAATTACTTCAATAGATATAATAAAAGTTAAGTGGTTAAGTAAAAGCTACTTATCTAAGTAAATCAGGAGAATCAGATGTTCAAATGCAGTGACTTCACAATTTTGTCAAACTGTTTCTAACTGTATGGAACTGAGTACATACCTGTTATTTTTTTGCATTGCTTTTCTATGTGATGAGCCAGACTTTCGTCTCACAAGAGCTTCTACTTCTATAAGCATATTTGTGCATTCTAATGTATCCATAGGATAGCCTTTATGAACTCATTACTTCTGCCTGTGTGTATTAAGTTCATCCTCTTTTTTCAAGTGTAGTCAGCTGTTCATGTTTCTGTTTTATTCTTCCTTCATTCCAAGGCCTACCAGTTTTAGAAACATAATTGATAGTTTTTTCAAATGGTCGATTTTAAAAATTGACTTATGAATTGAAAATTCACTTCTGACGAATTAAAAGGGTAGCTGTCCTGCACAGAGCCAAGAAGAATAGAGATTGATTTTACTGACCTACATTTCTCAGATTTTTCTGAAGACTAGGTTTGTTTTTAATGAATTGTTCTCATATTGCTCAAACTAGTATGAAGAAGTGATGAGAGAAAACGGATCAGAACTTACTGTTGCTGAATTGCACTGAACAGTTGACTTGAATACTGAAACCTTTTCAAGTCTCTCAAACAAATGTAGCCCAATAAAGAGTACTTCTTTCTGCATTAAGTTCTGAGCAGAAGAGTGTACTGGCACCCTTGAGCTTGTGAATATTAATTTTAATGTTTTTATTTTCTGTGAAGAAGCCTGAGAATACACCTGTTTTCCACAGGTGATGGGTTGACCCTATGATGTGAATGGTTTTTTATATTTGCTTTAACACTGAAACTAAGTAAGGCTTTCTTTGTCCTCAAGCCAACCTATTTACTGATGAGCTGATGGTAATGAGCTCTCTGCAAACAAGTATTTGTTTGCAACAGGCCAGTATAAAGAAGAAAAACCCCAACACATCAGCACAGTAGTTGTGAAATCTGAGTCAAGTATTGACATCACTTCTGTTTTCAACTGGGTAGGCCTCATTAATTGTTCAGATATATGGAGTTTTGGACAATGCTCATATTGACAATCTGAATTTGCTTAATTTTTTTAGAAGTTTGCTCAAAAATCCATACATATGCCTAATATGTTACCTTCGAGTATGCCAGTCTTTTTTCCCACATTATTAAATAGACTGAGAAGCTGAAAATTCAATTTTGTGTGGGCCATCAATCTTTCCTTAGATGCTGTTCAGTTAATCACTTTCCATTTGGTTTAAATTGATATTAATAGCTTAAAAATGGCAAATGTTGTGTCAGGATTTTTATAAGCCCATAATGTCTGCCAATTTCTGTTTATTTGCATCTGAAAGTTTGGAAAACAAACTTTATGTGAGTTTTGTATGCTTATATGCTGCATGTAGTGTAGAATACTGATTTAGTTGAATAATGACAATTAGGTCCTTTGACAAGTCTGTTAAAGTCATGGTGAAGACTGATCACAAGTATAAACAAAGTTGGTGTAAAAATAAAAATGACTGAAAAATTAGGTGTCATACTGAAAAGAGTAAGCATTCTTTCCTATGTCAACTGTGTTGGTAAAAGAAGTGCTGAAGTGAAACAATGCACATATATGAGCTGTAATTTTAAAGCTGACCTTTTTATACAGTGTCAGATTTATAATGGATTTTGAGTGTGGAAATCACTTGACCTTCAGAAGCAGCAAGGCTTAAATGTACTCATTTTTCCTCCTTTCACTTTATTCACACTAAGTTACAGCCTCTGTTTCTACTCATTCCAAGGTGTTTTTAATACTCCTTTTACTTCCACAATGTAAAGACTTAGTTGTTATGGTTTTGTGTGGCACAGTTCTGAGGAGTGGGGGTGCTGCTTCTGCAAGGAGCAGCCAGAAGCTCTCTGCAGGCCCCACAGAGCAAACACCAGCCAGCTCAAGGCCGGAGTCGCTGCTGACCAAGGCTGAGCCCATCAGCGACTGTCACAGCGTCTCTGGGAATCAGATTTAGGAGAAAAAACGCAAGCAGCTGCTTTTTGCCCCCAGAGAAGAGAGTGAGAACATGTAAGAAACTGTGCAGGCACCAAGGTCAGGGAATGGCGGGAGGAGGTACCCCAGGTGCCAGAGAGAAAGATCCTATCTACAACCCGTGGAGAAACCCATGCTGGAGCAGGTGGAGACATGCAGAAGATGCTGTGACCCGTGTTGGAGCAAGCTTCTGACAGAACCTGCAGCCTGTGGAGAGAGACAGAGACACAGAGAGAGAGAGAGAGGCCCATGCCGGAGCTGGTTTGCTGGGGGGCACTTGTGACTCCAGGGGGGTGAGGCTGGAGTAGCCTGGGCCTGAGAGACTGAGAGGCATTCTTTGATTTATGACTGCACCCCATAGAAGTGACCCACGCTGGGGCAGCTGGTGAAGAGCTGAAGTCCAGTGGGAAAGGGCTCACGTTGGAGAAATTTATGAAGGACTGTCTCCCATGGGTGGGACCCCACAGTGCAGCAGGGGAAGGGTGTGAGGAATGCCTGCGCACCAGCCATCCCCCCCTGCCCCACCCCTGTCTAAGCCAGAAAACAACTCATAAGGAACTAACAAACCCCTGTTCCTTCACCCTCTTTCCTCCCCCAACCTTAGGGGGCAGAAGAGAGAGAAATCATGACTAAAGTGAATGTCTGCTAAGAAGGGAGAGGATGTGTTCTAAGATCTGGTTGCACTTCTCATTACCTGACTCTGGTGTCACTGTGTGTGCAGTGCGGTACAATAAATTAGAGAGTTTTCTTTCCTTTATTCTGTGCTGAATGTGTTCTGCCCATAACGCTCATTGCAGAATGATCTCTCCCTGCCCTTATTTCGACTCCTGAGCCTCTCAATATATATCTTACCCCCCGTCCAGATGAAAAGGGGAGTGATAGAGTCACTTTGGGCATCTGGCTTCCAGCCAGGGCTAAACCACCAGAGTTATCTATTATCCAGTATTTTGAAGGGAGGAAAAAATATCTGGTTTTGGAAAAATTCTCAGTTTTATTACATTACTCAGTCACAAGGGCATTTATTAAATCAGTGAATTTTGGGATTATTGCTGTGGTTACAGGACTTGTTTATAGGTGTAGTTGACTTTCTTTTCTGTAAGGTCACACTGTTGATTCACGTTAAAATTGCTAGCATGCTCCAAAGGTTTCTTTCTGCATAGCAGCTTCTTATCCTATTGATTCCCAGACCATATTGAGATAATAAGGTTATTCAGTGCTGGATACAGGACTTTGTACTCCATTAAACTTCTTGAGGTTTTCAACCTGCCTGTTTCAGGATATAATTTGCATGCTCCACCCTCAGTTGGGTGTCACCTGCAGTTTTGCTGAGTGTCCACTCGATCCCATTCCCCAAGTTCTCAGTAAAGACGTTAGCCAGGATCCGCTCCAGTTTGGACCTCTGAAAGGTCTGGTGAATGTCTGTCAGCTGAGCTTTGTACTGCTGGTCAAAACCCACAGAGCCTGCTGGCCAGCTAGCAGTCTAGGTAGCCCTACTTCTTTAGGTCGTGTTTCAGTTCTGTGAAAGTATTCTGGAGGACTGCCATAGTTCCTGTTAAAATCAAGGTAACCACATTCACTGTTCTTCCCTTGGTCACCAAACCAGTCCTTCCCTTAAAGCAAACTGCTAGGTTGGTGAAGTACAATGTGCCCTTGGTGAATCTGTACAGTCTGTTCCTGGTAGCCCTTCTGGATTTTTTTGTGTGTCTGTATATAGGTTCCAGGAGGATTTGTTCTGTAATCTTCACTGGAGCTGAAATGAGACTGACTAGCAGATGGTTTTGTCAGATCCTCCTTTTCCTTCTTGATGATATTTTTTTTTGTTTTTATTTTTCCTAATACTGAAGCAACTTTCTGGATCACCATGACCTGTCAGAGATGATAATGACCCTGCTAATAAGACCAGCTTGCTCCTTCTGCACCCTGAGATGATTCTTATCTGGTGCCATGGAGTTGCACATGTCCAAGTGGCTTAAGAGACTCACTCTGTACTGCATGTGAAGTTTCACTCCCACAGACTCTGTCACAAGACTCAAATCTGGAGCATTCAAGAGTGTATCTTACCAAAAAGCACAGCAGGCAAAAAAGGCATAGAGTATCTTACCCTTTTCCACACCCGTTGTCACTAGGTCTGCTGCCCTCCTGATCAGTGCATCTGGGTTATTCCCAGGAATTTTTTCCCCCAATATCTTTACAGGTGTTTTTTTCTTTTTTTCTGCTATTCTTTCTTCTGAACTTAAACACCAGGGCTCCTGAGTACCTCCTCACATGTTCAGGAGATGATTGCATATTCCTCCTAAGTAGCTCTGCTTCTGCCTTCTGTGCATTTTGCAGAAGTGCAAGAGCCTCTCAGTGATGCTACCTGCATCGCTTTGTCACACAGATCCTGGCCAGGAGCCCTCTTTCCTCCAAGTGGGTCCTATGGTGTTAGAAGCCTACCTTAGACACCAGCTATGCAGCCAGATGTTGACAGACTCTGCACCCCTGCATTAATCTTGTCCTTCCACTGGAGCAGCTGAAGAGAGCAGAATCTGGGTCACATGCCTCCTACCATCTATCCTCTCAGGTTCTGTGTCACTGCTTACATGCTCAGGTTCTCACTTGGCAGTATCATTGATTCATACATGGATGAATAGCCAAGGGGAAGTTGTCTAAGAGCTGAACTTCAGCAGACTCATTAGTCTTTCAACAGAAGCCCAGTCAGCATAACTGTTTTGGAAACAAGTATCTGCAGGCTTTCCTTCTATTGCCACAAGTCACTAATTTCCTGGATTTTTCCCTTTTTCCCCTCACTCAGCACGCATCTGGGGAGTCTCCATTCACTCATCCTTTTTGTCCGGTGCCTAGCTGTCTTGTCTTCCTTCCCTCATGGGGCTCAGACTTGTGGTGCTGCAAGGTCTCTATGTACTCTTGGTCATGGTATACCAGTCTGCCCACTTGGTACTGTACTCCCTCCCACTGAAGAAGCAGCACCTCAAGCAGAGCACACCTCCTGTCATTACCGCTCCAGCACCAGAGAGAGGTACCTTGCATTTCTTACAGCCTAAGCCCTGGATGATGGAGTCCTCTTTCTGGAGCTCTGTTTGAGTCAAGGCTCTGGTATGTTAACAGCAGCTGCTTCAGCAGTTTCTGGGCACCCCTGCTTCACTGCTGTGCTGCCTGAATTCTGCTGGTAAGCAGACAGCAATAGTGCTGTCATACACTGTATTTTTACCACTTGTTTTCATTAATGAGTTGGTTAAACTGCTCACAGGAGTGAGACCCTTTGTCTAAAGGTACAGGGAAGGTCCTTACTGATTGTACCTGGTCTGTGTTTAACTTTGCATTAATGTATCTTGATCACTTTCCTGAACCTTCAGAGGGTTCACAAAGTGACTCTTCGACATTTTACTGAACTCTCAAAGGAATGTTCTTGCATTAGAAGCAGACATTGTGCCAGGCAACACTTGATATAGTTTGTATTTTTATGGACAGAAATCTAGATTGCAGTTCTCCTCTTGGTGTCTAGCTAATTTGAAGACCACTAAGCACTGTATTCCTGTGTGGTTTACACTGTTTTATAGCCTAATATCTCACAAGTCTGAACTTCAAGAAGTCTGAGATTATAGCAATTTATTTAATTTTCTTTTCAAATGCATTATTTTTAATTAGTATTTATTTTCTTTAAGTACATGCAGAGTGGTGGCATGACTTGATTCTTTGCCAGATCTCTTCTATGGTGTCCTGAATGAAAGCAAAAGAAACCTATTGCATGAAGAGTTTAAGTACAGTTGTACCATGTCAGACAGATTTTATTTGCATACAGTTGTTTCTGCCAGTGATTGATAGTGTATATCTAAGGAAGAGAGCAGGGGAAATCGTAATGATATTTCCTTGTGGTCCTCTCCTAACATAAAGTGACTTGAGGGTCACAGTCAGGAACTGCCCAAAGTAGGTATTTCCTAGCTGATGAATAGACTTCCAGTACTGGCAGGGTACTGTGGCAGGTAGTTCCTCTCCGTAACTACATGTTGTGAGCAATGCCTTCCTTTTGGTTTGTTTTCTTTACCTTTTGCTGCTCAATTTATTTGATTACTCCTACTACTTCTATTGGCAGAAACAAGCGACTGTTTTTCTTGACCATCTCCATGCAGCTTCTGATTTTATAGACCTGCCAGCTGATTTAGATTACATCTTTTACAGCCAGGAAGAATGCTACTCTCTTCACTTACATCTTATAATGAAGCTATTCCTTGTTGTCTACAACCTTTTGCCCTTCTCTCTGGTCCTTTCTAATCCTTCTAGATCCTTTCTGAAATGGCAAGACTGGATGCTCATATAGTGCTGAAGATGAGAAAGCAGATACTCTGTAATGGTTTAGTGATGGTTTGGTTTCTGTTCTGTTAGTCTGTAATGAATTGTTTTTCTTTCAATGCTGATCACCAAGCTGAGGCTTTTATAGACCTTTTCAGTGCAAGTCCAAGATCCAAAGTTTAGGCCCATCCTTGTGTCTATTTAAAAAACCCAAACAAACCCAACCAAAAGAAACCCCAAACCAACAACTCTTAGTTTTTTTCCGTAATACATTTAAAAAAAATGCTTTTTCTCTGGTAATTTCATTTGCTATTTTAGCATCAGTAATTAACAACTTGATACTTTTCTAGTCCTTAATTTTATAGTCATCCCTGTTTAGCAAAACTATATAGATGTAAACTGAGATTATCCCAAACAAAACTCTTTCTTGGCATTTGATGCACACCTACACAGGGAAAAGGGATATACACCCTTCTAGTCACGCACAAGTGGAAGCCCCTAGGCTTCTACATTGCTATGCCATCCAAACCTATGCTGCTTAAGTGTATGGGGATGCATGGAGACACGAACATCTCTGCTGCCAGTAAGAAGAAATAAACTGTATTTAGAAGAGGGATGATGTACTTCAAGAAGGAGATGGGGAGGAAAGACAGGAATGAATTGACGATCATAGAATGGTCTGTGTTGGAAGGGACGCCAAGGATCATAGAGTTCCAACCCCCCATTTCATGATGATCAAATACTAAAGGAAAGGTAGTCTTAATGATAGTTTTTTCTGTGAGGTTTTTTGCATATTCACATCTTATGATTAAAGTACTCCTTTCCAAAAAATTCTTCAGTTTAGGCAGAAAGCATGTAAAGAAACTGTGCATGTCAATTTTAAAAATTTAGTGTGCTTTTAAAGAGACTGATTTTCTGTTTATTTTGTAAGTATCTGCAATTCTGGTTTTAACTAGTAAGCTATTTCCACTGGGAAATACTTTGGGAGTACTTGGTGTTGTAACATGTCAGCACTGGTGGGGAACTTGTTGGTAAAAAAAAAATCTGTATTTTTAAAAACTCCTATTTTAGTGTAAGTGAACAAGCCCAAAGCCATTCTTGATTCTGCCCTACCCAGCTGTCAGTCATGGCAATAAACAACTCTTGTAATGAAATTTGCTTGTAATTTGTGTAGGACAGAAGAGAATTTCAAAGGTTGGCATTCTGAAATTTTAACATACGTATGTTGAAAAATGCATATGCTCTATAATCAAACATTAAACTATTAAAGCCACTTGAAACATCAAAATTAGTGTTTTGAATGCCTGGTTAGTGATCACAGTGGGTTTGTGTGTAGCTTCTTCGCTTTACCTGCCCTTAACCAAAAGGAATGTTTATTTTTGGTTTGCTGGAAGCAATGCATTTGTCTTTGTGGTGAAGGTGTAATGTGCCATTGGACGCTGAAAATACAGGCATTTATGGGCTTGCATTCCTAGGGATAGGCCCAGAAAGTCAGCAGGCACTATGTGACTGGAGTATGAGGAATATTATCCATGGGCTTCAGCAGCACAGATACCTTGCTTCCTGAGATGTTCCTGGTTTTCCTTCATTTAGCTTGCTCTGAATTCCAGAGGGTTCCTCTTAATTTCATTAGATGTGCCTACTCTCTTCTCCAGTGGCTCAGCAGAGCACTCTGTTTTGGTTGCTTGTGTTAATGTTTCAGGTGATGAATATTAACATAGAAAAGGACTGGAGTAATGCTGCTTTAATTGACCTTGTTCCCTTAATCTTGTTGGAGTGCATAGAGCGTTCATTTTGATACATACAGCACTTGGTAAATAAATTGTTACCTTTAAAGTATAGCTATAATTAGTGATTTTAGCTGCTGCTTCAGGTAACTTTTTGTGACTTCTTTCTTTTTCTTTTTTCCCAGGTGTAGAACGTGGTCTCTCAAACTGGATTAAAGCAACCTGTTGATATTTTTATTTATACTTTTTTATTTTTGTATTTGACTTGAAGTGCCATGAAAAAATTTGCATATTGCAAGGTGGTCCTTGCCACCTCTTTGGTTTGGGTCCTTCTGGATATGTTTCTATTGCTGTACTTCAGTGAATGCAACAAATGCGATGAGAAAAAAGAACGAGGCCTTCCTGCTGGAGATGGTAAGTTTTCTGCCCAAGAAATCTTTAAATTGTGCTTATTTAAAATTACACTCCTTTGAAACATTTGATTTCACTCCCCCTGCCACCCCTTGAAAAGACAGTATTGCATCAGTATTGAAGGGTTGCAGAATGCTCAGTATTGTTTTGAATGGCTAGGGGATAAGCACGTTGCCTGGGATGTATGTTGCAGACTTAAATGCTTGCTTAAGGTGTAGAATTTTAAGCACTAATGTACATGTAAAAATAAAACAATGCAACAAACAAGTCAGGAATGTAAGCAAAAGTAATGGAGTCTAAAACATATTCTAAATTCCCACCAGTGAGGAGGCAAAGGCACTGATATACTTGACTTTTTCTTTGTGCTCAAACAAACCAACAACCAATGTTACTTTACGTCTCCCCTGTCACCACACCACCACCACCTCCCCACCCCTGCCAAACCCACAAACTAAGCCAACATTTGGCCAATGACTAGAACAGTGAATGTTGTAATGAAAATAAATAGAATAAACCTGACTGCAAAAGTGACAACTGTGAGGAGAGTCTCAGAGTGTGTGTGCATGTGTGAATATATATATACACACACTTGCACATAGGTACATGGTTATTTGTGTGATTTTTTTTTTCTTTGGAGAGAGAGGTGTGTTATTCAGTACTAGCCCTTCAGATAAGCTTTCTGTTTGGTTACTGCCATCTTTGGTTTTGGGTAGCAGTTAGATGAAGTGAATGTGGATTTTTGAAAGTCATTCATGTTGCCAACGATATTTTAGGGAGCTCATCAGTTGGGAAAAAGGGTTGGTGTAGGGAGAATCAACCCAGCAATATCTTGGCACAGGTATTTAGAACTGCAGGCAGCTGCTGCCTCCAATGCGTTTGTGAAACACAGATTTGTAGTATGGTGTCTCTCCCACTGGAAGGGAAGGTCTCTGTATGTTTCACTGCTGCTGTAGGAAACTTAGGCACTAATGATCAATGTTAAGTCTCGATCAGCCAAATATATTTAAAACTAATTGATGATTTCCATTGTATAAAACTTCTTCACCTGTTGTACAGACCACTTTGACGTCCCTGGGAAATTTTCTGAACTGTTTTAAGAACAGGGTTGCTCTGTTACAGATCAGTAACGCTGGGGAGATGTTTAGGGAATGTTAGCTTTGTTTTGTTTGGTCTTGTTGTGTCCCCATCCATTCTGACAATGAAAACAGGCTAATAAATCTCCACAGAGAACAACAATGTATAGAAATGTAGAAATCCCTCTCATTGTATGTCTGAACAGTTGTTTGCATGCAGCTGTGGAAACATTTTAGAGAGGTTCACCTGAGTTTTGCAGAAGGGACTTAAATTTTCAGTTACTTGTGTTTCATCTTTTTGATTTATTTTTCAGTAAGTAGATAAGTGATGAGAAAATGAATTATGTATAAGTAGAAAGCATGTCTTTAATAGGAGCTCAATCTTTTTTTGTCGTCTTTTCAGAAGTCGAGAAATTTTCTTGAGTATAAAGATGAGTGATGGTCTGTTAAGAAATTGATCCACTTTTTGGATTCCCCCAAAGTTGTTACATGATGCTAAGTAGATAACATGTCAGGCTTATTTAGAGCTGCTTTGCAAACAGGATTTTTAGTGTGGCTGGTTTTTGAGTTTGGGGTTTGGTTTTTTTTTTTGGTTTTGGCTAAGAGCAGTTGAAGTCAGTATATAGCAAATTTGGTTTGATATATTGATGATGCTGAAAGTTCAGGTGACTTTGTGATCCTTGGGGATCCTTCAGGTGGGAAATCTGAAGGATTTAAAGATTAGTATTATGATTCTCCAGATGCGACACTCATTTTACTCAGTTGAATACAGTCTTCTGTCTGACCATTCCCAAACCTGTGTGTTAACATTTCTGATATGTTTTTAATATCTTGTTGGCTTGTAAACAAACCTCAAACCAACCAACAAGACAAAGCTTTGTGTATAGTATTGTATATTTTTCTTGTTCATTTAAACGGCTAAATTGTCAGGTAGGTGAAACAATGTCTGTTAGAAACTGTGGTTGTATTTAAAAGTGTGATACTTCCTTTTAACCTAGTTGCATGCCTCATCTTAGATGTTGTTACACATTCCAGTAGTTTGCTGATTTGGAATCTTTAGTGGTTTTATTCCTACTCCTGAATAGAATCTAGAATATCCTCAGATAACACCAAAGCTAATTTTTTTCTGCAAAGCTTTTATCAAAATCTGCTTTTTCAATTCACTTTTTTCCCTCTATATATTTCCATAATTTAGTTTCCTGATTCAGCATATATTATGTAAGTGTTCTGAATTTAATAGTCTCTTTGTCCATGTCACTCTGGTATATAGCTTCCCTTTGCAATTCATGGAAGAATTCCATGGCATTTAATGAACCTACTCAAAACATGAGTAAGTTTTTCTGAAGCGTTTGTAGGTTTATTTTAGGCTGCACTTGCCTAGTTGGAAAAAATCAGTCCTTAGATATTTCAGTGGGAGCAAAGGATTTTGAGGATAATTTTGGACAGTTCAGGCTGTTATGAATTTAGAAGGGTGTGTTCATTATGTTTTTAATACAGAAAACAAAGGGATTTTCTTTTTTCAGAATGAGGCTTAAGAGCCACGGTCTAAATCGCCTCTGGGAAACATCTTTCTCCTTGGTATTGATGGCATAAGATATTACCATCTTAAATTATGAGCTTCAGCTCATATGTCCAATATTGGATTTTATGTATACTGTTGTTATATTTTACAGATTGCTCAAAATAGGAAATAATAAAGGAATGTGAATCTATGGAAAAATGTGTACATGATCACAAGATGAGTGGGATACAGGTATTTGTGTCTGCTGTTGGTAGTTGAAATGGTGTGAACATGGAGATGGAGGGCCAGACACTTACCAGGCTGTAAGAGAGCAGGGTGGTGATGTTTGAGAAAAGGGTGCCTGGCATGGTGTCTGGATATTACAGGGCCAGGAAACTAAAGCGATACCTGAGGAGGGCTAGTTGGAATCTAGTGACTGTAATTGCCTTTGCCAACCCCTTCCACCATGGCAGAAGATGATGGTAGTAGATTCAGGATGTAGACTGGGAAGTTTGATCAGAACACCTAATAGCAGTGGTGATTCCATCATCAACCTGTTGGAGCTGGGAAGGAGCCTGCCTGATACTGCTGCTCCTTTTTTCTACCCACTATGACCGCTCCTGAGAGGGAAGGAAATCACTGAACCTTAGCAAGCATCATCCATGTTATAGTAGGTTTTTTTCGAAGCTTGAACTTCATAGGTTATCTAGGTGAGTACTGTCATTTCCAGATGGGGATTTGGCATTGTGGTTTGGATTTCATGGCCTGGAATAGAATTTGATAAGTGTGAAAGAGTTCTCGCCTTAAAGAAAGAGTTCAAATTGTTCTCTAACAATAGAAAAAGGGACCATTCATTAAAAAAAAAAAAAAAAGCCTAGGTAGTACTGTAGTGTGTGTCTGTGTAATTCTGTCTTCCTGTACAAATTGTGTATGTGAGCTCTGAGATCTTGATTTAAATGAAGATGAAATAAGCCCTTCCTTTACACCCAGTTATAAGCTTCTGAATGGTTTGACTGCAAAAGAATTTCCAGCTTTAGCACATGATGCAATTTCTAAATAAATTTCAAAACTCAGTCTTTTCCCCCTTTTTTTTTCCTTCCTTTTTCCAAGGGGCATTCCACTTGAGCAATGATTAGAAGCCCCGGGGGAAAAAAAAACCCAAACAATTCTCTCAGACCTAGGATTAGTATTGCAAGAGTCTTCTGATCTTAGCAACTTGCTATTTACACTTTTTTCTTGGGGCAATGACAGATTTAAACTAGGACCAGTCATTTTCATCAAGTGCCAGGCAAGGCCTTGTGCTCTGAGTTTTGACCTCTTTGGTGAAGATAGAATGTCTAAGTTGTTGATTTGGTTCAGAATATTCTTATTTGCGTATAAATTCTGAAGAAGACAGGAGGGCAGGTTCAAGATATGAAACACAGATATATAGGAACTGTTCATCAGAAACCAGTCTTGTTCTGTTATGCTAAGGTGTGTACAAGACAAAACTTACAGGAATTTTTATCTGTCCAAACAGCTTGCATGCAATTGTGGTGGTTCCTCCAGAGGTGACTCGATTTGGTGTTTTGGTTGGCTTACCATCGCTGTGCCCCCTAAAGATGGGGAAAATCCATCTTTCTGTCCTTAGATGATCTTAGGTTCTGAAGTATCTGTTTTTCATCAGGCATATTGCCTGCTAAAAAGGAATTTCTATTCTACAGACACAAAGAGTTCCTGATTTTTAATGAAGATCTGGAAGATATCATGCCACCTTTGAAACTAATGGCATACTGATAAAAATGAGAAAGGTCTAGAAAAACATTACTAAATTTCCTGTCAGATCAGATGATCAGGTCATTTTTCTTTGAAACTTGTGGCTGTAAATTAAACTACAGTTTGTTGGAAGTATGTAATCAGTACATGCCTACAGTCCTTCAGAGGAAACTTCTTTTTATGGTTAGCTGACAAAGCCACTGTGGTTTGAAATTTTTACAAACCATATTAGTCATTTTGAGAGAATATGGGTTTGTGTTTATGTGAAAACTACACACTTTTGTGAAAAAACACATTGTAAACAAAGAAGTCTGAGAGATGTTAAACTCCTTGGAAAGTCGTCTCTGCACATCAAGCTTGACTGTCTTTACATTTAGTGAGTTTCGTAAACTATCTACTTACCTATTGCTGGATTTTTCTACAGGAGAAGGGAGTACTTTGTTTAGGTAAAATGTGTAATCAAATAGTATATATTTACTAATGAAATTTAAAAATTCAGCTGATGAACTTGTGGAATTGTACACCTGGATCCAACTCAACTGGTGTGCTAAACTAGCATCTTCACAGCCAGATCTGCAAAGGTGAAAGATGAGTTTTCAGTTATCTGTTCAATTTAACTGGTTTAATCAAAGTTAAGAAAAAAGCTAAAACTATAGGTGAAATGTCATTTTTTCTTCCAAATAGAAAATATGGTAGGATTAGAATGCAGAAAAAAACCCCAAACCTATTCTGGTAGCATTTGTTTAATCATTTTAGGTACCTATATACTAATTGCTATGCACTTAATAAAAATACTTATCATAGCTCACATCATAAAGTCAAGTTGAATCTATAAAATTAAGCCCAAATAATTGCCTTCTAGTATACTATAATTTTATGTTGATTACCCCCAAAAGGCACAAATTTTAAAAGATTATGGAATTGCAAATCAGCAAGTTTCTTAGGAGGCAAAGATGCAAAGCAAACTGCATGCTTGTTTTAACCACGGGCTAAACCAAGTGCCTAAATCGGTCTGCTCAGGATATGCTTGCACGTACTTACTGTATCGCTTTGTTAGTGTGTAAGTGGCTGGCTGGCAATTCCTAGCATTATGTAACTCTACTTGCAGTCAAGGGGAGTTTGGTTAAAAAAAGACCAACAAACAAACCAAAAGGCAAGGAATTTCTCTGCTCAGTGTTACTGTGTTCCTGCAACTGGTGCAGTTGCTTTGGGTAATGAAAATGAAAGTTTCTCAAGAAATGCATTGTGCTTGTAACTGATTAATTCAGTACATAAACCAGTCAAATGTTCCAGTTCCTAGTATCTACTTTAAGTCTTAAGTGTTTCAGCTGGGATGGAATGCTTGGGAGCCTTTTTAAAAATTTGTATTTTTATTCTTTATGACTATTTGCTCTTGGCATAGGCTTTAATTACACTGTGCTGTCCTGGAGGCAAATCGAGGTTAATTTGAAGCCAGACTTATATGGAAGGCTTTAATGCCTTTATTTTAAAATACATCCTGTTCCTCTGTTTAGATCTTAAAATGCTTTTTCAGTTAAAATTTGTGTGGAATTTGTAATGCACTAATATGTTTCAAATTCAGCATCCAAGCATTTAAAAACCTTCAGTTCAGGAGAAAAGTAAAGGGTATTTGTGAAAAACAAAAAGCCTTAAATCTAGATGGTTAGCTTAATGGTTTAGTTTTTAACTTATTTTCTTTCAAATAAATAATTCAGGAGTCTGGATTCTTTTTCTCCTCCCTCTCTCCCTCATCAGTTTGATCACATATTTGATACTTGAGATTTCTTTGGTTTAAACATGTCAAGTGTTACTGTTTCTGTTTCAAGTGGTAACGTCAAACTCAAAGATGTAATTATGTTCACTGAAAATGTGAGTAAAACCAAGAGAAATTGTTTCTAAACTGTAAATGCCAATATTGTTCTGTCAAAACAAAAATGTGAAAATTAATTTAATGCTACAATTTTACTTCAATTTGATCTTCACTAAAATCCCTGTAAAGGAAAATTCAACTTTTCCTGAAAACCTTGTGTATGCAACAAAAATCTGGGATAGAAATGTCTCTTGTTCCAGAAATTTAATAGTAAAGTCAATTAGAACATGATAGTTATAAACCTTTACTATTTTCTGTTTTCAAACAAATAGTGGTGTCTGAATAGCACTCAGCTGCTTCTGTTAAACTCCCCCCAGTTTGAAGATTGTTTTCAATTCAAAAACCTGTTGGGCTTAGAACTCTGTTTTAAACAGGAACACTCCTACAGTGTAAAATAATGTATAAACAAACAAAAGCAAAGATAAAAGTGGTTACCAACTTTTTCTTTATTCATAGTTCCAGAACCCATACAAAAACCACATGAAGGACCTGGAGAGATGGGGAAGCCTGTGGTCATTCCAAAAGAGGAGCAAGAAAAAATGAAAGAAATGTTTAAAATAAATCAATTTAATTTAATGGCAAGCGAAATGATTGCACTCAACAGATCATTACCTGATGTCAGGTTAGAAGGGTAAGTACTTTATGTTGTGATGAAAATGTACTCAAATGAAAAATGTGCAAAGTGTCACCTAAAACAAGAGTTCTATTCAGTAAGTTATTATGTTGAAGCTAAAGCTGGAAGGATTTTCTTTATGTATGGTACTTATTTGTAAAATAACAGCAAAGAACAGTTTTCTTCAGTGTTATTTAACTTTTAATCTGATTACAAATATGAAACCTATTTGGAGAACAGAAATTTGCTTAGTTGAAAGGAACAAAAAAAAGTGAAGATAAGACTTGACGTTTCACGAAGACATTTAACTTATTTGAAAAAAATCATGCACTGCTTATAATGAGGCAGACTAAAATTCTGCATGATATGGAATGGAAAAGATTTCATGATGGGAAATACTTAAAAAATTTCTTACCTAATGAAATGTGCAAAGGCTCATTTAGATTGCTTTATAATGTTTTCTAATATCCATCTGGTTTGTTTTTAATCTTGCCTCTGAAATAATATTGATCCTTTCAGAGCTATTTGAGTCATAAGTAATTAAAAAGAAAATTGTAGCCTTGTTTTAAATAAAACTAAGATTGCTTTACTCTCCTGGGGCTACTCCAGCAGGGTAGCTGATGACTCCCCCAACCTCTCTTGTTTATGAAAGGGACTCTCAAGTTAAATAAAGCTCATGAAACAGGATTTTCCCAGCCAATTATCTGCATTCTCCTGCAAAAATCAGATGCTGCAGAAATCCCATTTCTTTGGAAGCTCTGCTGTTGCAAGACCTGTGTGCTGGATTAATTTGTTTTAAATTCCTACCTCAAAAGGTAATATTAGAAGAATGAGATGAAGCTCTGACTGCTTCTGATTGTTAAGGATTGATTTTGAACTGGTTTGTAGGTACTTCTATTTAGTGTGATGATTGTGATTCTGTGAATTCCTGGTAGTGCTGGTGTTCTTGTTAACTGAGCCAAATATTTTTTCAAAATATTATTTCAGAAGTTTGAGTGAATCGAACATTTCAATTAATTTTTCAGGCATCTTATTAGTCAGATTTTATGGTCACTACTTGCATGTTTTCTCAGCATAGTGGAAAAATGCAAATCATGAGAACTTGCAGGATTTTCTTTCAAAACTGACAGACGTTTTGAGTGGGTTATAACCTTTTCTCTCACTTCATTGCTCTGATGGTAGTTGTAACTTGGCAGGGGGTTCTCCTGGCATTCATGCAGATTCATATGTAGCGTCCGCCCCTTTTATCACACTCTCTATAGGATAAGAATTACCTCACTGTAAAAGGGTGATTTCCACTGGCTAAGAACTTGCAGTTATCATTCTCAATTTGCTTTAGCTGCAAGGAAAATTGTGAGCTTCATTGGAGACTTTTGTCAAAGCTGGGATGCTGATTTGCAGGGATTTCTGTATGGGTTTTTTCTGGAAGAGCTGAATGGAAGGAATTAACAAAACTTTGGAGCAAATTATAATTACAACAGATGGTTATTTGGAAGGTAAACATGAGTAACTTGTAACTTTGACCCTGGATGTATGGAAGAAACTAAATAACATCATCTGTTTACCAACATTCATATTGGAAAATTTGCATGTATGTATTCCACCTTTTTTATAGTGTAAACACAATAAATAAATCTGTGGATCTAAAAAGCTGACTTAACTGTAAGCTTTGTGAAGTCTAGACTTTGAATCAACCAGAAATGGAAAGAGAAATTGTTATAGATGATTAAAAATGTATTCCCATCTCTCAAGCTTTCACAGAAAAATGAAATTACAATTTAAAAATCAAGTTGAGCTATAAGAATTTTTTTTTTTTCCTGGGACAGTTGGCTATGCTCTGCAGTTCTTGTGTTTCACAGTAAGAGATGCATTATACATTTGGTAGTGTTGTATTTGTTTCTCTCTTCCATTTGTTTGAACACAAATGTTGTTACTCTACCGTGTGTGTGAAAGTGGAATCTTAGAATAAAATTTTAGGTGAGGTCTCAGGTCAGAGGTGGATTTTCTGTTTTTGTAAATTTCAACAATTTTAATATTTATTTGCTGTGTGCATTTTTAATAGATTGGGAGGAAAAAACCTCACAAATGCCTCCTTTTGTTATCTTTTCAGACTCTGTAAGGTCATGCTTATTAAGAGTGGGGGAGTGTGTTTCCATAATGCAATGATATCTTAATCTGTGTATGTGGATTGATGTTACTTTTCAAGAACACTGTAGCCATTTTCAGAATTGTAAAAAACTGTAATTAGGCTCTGGTGTTGTATGTCTGTCTTATGAAAGTATCCATCGGATTAGTCAAAATACTCACATGGTCAGAAATACTTTCTGCAGCATTAGTGGAGTTGCTTCTGTTATGACTTGTTCTATCTATATCCCTGCTAATATGGAAATAGTTTGGGGAGAAGGAGAATGGGTAATTTCTAATCATTCCTTACCACATTTATGTGCTTAGAGCACAGCTGCCAGTAGCACTTTCAGTCAAGGTTTTGAAAGAGCTGGATGTGTTCAAAGGCAACTTAGCTGTTCAACCATGTAATTATTTTCTTCACAGGTTTTGTGGTTCCTTGCTTTGTGGTGTGGGGAGAAGACATGACTGTTTCAAGTCCTGTAATTCTTCAGCATGTCAGTTCTTCTGAAATACAGAAGTCTGTAAAAGTTTTGCCTGGTGGCTAATCATTGAAACACTGGTGGAATTAGGTGTGCCGGGACCAATTTGCCACATCCATTTAATGGGCATGACATAACCTGTCAGCTGGAGAGCAGCTTTTGAAGTAGTTTACATTATCCTTCACAGTAATTTCTAGTTCTGCCAAACCCCCCTGTCATCTGTGGGAAGGCAAGCACATTTGTGTACCTGCTCTATCCATAAGTGCTCATAGGCTTATCTCTATAGATGACTCCAGACATTATGTTTATATTTTGGCCAAGAAATTTTGTTTCCTTACTAGAAGAACAAAAATGTGAGCTGTTTTAATAACTTCTAGGCGCTTTTCCAGCTCAGGGAACTCCTCAGTGTGAGACATCTACAGTTCTACTGAGCTGTGTCCTAGTCTTACTAACAGCTTTATTTTTATTATTTGGTACAAAATTACCAAGGCACATAGATGCATTTAAAAATCAGTGACATATGCCTGAACTGCTAGTCATTTTGAGTCTGTAAGTGGGAACAGTATTCTACTTACTCTTCTCATTATCCCAGCTGAATGATTTGCTTAACAGAAAAAGTTAACCTAGATGATTTTTGCTGTGGATACTTTCAAGAACCTGGACTGGGGTGGGTTAGTGTAACTAATAGAACTGAAAAGCCCATGACCCCTGGAGGGGTGGTGTTGCAGGGAACGAGCAGCAGGAGTTAGCAGATTGGTTTTAAGTTCTTAATAGAATAATTGTAAGCATGTCTTGTTCTGGTCTGTGAATCAGTCATCAGAGTGGGAGTTGATTCACAGTTGCCAGGAAAATATGCAGCTGTGGGCTTGACATGACAGCAAAGAGTGAAAGATGGGTGATTAGAGTCTTTATTGAAGAGGAGGGAGGCAATGAATAAAGTAGGTGTCAGTGACTGCAACAGGGGTTCAGCTGTGCCTACGTGTCTTAGGCCGGTGCTCAGGCTGGGAAGCGGTGTGATTCCGTGCCTGGAATTTGTATGTGTTGTATGACTTGGTCTTGCTCTCAGTGTTGTTTGAGGTGACGGGGAAGCTGCTTTGCAAAATGAGGAATGAATACTGTGTTCTAATGCTGAGCTTTCCAGGCTCTATTCATTATATAATAATTTCTGGAATATAGAAAGCATTTAAGGAAACATATGTTTCTGGTCCTTTGTCTGAGAATTTAAACCCAATTTGGACTTTTCTTACACTACAAAAGAGCATGTCAAAACACTCCTCCAGGCACAAGTGGTCAAGGCTGGAAACAGTGCAGGCATAGCTGGGACAGAATGATGTCATTGACATAAGCTCTGTTCCCCAGTGGATGCAGGGTGTCAGATTTTGCAGGTTGAGATTTCTTGGAAAGGTAATGTGCTTCCCCAAGGAAACCTGCATCAAGGAGGGGTGTGGATAACCTTGGGATTCCATAGTAACCTTTTTGCAAGGCTGCAGGTTTTGTAGAACTTGGCATAAAATATCTTCCTTGTAATTTTGTTCCTTAGTTGCTGTAATTTTGTCAGAATTAAGGGTATCTGGCATCTTATTATACCCCACTTAGTTCTGTATAGCATTTGGGATCTTTTAACTGTACTTGTCTCAAACTGTCTGTATTTAGGAAGTAGGTATGTTGGGTTTTGAGTGGTGTAGATAATCAGATTTTATCCAGATGGCTCTACATATTTGAGTGCACTGGGTTTAAATTTGTGTGAACTATGACTTCAGCCACTTAATAGAAAAATAAGATGTGGGTGTCTAAGAACTTAATGTTGAACTAGTACAGTAATGTGGTCAGTTTAAGTTACTAGTGAAGACTTTCATGCTGAATCAAACTACCCTGCTGAGTTCCTGCTGCCAAGCTTGCTTCCACAATTGTGAGGAAGTAAACTTTTTTGGAGGGAAGCGGGGGGTTAAAAGACATCCTTCTTAGTCTAACTGGCATGAATGTTATGGAGATTACAGCAATTATGCTGTGCTCCTTTCTGAGAAGGTTCTTCATGTGACTAATTCTGTCATCTCTTTGCTTAGAACCATATTTAAATTTAGGCTTTAGATTTAGGCACTGTTAGTTATACATTAGATATAATGCTTTTCAGTTATGGGACTGCGATCTGGTTTTCCTATGTGTGCTTTAGAAATGTATTCTTGATTTTAAGCCTGAAGTATACATGTGAGAATACACTGGAATTTGGACTTTTGACTTCTCAGAACAATTTGAATTGCTATCTACTTTAACGTACTACTGTTGAATCATAACATGACACATTCATAAAATTTGCACAATCTCTGTGTGAGGAAAATAGTTTGAGCAAACCTATTTGTAGTAAAGCTAGTAAATGCACACATGTAAAAGCATGCTTTTGGATTCAAATGTGTGAGATTTTAAATGGCAACACTTGAAGTATTTACTTCTATGTGAGACTTGTGTAGGTGTACTGTCTTTAAATTATTTTAAATCAAGAGAAGAGCAATGGGGGTAGCTTTATGCTACATTTAATCTGGTGTAAATGTGGACTGTGGCTAGAAGTCTTATTGCTTCAGTTGGTAGTGATCTGATGATCGTGTGGCCTTGGCATTCACTGGCTGGTTGAAGGATTTCACACCAAAAAGGGGAAAAAAAGTATGGCTTATTCTATTGGGGGTTGGACCCGATGATCTCTTGGGGTCCCTTCCAACCCCTATGATTCTATGATCAGCAGACTGAAGGAACACACCCAGCAGCTGAATGATTCCCAGATCTAGTGCAAAGAAAGAGATGGGGCAAAACTGTACTGGTGAAAAGTGGGATTTATTGCTTTTGGTAGCAGTGCACGGTTGGAACATGGGTGTTGGGAACTTTCTTACAGAAAGGGTGGATTAAAGTCCCGATAAGGTGGTGGGAATTTAAATAGTGTCAGAAGTTGTGATATGCTTTGTGAACTTTTGGTGTTCGTTTAGCTCAGGTCATACTGTTGTAAATAGTAATACAGAGCAAAGTTGTCCACATAGGTGGGGGAAGACTCCAGAAGTGTATCTAGTGTTTTGTTGCAAATCAGAAATCCAGGCTGTTAATTAACCTGGTGTCTGTAAAGGAAATGTGCTGATGTGATGGCCAGCAGCCTCACACTGAAGTCTGAAAGCCTGTGAGATGGTACAAGACTTCACAATTCTTTCAGGCAGGACTACTGGGATCTTTTGTCTGGCTTTCATGGTGCATATAGATTTCTACTGGCCCAGCGTGGGATCAGCATTTCTAAATATTCTTATTCATGTTGACTTAATGAGTTAGTTGGTAGAAATTACCTATAAATTGCTTTCCTAGATAAAGTTTACAGGGAAAAAGTTACTTTGAAAATCTGCTTGCTTCCTGTAAACTTTTTTTAATATGTAGGTGTATATATACACATATCTATACATTCATGAATGTGTGTGTGTGTACATACACATGAACATGTGGCAATCTCATTCTTAGTTATGAGTGTCTTTCATTTTGGATGAGCAGCTGTATCTTGAATTTTACTCAAATGGACATGTCAAGTATGGAGAATAATTTGGCTAGAAGACTTAAGGTTCAATTTCAGTCTTGGAGGACAGAATTGGTTTTACTTCTGTCAAGAGATGCTTTCCTGTAATCCCTTTCAGGACAAGGAACATAGTCAATTGCAGATTATTTTTGTGAAATTCTGTTTGAATTCTGTAACCACAATGGTTTTAAGGACCATTTTGGATTTTGTTTCCAGGGTCTAAAGAAGATTTCTACTTGACTCATGAGATAATGCGACCTTTCTTATATCCAAATCTTTGAGATCAGAAGAAAGGAAAATTTCATACTCTTGATGTCAGGTAAATTGCATAATACTCTTGAAGCCAGACATTAAGCAGGCTGGATGGAAATGTTTAAGGGACTTGCCTGCAATCAGGTCATCTGTTCAGAAAGATTAATTGGAGTTGTGGTATGAATTACAGAAACGAAGACCTCTTTCTAAACCACGTTGTTGGGATTTGATTGGAGAACGCAGCTTCAGGGGTAGCATGAAATTTCCTTGCAACCTTATCTGCAGTGCTTTCTCTTTGCGTGGCCACAGGTTAAAGCTGTGGTTGTATGCAAAGTCTGTGTAGTGAAAAGTGGTTTGGCATCTTACAACAGTGATTCCATCTTTCTCAGAGGTGTATTGCTTTTAGCCCTTTCAGCTGTGCCGCTTCTGTGTGAGAATTACATCTTTATCCAGCTTGATTGTTTTCAGTCTGGGGGCCGGGGATATTCTTGAAATTTGTGTCAGAAGGAGATTTATTACTGCTCTGTTCATAATGATACCGTGAGGCTGCTGCTCACATCCAGGAAAGACTGAGTGTTGACCAGAAACACACCACTTGACTTGAGTGCTGGTGGTTCTTGCTGTAGTGTTTTGACACTTTCTGCAACCCCTGTTACAGGGCGTTATCCTCCAGTGGAAATGTAGGTCAGTCTCAGCAGCTTCAGGGTGACTCTGAGTTTTACTTCAAAACTGTTTTCACCCATGATTTGAGAGGAGTTTTTGCATTGGCCATAGCTGTCCTTCAGGTTTGTTACATTAATTTCATTGCAGGCTGTAACTTTTAGCACATGGGTAAACAACAGAGTACTGATGGTCTTTTGGCACTGCAGTGATATTTATCTGATATCAGTAATTAAAGCCTGAGGTGTCATGAGGAGTTCAGATTTTCTGATTGTATTTTCTTTTCCTCTATCCATCTGTAATTAACTTTTTAATTAATCCTGATAAGAATATAAATATTTTCAAGTCTAAGGATACTGATCCTGAAGACTGTTGTTTGTACCACATCCCCAATACTAAACAGGTTCATTATAGGAGCTGTGCTGTGTAGAATTTCCTCCAAACTTCAAGTCTAACCTGATTTTCAGCAAGACTTGGATTATTCCTTTGCCAAATTTAAATTCTGAGATGCAGTTTATAGCTTTTTTGTAGTGTAGACATAGAAGATCACACTGAATTTGTAAGATGACTAAATGTGTGTGTGTGTGTATCCCTGATTTGAAAAACGCATTGGTACTGCATTATCATACCGCCCCAGTCTGTGCTGTAGTGCTGTTCCCCAACTAAACTGCTTAGTGCACGGGAGATGCTTTTGCTTGTGTTCCATCTCTGTCCTTTATCCCAGTGCTCTGGGCTCTGTGCACTGGGCTAGAAAACAAGGATTTCATACGTGTTTTACTGCTGTTAATGTTTCCGAGCCACTGTAAATTACCGCTCGTGCCTTGTTCCTGTGAAAGGCTGGTGGAATCTGGGAATAAAATTACTATCAGGTATAGCAAATATGGCTCAGGTAACATTTAAGTTTTTTGATTTTTTTTTGTTTATTTATATAGGTAAACATGAGTGGCCTCATTTTGAAAATGTCATATTTTGAAATGAGTTCTCTGGTGTTACTCGTTTCATTGCTCCTCTGTGGAGAATAACCTTTTGGCAGCATCAGAAGAGGTGGAGATCTGCCCCATAGTATTTAGCATCTATTTCTAATGCGAAGTATAAATATTACATCATCCTCTAGAAAATTGCATACTTTTCAAGTTTTGCCTCAGTGAGAAAGGCTTTTCTTGTTGTGTCTTGCTGCATAAACATTAGGGTAGTATGTAATTGATTTCCTGCAAGTCCTGTACCTTGTTTGTAACTTTTTTGGGCTGTAATTTTTAGCATATGAAACAGAAGTACATAAGAGCTATGAGGATATTAAATCCCATTTTATGACATCACTTTCAGAAATTATTCAGCATGACTTTGAAGGGTGTGCAAACATATCATTGCTAACATTGTAAATATTTGTCTTTCAGGATGTGACAGTATTACATGTGTAGCACTCAATCTTGGGTTTTAGGAATAATTTCTAAGTGATCCATGAATAGAATTTCATAGTATCGATAAAATGTCAAGTAGTATTCTGTAATAACATGGCTGCACTTTCTCTGGTCACATTTTGTTTGAAGTGTTTCTCAAAGTCCCAACAGTAGCCTGAAAGAGGTGGCATATTAGGTTAGCAAAGGGACGGTGTCCTGAGTTTTGAGCACTTTAGTCTGTGTCAAGAAATGTGGGCCAACTGGTGCCTCTGCATCTTGGGTGCCAATGGTTGGAGCAGGTAGCCATTGTTGATATCAGAGCTGCACGCTGAGCAGTGCAGATAGGTATCAGAAGAATTTCACCGTCAGTGGAATTCAAATGAAGGATCTTGTAGGATCACCTAGTAGATTTCTTCTGTCCCTACAGTAGTAAAATAATTTTTTTCTCATTCCTTTGCTTTCATGAGAAGAGACCCTTCTGGTTCTGCCAGAAGTTGAGGAGGGTTGAGAGTATATGGTTGTGCTGATGTAGGTAGCACAAGATGAAGAGTTGTCTCCTTTCCTTGCAAGATTGTGCTGAAGCAGCACTTAAGCTCTGAGATTTAATGGCTTAATTTTATTTGGACAGAATTGCCTTACTTGTTGTCTCTTCTAGATTGTTTTTGTAATGTCTCCTGTGGACTATTTGTACCCTGGGCTGAAAGAAAAGAGGAAAACAGTTTATTCAGAGGCTCTTCAGGTGCATTTGAAGTAGCATCAGGTAGTTTTCAAGTGGATACACATAATCCATTTAATGAAATTCTCCTTGAGACTTTTTTTCCCCTAAACATCTTGCTCTCTAAAATGTGCAGAGCTTCTGCATAAGATTTGATTTCACAGAAAGTCGCGATAATGGACAAGCATAACCCAATTCATGATTGCTTTTGGCCTTCCATTTTAAAACTTTTGTAATGGATGTAGAACTTTAAAATCAGGCTACAGTCAACAACTTGTATTTTGCTGTCACTGTTCTTTAGCAGTGTTACACACACATATGCTAGGTTCTGTCCTTTCTTTGCTTGTAGTCTATTAAACTTAATTTCAGTTTATGGTGGATTTGGACCTGTCACACTGCCCTATGCTCTTGGGGAGATAGGGACCTATGAGTAGCTGTGTATTTATAAGGGACCAGGCCAAAGTATTTTGAATATATGGTGCAAAATTATAAAAAGCTGAAATTCTGTGAAGAACATTTATCTTACAGAAGCTGGAGAAGAGTCTGTCGTGTCTTTATCATCTCATGGCTCCTTCATAAAACAACTTTTAAACCTATAGCTCATAAACTTATTTTTTCCTGAAATCTGATTTTGATGAGGCATTAAAGAACTTGAATAGCTTTAATTTATTTTCCATTTTAATTAATTTTCCATTTTATTTCCTTAATTGCATGAAAGCAAGAGATCACATACGAAGGATGAATACAAAGCTAATGCATTTGAAGTTGGGGATTTCAGTGCATGAGAGGGAGACTAGCTAGGAAATAAAGAGCATTACTGTTTTGAGCACTTTAGTCTGTACATCAAGAAATGTAGGGACCAACTAGGCTTTTTGTCTTGAACATACTTTTAACAACCTGGCGTATTCTTTTTCTGTGTCTTTAGGTAATAGGGCAGTAAGTCTCTGCTTGCATGTGAACTGTCTGACATTTTGGGGGAGTTTCCACAATTTAAACAATATATGGAGTCACATTAGCTAAGAGTTTGCATGGTGAATGCCACAGATTAAGGAAAGGATGATGCATTCCATGTGAAGTAGATGTTCTCAGCTGCAGTTTGGAACCTTCATTAAATTGCTGGAGATGGTGTGCCTTCCTAATGTTATGCACTCAATTTTAAAACTGTTTGAGGCACGATCCAACAAAAGGAGTATAATGTATTACTAGTGAATGAAAATTCTAATTGCCTTTAATTCATACCCTGTGTGTCATACCCCTCATGGTTATATTCTGCTACTAATGTTGCATAACTGTTTGTTGAAACTAATGCTATATATTAAATTCTCTATTAATGCTTTCTGGGATAATTTACTTTCAATTGAAAGACAAAAGGGATTCTTAATTTAAACATTTCTTAGTAAGGATAAACCATAAAGCTCTAATCACAGATGTCAACTGTAGTATTTTGTCTTACATTCTGGAACAATGTATTTCAGGGGGTGAGGCGTGTATGTCCGTGTTTTCAAAACTAAAAATGGGGGGTTTAAGTATATGTTTTTAGAAAAAAATAAAGTGCAAATATAACCAAAAGGTGTGTATAGAAAGGCAGGTGATAAGAGTTTTAAAATCAGGTATCACACTATTCATTCTTTCCTGTGTTGTGCCTACATTAATTAGTCTTTCCAGAAGAACTTTACACCAAACAGCTTTGTCATGAAACACCCTCGTGTTACAAATGGCAACCTTTTATATAATGGTAAACAAGCAATCTAGGGATGCTCTTAAATTGTCACCCCAGAAAGGCTTGATCTCTAGGGGTGGGAATCAACAGCTCTCCCTATAGAAAGGAGGATGTTCACTTTCTACATGATGGGCCAGTGGGAATGCTGGGGTGAAAGGGGAGGTCCCAAAAAGTTCCTGTAAACTGCTGCCTTAGTACTAACGAGTTCCCTTTCAAAGATGGATATTAAACTTTTTGATACATTTATACTTTGGACAGCATAATGGTTTATAAACATGGTAGTCCCTGATGACTTGGCTGGCTTTTATTATACCAATTCATTGAGTGCAGTAAAATAAAATCTTTTGTAAAACCATAAAAAAAGGAAAGGCTGGAGATGAAAGATTTCATATTAAAATAGAAGTACCTGTGACCACCCCAGCAAGATATCCCTGGTGAATGACACATTGTTATTGCTTTCCAGGGAGAACTGTTAACAGGTTTCTTTCAACTTTTTACACATATTCTGTCAAAAAGTAGAGGAGCAATTGGCAGATTTGTATTATTACTGTAGCTTTAAGTCTACAGTCACTTATTTTCTGGTCTAGGGAGCAGTGCAGCAGAAGGAATAAAACACTGAGAATGTGTCTTTAAGTAGCAAAATAGGCTGAACAAGTGACAACCATGAGGGGAAAATTATTTGGCTTATGTATTGAATTTTTCATCTGAAATTCATAGCATTTTTGTGAAAAGCTATTTTATTTTTCAAGTGATACCACAGAAATAACGTGGCATACTTCATGGGTTTTTTTATATTTGAATTAAATTGGAAAATATAGGGATATATGTCTGCTTTCCCTAAAAATTTTATGATATTCAATTCAGTATCATGAACAATTAAATTTGGCCATAATTGTAGGCAAGTATAATATTGAAGACAGTGTCTGCAGATGCAAAGATATGATTCAGAAATGAAACATGACTTCACAGGAGTGAAGAAATATCTTCCAGATATTTCTTGAATTGTACCCAGATTTACTGATCTTTTCTTTGGTGCACAGTGGGCTTTTGTCACCACCTCAGAGCTGAAATGCCCATGTGTCATGAGAGCTGCTCTCACTTGGAAGAGCTCTGGCTAAGCAAGTCACCCAGCAAATAAAATATTCATGCTGGGAGCCCAGTTTTGGCTGATGTTCCTGGTGTCACTGGTTGCAGTGGGATTAGATGCTGACACCGTGATCGTGCACTGGCAGCCTGTTCCTTCAGTAGTGCTCTTGCCCGTTTCGGGTAGAGGATGTGCAGTATGTACTTCTCAGGTCCCCAGCACTGTTAAGGTGGTGGTTATGAATACTTGATAACGTATTTTAATAGCATTTAGATCAAGTTGCATTACAGTGAATTGACTCAATTTGGGATCTAATAAAAGCTTTTTTGTTGGAATAAAGCTCCATTGAATACATGTCTTTTTCCACTTCAGTGTTTTCTTTGTGTTTGAGATCTTACATGTATCTTTTTAGCTTTGATTCTTAAAGGATTTAGTACCATAAAATCTTACATAAGCTTCTATGTGACTTTTTTTTCTTTTTTAATATACAGGAGGAACAGATCTGTGCAGAGAACACTTACATTTGCATGGTTATTTTTTAGACCAGAATTGTTAAAGAGTACTTTATGAACAGCATATTGATTTTTCTAGGAGATACTGAAAATATCACTTGCTTTAAAATAGTATTGTGGAGTGTAAAGTGTCAGCTGCATATGGGCTTACTTGGCATGTATGTCGTGTTTTGCATAAATGTCCTATATATGCTATTAGGGGAGCTAAACCTATAGTCTTCCAGGCTCTCTTTGGAATGTGAATATGATTCTCTTTTAATTTGAACCCTCACAGCACTTCCAACGTGTATACAGTGAGGAGGGAAAAAAACCTCTTTACATAATAGAAACACAGTAAATGATGAAATATATTTAACTTACCAGTATTATGGGTAACATGCATGCAGCCTTGGCTTTTTTCTAAATGTCAACTGTCCAGAATTCTGAACCTTTTAGTAGTTGTTCTATTTTGCTCATTGTATGCTTTCTATTGGATTTACTTCCTAGTTTGTTTGCCATTTCTTATCTTGTGTTTCTCTCTCCATTCCCCTTTTGTCTATTAATTGTTTTTTTTTAATTGCTTATTAATCATAGAATCATAGAATGGTCTGGGTTGGAAGGGACCCCATGGATCATAGAGCTCCAACCCCCCTGCCACAGGCAGGGCCACCAACCTCCAGGTCTGGATCTACACAAGGCTGCCCAGGGCCCCGTCCAACCTGGCCTTGAACACTTCCAGGGATGGGAAATTAATTGCAAATCCCCATTTTACAGTTCTAGAGGTTTCTCTGTTGCCCTGTGTGGGAATGCAGATCTAAATTAGGGGCTTGGATTAGAGTATCTGGACATACTGCTATTCACAACAACAGGGATAGCAGAAATAAGTAATCTTTGTGTTAGCAGCAGGGAAGTTTCTTTCATTTGACTATTGAATTGAGGTTCTCCTTTCTTCATGATAGGGTAGAATACATAGATGTATACATAAAAAAGTTAGGGTGTTTCTTAGGTAACAATAGAAATCTGTGCACTGTTTGGTCCTTTGTCATACTTTGCATAGAGTTGATGTATCAGGAATATTAGCATTGATATTCAGAGATAAAACTTAGTTCTAACTGAAGGCTTGATCTTTACAAACATGTGCCTTGTTTTTGTTTGTAGGTGTAAAACGAAGGTGTATGCAGACAACCTTCCCACCACAAGTGTTGTCATTGTTTTTCACAATGAGGCTTGGAGCACACTTCTAAGAACTGTTCACAGTGTGATAAACAGGTCGCCACGACACATGCTGGAAGAAATTGTCCTCGTGGATGATGCCAGTGAAAGAGGTAATGATAACGTGGATGCCTTAGCTTGCTCCTCTTTTTACTTCAAAAATTGAGACTGGCTTTCTATGGGCTTAGCTCTCCTCAGGGAAACACGGTAGCTGAGGCAAGGGAAGGCAGAGTGAGCAATACCCACTTTGAAGTGCAGGTGGGTCATTCTCCACTGAAAACTAGTGGAGGTTTATCTGTCTGTTTATCTTTTCTGTTGATAGTACAGAGTTTGTGTGTGTTAGTGGGTTTTTCCCTTTACAGCTTTCATATTTTCCATTTAGAATTTTAATGAAATCCTAAAGCTTGAATCACCTGGTGAATAATAGCAAAGGTGACTGTCACACACATCCAAATTTACCATCAATACCAACATTAAACTTCGTGCTCAGAGGGATTGATTTTGATCATTCGCTTCCTGGGAAGTTGAAATTCGACGTCTATGCTATGAGCAGTTCTACTTTTTAATAACTAGTGTTCAAGATGGAAAGTTTCATTACATATCATAGTTTTCATGTGTAACAATTAATAGACAAAACTTGAAGCTGATTTTTTAAAATAAAGTTTCTGATTTTACTCTTTTCATGTAGAAATACCACTATAGACAATACCTTATTTTTACTTTTGGTTAATCGTTAATATTTGGCTTGTTCCATGCTAATCTTCCTCAGTGGTATGGATTATAAAGTATAAAGGATTATACATATGGATTATATATGTTTCTTTCATCAAAAAACATTTCTATATTTTTATATTGATTAACTGTATTTTTTTTCTGTATTTCTACATTGAATTTTTTCTGCCAGGAACAATAGCTAGTAGGCTGCTAGAAAAGAAGTCCTGGTAGCCACCAGCTGTGGGCTGTTATCTGTATCAGCAGGATATGTTTTAGTCATGGAAGGGTTTTACACCCAGCATGGTGACATCCCTGACTGAAGGTTCTCACACCGGTGCTGCAAAATCCCTATTCTGGTGCTTATGCTAATTCCAGCTTCAGAGTAAGATGGTTACTGTTGTCCAAATGACAGGATCTGTCAAAACAAGATCAACATGTGAGGACAGACACTGTATTTCAGGTCATATGGTCTAAGTAGCATTATGGTGTATGGATTACAATGGTTAACAGGAGGTTTTGTGTTAGTAATCATTACAATGGGTTTTGTAGCTGGATTTTTGCACTAATGTTGTAGAAAGTAGGAGTTTCTTCTTCAGGTTGCATATGTGTATGATGCTTTAGCATATTAACTAAGCTATTCCTAACTGTGTACCTCTAGAGTCAATTGGTTATGGAGTAGCTGAGGAGACAAAAGAACGATTGTACCAGCTAACTGAGCTTTCACCAATCTGTTTCCACTTTGGTTGTGTTTGCATTTATGTGGGTCTGTGTTCCTTTCTTCTCCCTGGCACTCTCGCTTGCTTTTGCATTCTCACTTGATATTAATTGTAAATGCTTCAGCCAGTATCAGTGCATTGCACAAGAAGGGACAGAGACCTTAAATACAATTACACTTTGGCTACAAAAGAGGAATGCCCATACAAAGGGCAAGGCTACCACGTAAATAAGTTCCAGATTACATGAGAGGTGTGATTAGCTTTTGCTTTTAGAAGGGCACAACATCAAATTTTGACTGTTTTCACTTGTGGGATATTTGTAATTATACCCCACAACTTCTTGAAGCTTTTCAACCTTTATATAAAGAAGTCAAAAATTCTTTGGTTCTAATGCATGTGAAACTGCTCACTTCTCTCTGCATTGTTCCCAGGAACAATCCACTTTAACAGAGATGCTGATATTTGGGTTCCGAGTGCCTACCCTAGATTATTATACAGATATGTGTTTCCTTAATGTAATAGAGATACTGAATTGCTGTTGGTTATTTAGCTTTTCTGTACAGACACTTGCTAGGAAAACAATGGTTGTTGCTAGTGTATGCTGTTTCATTTGTAAAAACAGTTCCTGGCACTAATTCAAATTAGTGCTAATGATTAATTGTGACAGGTCAGCTTTCAATATAACCTAAAAATAAAGAGCTAGCTAATATTAAAATAATGTAGACATAACACTTCTTACGTTTTGCCTCTTCAATTTCTGTTTTAGAAAAAGCATATTTTAACATAGCAATAGCCATGTCCTCACTATGAAGAAGAATTTTAGTCCAGTAAAAAAAAGCCTGTGGCTTTCTCTAGATAACTTCTCTGTTTCTGAGTTTGAGTTAGGTAATAAAAGCAAAGTAATTTAATTCCAGGCTGAAATATATAGCATTTCAGACTTTTTTTTGGTGGTGGTGTTATTGAACCCATTCCAGTATTTAGTTTTGAAATCTGTGATCTTCATTTCATAGCACTTAGGCATCTTTCATTTGTAGTTATTTTCAATAGTTACTGAAAGTCTCTTTTTTTGTATTTTGTTTTAAAA
>VZTU01028464.1:0-13699 GCA_013400835.1 Zapornia atra | reverse complement strand
GGGGAGATGCTCCAGGCCCCAGACTTCTCAAAGAGTCCAAGAACTTAGGGGTTGGTTGTTTTTTCTTAATAAAACAGGTACGTATGTGAGGAAAGGGGTTGATTTTGGGGCAGGGTTGATATTTACCATTGCTGTTTGTCATTTGGATGTCAGCACCTTGGCTGATTAAAAACCAGACGATGTCCAACCTGCAGATCTCGATGGCTCTCATCAGCGGGGTTGCGTTGCCGACGGCAGGGGCGTCCACCGCGGCTCCGGCCTCCACTAGCAGCTCAGCAGCATCCAGGTGTCCGTTACAGCAGGCGTGATGGAGGGGAGTCCACATGAAATTGTCTGTTGTGTTCACATCAGCCCTACAGCAGCGTGAGAGGAGCGGTGGCAGATGAAGGACACTACCTAGGTGCAGCAGGATCCACGGCTCCACGTGAATCATAGAATGAATCATAGAATGGTCTGGGTTGGAAGGGACCCGAAGGGTCAGAGAGCTCCAACCCCCCTGCCACAGGCAGGGACACCAACCTCAGGCCTGGAGCTACACAAGGTTGCCCAGGGCCCCATCCAACCTGGCCTTGAACACCCCCAGGGACGGGGCATCCACTACTTCTCTGGGCAGCCTGTTCCAGCCCCTCACCACTCTCTCTGTAAAAAACTTCCCCCTAATATCTAATCTACCCCTCCCCTCCTTTAGTTTTAATCCATCCCCCTTGTCCTGCCATTATCTACCCTTTTAAAAAGTTTAATCCCCTCCTGCTTATCAGCTCCCTTCAGGTACTGGCAGGCTGCAATGAGGTCCCCCCACAGCCTTCTCTTCTCCAGGCTGAACAAGCCCAGCTCCCTCAGCCTCTCTTTGTAGGGCAGCTGCTCCAGCCCTCTCATCATCCTTGTGGCTCCTCTGACCCCTCTCCAACAGTTCCACATCTCTCTTGTATTGGGGCCCCAGCTCTGGACACAGGACTCCAGATGGGGCCTCACAAGGGCAGAGCAGAGAGGGACAATCCCCTCCCTGTCCCTGCTGCCACCCCTCTGCTGATGGAGCCCAGGATCCCATTGGCCTTGCGAGCTGCCAGAGCCACTGCTGGCTCATGTTCAGTCTCTCACCCACCAGAATCCCCAAGTCCTTCTCAGCAGGGCTGCTCTCCAGAAGCTCATCTCCCAGTCTGTATCTATGGCTGGGATTCTTCTGACCCAGAAGTGCACTCAATGCTAATAACTGCTGCTGCCACGGCGTGTTCGATGTCAGTAAGCATTTTCATATTGCTAGTGCTGCTCTGAAGCTGCTTTAGCATCTGTTTTTTTTCTCTTTTGATCAGATGGTTAATACTCAGCTCTCCATCAAAAGTACATGTTCTTCTGCTCATCTTTTCTTGCTTCATTTTTTAGTATTTTTCAGAATTCTACCTCTGGTGAGATCTTGTCACAGTGAATTGCCCTGACCTACCTGTCTTACCTTTTTTGTCTATCCTGCTTAGCTGTTATGGTTTATTTGTATGTGGTTTCCCTTTATATTTCTCATTTAAAAGGTGGTTCCAGTTATTCCCCTTTCTCTCTCAACCCAATCTCCATGCTTATACTGATGCTCACTCTACCCCAAGCCCTTTTTGGTAACTTCATTCTCTCTCTTGACCCAACCTCCATGCCTATACTGATGCTGACTCTACCCCAAGCCCTTTTTGGTAACTTCATCCTCTTTCTTGACCCAATCTCCATGCCTATACTGATGCTCACTCTACCCCAAGCCCTTTTTGGTAACTTCATTCTAACAGGAATCAAGCAATCAAATGGAGCAGGGAAAACACAGCTCTGACTTCAAAATTCTGCTGCGTTTTCCCTGAATTTACCTTTAGCCCAAACTCAACTCACTTCTGAGTCTTTCTGGAAAAAGATAGAAAGTAGTTACCACCAATTTATGATGTTTAAAACTAAGCATTTCCTATAGCTCTGGATGAATGTTTTGTTTCCTATTCCATATGGATTTGTGATACCACACTGAAAAGGTTCTCTTGTAACAAGTATATGAACTTCCATGCAAGCCAGGAGTATCTGAAAGCCATGCTGTTGAAAAGATACAAAGCTAAACTCTGTACCAGTAAGTTCCTTCTATTTTTTTCTGATTTCTGTCAATTTTAAAGTCTCAGAATCAGTATTTATTTTTTAAATGAAGTTATTAACGTTTCTAGGTCTAACAGATAGAATGAGATGTGACCCCAGTGCTGCCTAGTGTTGATGAAAGCAGTGGGGATTAATTTACTAGATTAATTTGCTAACTCTTGCTTGCTTATCTTTGGAAGACCTGAACATACACATTTACACAACTTTCCATATGTTCCAGGAATGTCAGTGGAATTACCTGGGTCTGTAAACATCCACGTGCTGCTAAGTCTTTGCAGGAACTAAGGCAACAACAGCCACTTATCCTGAGATCATAGAATCATAGAATCACAGAATCGTAGGGGTTGGAAGGGACCTCAAGAGATCACTGGGTCCAACCCCCCTGCCAAAGCAGCTCCCTAGGACATATCACTCAGATAGGTGTCCAGACGGGTCTTGAATCTCTCCAGAGAAGGAGACTCCACACCCCCTGGGCAGCCTGTCCCAGGGCTCCCTCACCCTCACTGGGGAAAAGTTCTTCCCCATGGTGGGGTGGAACTCCCTGTGCTCCAACTTGCATCCCATGCCTAAGATAATTATAGACTTTAATTAGGTCCCCTCTAAGTCTTCTCTTCTCAAGGCTGAAGAGTCCCAACTTACTCAGCCTGTCCTCATAGGGGAGATGCTCCAGGCCCCTAATCATCTTTGTAGCCCTTCTTTGGACTCTCTCCAGGAGATCCCTGTCCTTTTTAAACCAAGGAGCCCAGANNNNCTCATGGCCAACCTGTCATCTACCAGGACCCCCAGGTCCTTCTCCACTGAGCTCTTCTCCAGCAGGTCATCCCCCAGCCTGTACTGATACAAATGGTTGTTCCTTCCCAGGTGCAAGACTTTACACTTGCTCTTGTTGAATTTCATTAGGTGTCTCCCTGCCCAGCTCTCCAGCCTGGCCAGGTCTCTCTGGATGGCAGCGCAGTGTCCTGCCTGTCAGCCACCCCTCCCAGCTCTGGGTCACTGGCACTTGCTGAGGGTGGGTGCTGTTCCCTCATCAAGGTCGTCAATGAAGATATTAAACAGGACTGGGCCCAACACCAGCCCTGGGGACACCACTAGTCACAGGCCTCCAGTCAGATTCTGCTCCACGAATCACAACCCTCTGGGCTCGTTCCGACAGCCAATTCTCAACCCACCTCACTGTCCAAGATATGAATGTTAAGGTGAGTTCTAGCTATAGACAGAGGACAAAGCTGATCTAAGTATCTTTGAAGAATGTTCATTTAAGTTTTCATGTGAATGGCTGTAGGACTACAGCAGTCTGACCATAAAAAAGAATAGATTACCCTCTTACACAAGTAATAGGCTGAATTTGTTTTTAAGATTGCTTTCATTTTTAAGCTGTCATTGAGATTTTCCAGAAGTGTGTGTGTAGGCTGCAAAATTGCCAAAGAGCTTCTGAAGTCAGGAGCAGACTAAACAGTAGGTGTAAGTCCTGCTGCCTCAGCCTGCTGGGGAGGAACATGATTATAAACTTTATCCCCTTAAAGCATTTGCATGTGAAGGACCTGGCATGTTGAAGAGGGAAGTCTAGTAATAGCTTGACAATTCAGATAAGAGTACCTTGATGCTTTCAGGCAAGTCACTCGAGTCAGATTTCCCCAAAACCATTCAGCTGATGATTAATGTTGAATTTTGAGGCTCACAGAATCACAGGACTTTAGGAGTTGGAAGGATGGGCTATTTGAGACACAGGTATGAGCTAACTGCTGGAGATCCAGTAAGAGACTGGATTGGTGGGCACTCTGCATGTAACCAAAACCTCGACAGCCCAGACACCAAAAATTTCAGGCTGGGAGAACTACCTACTTGGCTGTTTGTGTTTCCCTGTTACTAGAATATGAGAAATAATAAACTCAACCTTTGTAACTCAAGATCTTCCAGAATTAACTGTAATATGTAAATAGAAAGCAAACCATAGTCGGCTGCACCTTTACAGAATCACAAGGTTGGAAAAGACCTTTAAGATCATCAAGTCCAACTGTTCCTGTCCTGTGCTAAACCATATCCCTAAGTATCTCATCTACCCATCTGTTAAACACACCCAGGGATGGTGACTCAGCCCCCTCCCTGGGCAGCCTGTTCCACATCCCAACAACTCTTTCAGTGAAGAATTTTTTCCTAACATCTGATCTGCCCCTGCCCTGGCACAGCTTGAGGCCATTTCCCCTTGTCCTATCTCCTGTCACCTGGCTGAAGAGATCATAGCCCACCTCTCTACAACCATCTTTCAGGTAATTGTAGGTGGTGATAAGGTCTCCCCTCAGCTTCCTCTTCTCCAGGCTAAACACCCCCAGCTCCCTCAGCTGCTCCTCATAGGATTTGTAAGTGCTCACTGAAAATCCATGCTTTTGAAAGCCCTTCCAAAACAGCAAATTTAACAAAAACCCCACCAATCTCTGAAATAACCTTACCCCACGTCCAGAAGGTACCGCACTACATCCGTATTCCCACTTGCACATGCAGCCATCAAGGGTGTTTTGTAGTACTGATCCTTAATGTCTACTGGCACACCCTCCTCAAAGGCTTTCTGCAGAGACAGAGTGTCTCCTGCTCTGACGAGGTAGTTAATATTCATGTACATCTTCCTTGGCTCCTCTGTGTACCAGGCCCGGTCGTCGTGCACAGGGTGGGCAGGAGGGTGGTCTCTGTTGGGGTGGGGGCTGTCAGCGATGCTCTGAGCAGCCTCCACCATGTACACAGGGAAGCCATCTGCCCTACGCGGGCACTCGCTCTTGGGTACCACGCAAATGGGCACGGGGACGGCGGTGCCTCTTTTGCCCCTTTGTTTCTTCCTCTTCTGCCCCTTCTTCCCTTTGGGCCCAAAGGATGATATAAGATAGTTCTTCTGCAGGTATTTAGAGCCTTGAAAGAATTCTTCTATGCTGATTCCCTCTGGCTGAGATCCTTGGTGCTTTTCAGCAATAGTCTGTATTTGCTCAGCACCCACGAAGGCACAGTGCTTCTGAATCACTGACACAAAGTCATCTTTAGCCACCGTCCCATCCCCTTGGTCAAAGGCCTGGAGCTCCTTGCAGAGCACAGCCTGGTGCTCCAAGGACCAGTCATAGAGCCTCAGTGCCCAGCACAGGTTGTCCTCCTTCGCCTCAAGCTTGGATCGTTTTTTAAAGGCATCTTCAATTCTACGTAGCTCTGCTGCTGCTGCTTTAAAACCCTTTTCCTTGGCAACAGCTCTTGGGGTCTTATTTAACAGGTTTGTCCATGTAGGATCACAGCCTAAAAACAGGGGCATAATTTCACTGGTAGTGCAGGGGACTTAGTGATTGCTGATCACGTAATAGAAGATTTGCAGTATCACAGAATCACAGGGGTTGGAAGGGACCTCCAGAGCTCATCGGGTCCAACCCCCCTGCCAACGCAGGGTCCCTAGAACAGGTTGCACAGGGAGGCATCCAGATGGGTCTTGAATATCTCCAGAGAAGGAGACTCCACCCCTCCCTGGGCAGCCTGTCCCAGGGCTCCCTCACCCTCACTGGGGCAAAGTTCTTCCACGTATTGGTGTGGAACTTCCTGTGCTCCAACTTGAGGCCATCGCCCCTTGTCCTGTCCCCACAGCCCACTGAGAAGAGACTGGCCATTTCCCCCTGTGTCCCACGCTTGAGATATTTATAAACATTAATCTGATCTCCTGTTAGCCTTCTTTTCTCCAGGCTGCACAGCCCCAGTTCTTTCAGCCTGTCCTCGTAGGGGAGATGCTGCAACCAATTGCCACAGGTCTACAATTTTATCCCATCAGAATAGTAATTTTACTACAATTTTATCCCACCAGATAGTAATGGCACCACATCATTGATCTCAGACTGCAAGGTTAGCCACGTGTCCCTGTTTGTTCCCCATAAGGAGGTTCCTTGAGCAACCCACACCCCACCTATCCCTCCGCTCAGGAATATGTACAGGAAGGCAGAAGTTCAGTGCCAATTTGACATTCTCACTTAAAGTGGTGAGCAGCATTGAGAAGAACCAAGCTAAGATTAAAATGTCACTCACTGTTCCACAGCCCAACCTTGCAATCTGGCAGTGGACCACTAGTTAAACATCTGAATCACAAGAACAGAATGCAGGATTTTGCATGGTGCTCTTGAATCAAAGCACCAAGTGATATAATTACCTGATTACATGAGGAAATTATCATAGCTTCTTTGGAGGATGTTTCAGTGCCCACAAGTGTCAAGTTTACTCCATGACTACATTGAGATCTTTTTTTTTTTCAAATGACCAGTAAACCAAAATCTATTTTCTATTGGAAGGTTCACTATGCTCCTTTCTAAAAACAACTAAACCCAGAACCACTTAATACAGCCCAGTTCTAAATTATACAAACCCATGATGGTCCTGCTGCTTTCTTTAAGGTGTATTTTAGCTCATATAGTAGAACGCCTGCGTTACGGACTTGTTAATGAGAGCTGCACGTGCCACATGATGTCTCAGGGAGTCAAATCTTTCATAAACACCCCAGTTAAATCTCTCCCTTAGCACAGGAAAAGAATACACATCCTACTTGCCAAGAAACTTATTTTAAGGTACCTCTTTGTCCTATGAACTTGCAGCAGTTTGCAAACCCTCCCTCCGCAGCGTAATGAAGCGGCGTGTTACCATTCATAGCAATCAGGCCCAGGTCTCCATTGTAAGCTGAAATAATCCTCAAAATCTAGAAATTAAAAAAAAAAGTAACACCAAAAATCCTGTCTAAGATGGGGAAGCATGTAATGTCATATATTCCCAGCTTATACAGTGAACTTCTGTCCCAGGCCCAGCTGATCGGCGTGCACAGAACGTCCAAGTTTTATATATACCATGCTATATATAAATAGAAAGGAAGGAAATAGAAACCTGCTGTTCAGTTGCAGACATCAAGGCTGCCCTTCACTCCTGCCAGCCTACTGCAAGCCACTGCCCTAAAGTAACTCTGTCATTGCACACGCAATCAAAACAGCATCATTTTATATCCTCTGAAGCTGCTCCAGGGAGGTAAGGAAGAAAGCACCGACCTGCAGCTGATTGCATCTGCCCTCCTTGTCAGGGTAGTGTTTTACCTGTGTTAGGCAGCTGTGACAGGCTACACACTGAGAGGAAAGCTGTGCACACCAGCCAGCCACACTCTCACACACACACACTCAGCAGCACCTTGGCCAAAAAAGGCTCTGCAGTGATGAGAGAGACTCTCGCTGCTGGATTCCCTTTGATGCTTGGGAAGAAGTTGTTAGTGGCTGATGCTGCTGCTTTGATCAGCTCAGATGCTGGATTCAAAAAACGAAGCAAAACCAAAAAAAACCCAAACAAAACCACCTAGAAAAACACCAACAAAAAGCAGGCTTGGCTTGCCAGCAGTCCTCACCTCAAAAAAGCCTCCTTTGGCTGCAAAATGTGCTGCACTGTGTCTCTCAAGGTCAAAGAGGTTCACGTTGACTCCTCTCTCCAGCAGACCACGCACCACCTCCAGAGCCCCTTCTCCTGCAGCTGCCATTAAGGCTGTGCGACCCGTAGCCTGCAAGGCAGCAAGGAAGCAGTTCAGGGTTTGTTTCCGTATGCCAATGCAGATTGGAACAGTATCATCTGATTTTTGCCAAGGTGGCATAAAACTGAAGGTCTCCTTTTAGGTATTACTTTAAAAAAAAACAGGAGACAAGCCTAGTAAAGATACTTTGTAGTAAACTTGAAGTATCTAGGCATAAAGCCGTGCCACGGATGTACAGAAGAAATCACTACCCTTCGTAGGGCTACGAAGATGATTAGGGGCCTGGAGCATCTCCCCTATGAGGATAGGCTGAGTAAGTTGGGACTCTTCAGCCTTGAGAAGAGAAGACTAAGGGGGGATCTAATTAAAGTCTATGATTATCTTAAGCAGGGGATGCAGGGGGAATCAGCCAGCCCCTTTTCAGTGTCTGTGGGGACAGGACAAGGGACAATGGCTGCAAGTTGGAGCACAGGAAGTTCTGCACCAACATGGGGAAGAACTTTTCCCCAGTGAGGGTGAGGGAGCCCTGGGACAGGCTGCCCAGGATGGTGGTGGAGTCTCCTTCTCTGGAGATATTCAAGACCCGTCTGGACACCTATCTGAGTGATATGTCCTGGGGAGCTGCTTTGGCAGGGGGGTTGGACCCCATGATCTCTTGAGGTCCCTTCCAACCCCTACAATTCTATGGTTCTATGATTCTATGAAGTGTTTGGGATTTATGATTGCTGTCAGGATTGGGATGAAGGTAAGAGTTAGGTTCACTCAGTTTTCTACAGTATGAAGTCACTGTTCTTCTAAGTAGTCAGCTTTCCTGGGGGTTATGCATCTGGGAAATAAAGTAACAAGGTCAATTACACGATTAATCTTGTCACTTTATTGCTCCTCACAGGATATATACAGATTTATAAGTGGCTTTAATGATAAAATTCTAGCTAGTTCTTAATATTATTTGATAGAAAATCAGATTTTAGTTGTGGCCAGTGTGTGCTCTACCACCCATTTAAATAACTAATTCTATGATTCTATGATTCTATAATGCTAACATGTGAGTGTTACAGAATCACAGGATCCCAGAATGTTAGGAGTTGGGAGGGAGCTTGAAAGATCACCTAGTCCAACCCCCCCTGCCAGAACAGGATCACCCAGAAACACATCCAGGTGGGTTTGAATGTCTCCAGAGAAGGGGACTGCACAGCCTCTCTGGGCAGCCTGTCCCAGGGCTCTGCCACCCTCCCAGTGAGAAAGTTCCTCCTTATATTCACATGGAGCTTCCTCTGCTCCAGCTTGCACCCATTGCCCCTTGTCCTATCCCTGGCCATCACTGAGAAGAGCCTGACTGTGTCCTCCTGACACTCACCCTTTACATATTTATAAACATTAATGAGGTCACCCCTCGGTCTCCTCCAGGCTAAGGAGGCCCAGCTCCCTCAGCCTCTCCTCATAATGAAGGTGTTCCACCTCATCACCACGGTGGCCCTGCGCTGGACTCTTTCAGGGGGTTCTATGTCCTTCAGTGGTTGAACCCCAGCCACTCAGGTACATTAATAACTTCAGTCCCTGGAATAGTCCCCATGAAAACCAATTCTTTGGTTACAAAAGTCTTTGTTCTGTGTGCGTGCCCTCAGACCTTTATAAAACATGACCTCCAGTGTGCAAGAGTGTAAGGAGCTATGGCTGGAGAAGGGCTGTGGGGAGAGCAAAGCAACTGGGGGGGTTTCACTGCTGCTCTACCTGAGAGGAAGAGTTCACAGTCTAATACATTAGTGCTGTCTTTTTTCTAGGCAACAGTGTATGTTTGCTACTAGCAGGTACCTCTTCTTTCTAATGGATGAATTTGGTAGACCTGAAGACCTTCCCAAAAACAGAGCACATCTTGGATCAGGAATTGCCTCTTATTAACCTCTTGGCCAACACAACACTTGGGAATGTCTGACTTTCCACTCTACAGAGGGGCAACGACAGCAGTGAGCCGTGGATGTGTTCCACTGAACCATGCATTCTTCCCTGGTTTATTTTTCCCTGTGGGCCTAGCAAACCATTCCCCTCAGGTCATATTATAAAACACAACAAACCAAAACAACCCCCCAGGTTTCTCATATTGCAGGTATACTGACTGCATGAATCAGACACGTGCATGAGAGGATGGGCTAAGGATGTCCAAACATTGGTTTAGCTACAAGCTAGGAAGAATACTTCAAAACTAGGACCAAAGCAAAAGCCAGAGGTAGCTTTAAAGGAAAGCTTGAGCTCCTTGACTTGATGAAAAACACAGATCTTCAGTCCTTCACGTCCTTGTTAAAGTAAGGAAATAAACAAATAAATAGCTAAGACATTCATAAGAGAGAAAAGAGTTTCCTGTGCCTCATCTCAGCTTGTATTCCCCATCAGGTTGTTCATGCTGGGCTCACCTTCAGTGAAACTAAACTCTGAAAACCTATGGGCACACCAAGGCAAAGTGAAAATCAGCACTGCCTCACTGAAGTACAGGGCACTGCAACGCCTAAGAGCTGGCCAAGTTACACTTTGGCTTTCTAAAATACCTTATCTACAAAAATCTCAATCAGGATATGTGGTTCAAGCAGAAGACCACAATCCTTTTCCCTGCCAAAAAAAAAAGGGTGATACAGAAGGGAATAGGCATGGCACAGAAGTAAGGACTTGTCACTGCTTTATTAATTTAATGTGAGGATTTAAGGTCATATACACTAGTCATCTGGTAACTATTCTATACTCCTGTTCTTAGTCATAGAAATACTCATACTGGCTCTCTTGCATTGGGATTTGCTCCTCTTTCCAAGAAATTCAGACATATTTCTTGCATGTCATGAGCGTCCTCACAGAGTTGTAGAAACACAGGCTTCCCAGCAGTAGTACAGCTGTTCACATCTGCACCGTGATCCAAGGCAATCTGCATGCAGTGGTAGTGCCTCTTTGTAGGTGAAATGCAGTAAAACAAAACACCTGCAAAGAAAACCAGCAGGGATTCAGGTGTGGTCCTGAATGGTAAGAAGGTTACTCAGGCTGTAAGCTTCACAGCTGAATGGACAAACTCCTTCACTAGGGAGTTTCTGGTGGGGTATGCACATACAAAAAAACAAGGCTTCTAGCTTAGGGCTTCTGAACTTGGGGAGTAACCAGAATTTCATATGTGACAGGTCATGGGAGGAACATGATTCTTGATCACAAGTTATCATAGAATCACAGAATGGTAGGGGTTGGAAGGGACCTCAAGAGATCATGGGGTCCAACCCCCCTGCCAAAGCAGCTCCCTAGGACATATCACTCAGATAGGTGTCCAGACAGGTCTTGAATAGAAGGAGACTCCACACCCCCTGGGCAGCCTGTCCCAGGGCTCCCTCACCCTCACTGGGGAAAAGTTCTTCCCCAGGGTGGTGTGGAACTCCCTGTGCTCCAACTTGCAGCCATTGCCCCTTGTCCTGTCCCCACAGACACTGAAAAGGGGCTGGCTGATTCCCCCTGCATCCCATGCTTAAGATAATTATAGACTTTAATTAGGTCCCCCCTTAGTCTTCTCTTCTCAAGGCTGAAGAGTCCCAACTTACTCAGCCTGTCCTCATAGGGGAGATGCTCCAGGCCCCTAATCATCTTCGTAGCCCTTCTTTGGACTCTCTCCAGGAGATCCCTGTCCTTTTTAAACCAAGGAGCCCAGAACTGGACACAATACTCCAGGTGGGGCCTGACCAGGGCAGAGCAGAGGGGGAGGATCCCCTCCTGTGACCTGCTGGCCACACTCCTCCTGATGCAGCAGTGCACACTGCTGGCTCATGGCCAACCTGTCATCAACCAGGACCCCCAGGTCCTTCTCCACTGAGCTCTTCTCCAGCAGGTCATCCCCCAGCCTGTACTGATACAAATGGTTGTTCCTTCCCAGGTGCCAGACTTTACACTTGCTTTTGTTGAACTTCAACCGGTTTCTAACTGCCCAGCTCTCCTACCTATCTTTCAGGTATGAACCAGAAGGACCCATGATTTAAAGGCCTAGACTGTTCAGGGAGAAATATTTTCATTTTCATCAAAGATCTTATGTCCAGTAGCTTCTGCTGAGCTACAAGGATTATCCTCAACCGTGGTTCCTCTCTACAGACCAGGCACAACATACATAGCAAGAGTGTAACACAGTGAAGAGTCATTTTATGCTGTTTCTGGTTCTGATAAAGTTCCCTTTTACTTACATTTCCCTTCATTATGCACAACAGTCATATCTGCCTTAGCTTTTGCTAATAACTCCAAAACCAGGACGTGGCCCAGCTCAGCTGCCTTCATTGCTGGAGTACATCCCATTTTGTCCTGGACATCAGGATGAGCTCCCTCTTCCAACAAGAAGCTGCACATGTCGATGTCATTCTTAATGCAGGCCAAGTGAAGGGCACTACATCCTTCCATTGGCTCTGTGAAATTAATGAGATTTGGGAGTCCATTCTGGACCAACTTCTCTATTTGCTTCTTGTCTTTCTGGTGAACACACTGAAGGAGTTTGTAGATCTGTAAGTTTTGAAGTCTCTTATCTACGGGCAGCATCCTGGGGAAAAATGTCTTCTTTTAAGGAAGCAATGCCTGCATGGGGAGAGAAGAAAACACATGAACACAGAGATGTGATTATAATTACACAGCAGTTAAGAACAGGAATCAAACTCTGCTCAAGGCATGAAAATATTCACTTGTACTTGACAGAGCACTGAGCTTTGAACGAGTTTATCTCTCTTAGTATATACACCACGTACAAAGACTATATAAACACATGTAGCACCTTGCAAAATTGTTCTTTCTAGCCATCAAACTGTTCTGAAGAGTCTCATTCAAGGTGAAAATTAAGTTAAGAAGCTGTCAGGTGACTGCTTTCCATTCAAGAAACCTCCACAATTACTTGGAAGCCTAAGGGAAGGCTGGTCTCCTGTCATTTTAGTGCTTCAAGGGGGGAAAAGCCCCACGAGTCACAGTGTCATCTGCACTTGCTAAATAAAACACAACACTGATACCAGCATCACTCATCGGTACCTGAGCACCTTCCCTTTCCTTTTTTGTAGCTGAGGCATGTACTTCCTGATGGGCTTCTCCAGAAAAGTGTGGTGCAGGCAACTAGCTTTGCATTTACCTCAATTTTGAGGTGTTTTGGGGTTTTTTTTTTAAGCTTTTTAACCTCTCTTAGCTAGTCCGAGCACTTGTGGCTGGAGGGCCAAGCAAGGCTCTGGCACTATAAGGAACCTTTCTGAAGCTTGTTTGAAGTGGATGAGAAGATTCCTAACCTGTTTTATCAAGCCTTTGGTCAGCCTGACCTCCAAAACAACTGTCCTTACAACATGCAACAAAAAAAATGTGGAGCAAGGGGGTTTTGTTAGGAAATACTTGGGGTTTTTTTCTTTGTTTGGGTTTTTTGGGTTGTTTTTTGGGGTTTTTTTTTAATTAGCAACATAAGCTGTAAATGGGTAATCTGCCTGGCTACTGCTGAGTGCTTTGTGGAACATCCCAGAAGAGGTGAGTTTTAAGAGAAGAGACGTAGAAGGATGAAGAATTCCAATGGGACTTTTTGAGGCAGCACTTCCCATTCTGGAAAGGAAGCCTAAGGAAAAATCTGCAGGTAAATTAGATAAAAATGAATAAAGTCTAACCAGGCCAGGGAATGGGACAGAGAACTCCATCACACCACCTGACACATCTCATTGCTCCTTCCCTGCAGCAGAGTTAAAGCAGCTGAGGTGCTTCAGGAGAGGAGCAAGGAAAGGGTAAAGAAGGGCCATGCAACACTTGGAGCTGCTTAAAGCTCACTTTTCTAGCCTGTGGAGCATTGCAAAAATACTGTAAACATGCTGTGTTTTGCCAGAAAAGCTTTTCTGTAATGTTGTAGAAGTTTTGGCTGGTTTGATTTGAATTACTGTTAGAGGCTGCTCACTTGCAGACGTGGGCACTGACTTTATAGCTACAGTGTCATCTGATTGGAATAGGTCAGCTGTTCCCACAGTTTGGGGGTTTTCTCTCCTTTAAAAATAACATGGCTTAAATGCTGAATTCTTTTCTGTGTAGGTCTTACACAACTTTCTTACACACCCTAGAAGGAAAGGAAGC
>VZTU01028450.1:0-21146 GCA_013400835.1 Zapornia atra | reverse complement strand
GTTCAGCCAGGCCAGTCTTCCTCCTTGCCCGCTTGTCTATCAANTGAGTTCAGCATTCTGTTCAGCCAGGCCAGTCTTCCTCCTTGCCCGCTTGTCTATCAAAGCTCCTGCACCTTTAAGATTTCCTCCTTGAAGAATGTTCAGCCTTCCTGGCCTCCTTTGCCCTTCAGGACTGCCTCTCAAGGGACTCTTAACTAATTTCCTAAACAGGCCAAAGTCTGCCCTTTGGAAGTCCAAGGTGGCAGTTCCACAGACCTCCCTCCTTTCTTCTCCAAGAATCAAAACCTATTGTTTCATGGTCACTGTGCCAAAGATTGCCTCCAACCATCCACAAGTCCTTCTCTTTCACAAGGAACAGGTTCAGCCCTCCCTAATTGGGTCACTGGCCAGCTGTGTCAGGAAGTTGTCTTCCAAACACTCCAGGAACCTCCTGGACTGTTTCTCTCTACTGTATTTTATTTCTAGCAGACGTCTGGTAAGTTGAAGTCCCCCACAAGAACAAGGGCTGGTGATTGCGAGACTTCTCCCAGCTGTTTATAGAATATTTCATCTGCCTCTTCATTCTGGTTGGGTAGTCAGTAACAGACTCCTGCTATGATACCTGCCTTTCAAGTAAAAACTCGAAAAGAAAGATGGAAAAGAAGGATAATAAGATCTGCAAAAGATAGTCTTCATAAACAATGGCAGATTTGAAAGTCATTTATCTGGCATATCTAGCTGAGCAAGTAGTGAAGGAAAATTCTTTGCAATTATATGCTTTAATTTGACGTCAAATTTACTTGATTTTTTAAAATAAGTGTTGGGTAAATTTGGAGTATTAATTATTTACTCATCATTTCAACTTCTTCCAGAACTGGTAATCATGTGAATCTTTCTCACAAAGACTCTCTTGCTATTAATAGTATACAGGCCACGTGCGTACCTGAAATACAGCTTCTCTAGCATACATAGTCCAAAGAGGCACTTGTATTTAAACATGGGCAGAATAATCAGCAAAACTTAATCCACAGCATGCCGCGGTTTTGTAGGGCTTTATCCAGCAGTTCTTAAGGAGAACCAGTCTGGCTGCTCACTCCAAGATGTTTTGCTAGTCTAATGGCAATCCTGAAAGGAAGACAATAGAGACTTTTTTTAATGATGCTCTTAGTAGTGAGGGTAGAAAACTGTTGTTAATGAAAGGGTAGAGTAGGTACAATTGGGCAGAAGGACAAAGGGTGATGGACTGTTTCCAAATCTCAGAAGTGTAACACTGGATCCATCACTTTTAACAAATTGCAAATAACAAGGTGATAACTTGCAAATTCCACCTCACACAGACATTAAATTTTTAGTCTGGATGTTGTTCAGGTTTGAAGGAGAAAACAAAAAGGTATTTCAGAAGAAAACTATCCTGCCTTGTACATTTAGTATTCCACAAGGGTTATTTTTTCCTAAATACATGTATTCCTTGCATGCTTTTGCTTTTCAAACCCCATTGGCTAATGCATCTGCAAACAAACAAAGGTTTTCATCTGAAGCCAGAGGTTTCTGAATGCCTCACAGAAGTGTTTTCATCCCATCTGTCACACTGTGCAGTTGCCAAAATCTGTTGTGACAAATCACAGCTCTGAAGGTAGATTAGCAGACATTTATCATCTTTCTTTGAGACAAAGAAAACACAAATGTACCTGAGCTTATTGTTTCATTCACTGAATCCTACTCTTCTAGGGTGCATCACTTAAATCTCCTTTTGGATTTTCCCCCTGACAGAATTTCACAGAGCAAACATGAACAGAGAGCATATGGAAATAACATAAAGGAATAACTTTCAGTTTGGATGACTTTCTGGGATCAGAAAGTGAAACTTCTTTTGCTGAAAAGTGGGATTAGAATGGTTGTTTATTTTTGTGTTGTCATTTCCCCCTGAATAACTGTTGTTCTTTTGGAATCTAAAAAAATGCCCCAAAAAAGACTATTGAAATGTTGGATAAACAGGCACCCTTCTTTGCAAAGAGATAGAAGAAATGGTACAACTCTTTTTTCTGAAGTTACAGAACTAAACAAATAGGACCTACCACCCAAAATGCATGTCATATGCAATCTGAGTGGAAGCTGAACTGTGTAGAAGATGGCTTTCACTAGACTCAAAATGCAGCTGCAGGGCATAGGTACCAGACAATGGAGGACTCTGTGTGTATGAGTCCATATATGAGCAAAAACAGACAAAAAGAGGTAGTCAAGACTTTAAAATGTACCTAGAAAAATATTAAGAATATAATCTTGAAAAAAAGCCTCAGCAAAGTAAGAAAGAGTAAAATTAGAAATTGGGGGCAGAAGGCATACATACATTAATAACATGTTCTGTCATTATTGTTTTCTCCAAGCAGAGGCAACCCATAAGGCTCCAAAGCTGGCTGATCTTTTGCATCAAAAAGCCTAACGATATGCTGATTAGTTGGTATTTTCTTCCAATTCAATTACAGGTGTCTGAGAAAAATACCCAGAACAATTTATGTGCTCTGCTCTTGCTCTGCCTAATTCTGATGAGGTTTATCAGAGAAGATGAAAAATAACTTGAAAAGATCATGACTTACACCCGTCATTCTTTGGATAGACATGTATGTGATTTTCTCCATATATGGAGCAATATACGCAGTAGAAAAAGGTCCTGCTGTTTGTTTATTGTTCTTACATATATTCCTACATCTCTGCTTAAAAACACAAGGCTGAAGGCATGTGTCCAGTTGTTTCAGGTGCAGAGACTGATCCTTATAGAGTGAGAGAGTTTATTTTATGATCTTGAGCTCAACAAAGTTTTGCCTCCTACTGGTACTAGACTGTGCCTCTTTACAGAATCTGTTATTCTGTGGACATTACTCATAATCATCAACCCAGAGGTTTAGACCAATGTATTTTAAAGAAATGTTCTGAATCTAGACACATTTCCAAGGGAGGTGTAAAATCCTTTTATTGTTAATTTGTACATGCAATACATTTGCACCTTGTAGGTGCTTTTTGTGATCCTTCAAAAAGTAATGTGATTTGTAATCCCTTCTGTGATCTGCCTGGAACAAGTTTATGCCCGCTATTTTGACTGTGATATCTGAAGAAGTAAAATATGTGAATAACAGATAAGGTGCTAAAACTTCAGTTCTCTAGAATCATTTGTATTTACGAAAGTTAAAATCCTTCCCATCTTTTAGAATAAACATTCTCAAGTCAGCATGGTTTTTCATAGGCTTTTCATCTGTACATGCAGATATATGAAGAGAAGAATGCAGTTTCACATATCAAATTATTTTCCAGAAATAAGGATGAGCCATAAAATTTAGAAACACAATACAAGCAAACGGCCCACTGTATCAATCCAATTAATTGCCAGAAGCAGATGTAATAATGTATCTTGTGGGAAAGTAGTATTTGCATTTCCCATAAAACAGACGATGATGCATTCCTGCTTTAAAATCAGTGGCAACTCTGCCTTTGATTTTATTTGGAATTCCTTCCTGTGCATGGCACCATCCATTCCATACAATGTTGGTGGGATACCAAAGAGACAGTCTGCTTGCTAACTTGTAATACAGAAGTGCTGAGCATCAAATTCTGTTCTTTCTGTGTATCTGTGGAAGAGCTCAGATGGAGCCACAGAATTATTAAGGGCTTACATGACCGTAAGTCAAAGTGGGATATAGCCTAAGGGGGTTTTTGGCTGTAGAAAGTACATTCATCCTTGAAGCTGTTGGGTGATATTGTGGGGTTTTTTAAATATGAACATTTGATGGATTAATTCATAATGTGCAATAGGTGCTGTGATAGAAGTCAGAGTTTTTCTGATCTCTTGCCAAAGTTTTTGAAAGGTTTATGCTTCTGCTAGCATAGCATCGATTCTATAAAAGCATATGGCTGTTGTTCCAAGTATGCACAGAAATTTCTTTGCTTCTTAAAAAAGTGTTCTCTGGGTCCACAGAGTTTTAAGAAGTTTCCTCACTATTTGGTGTGATCATGTAGCTCTTCCTGCTCTCTCTTTCTGTTGTCATTTGCTCTGCATTTGGGAGCAAGTTTTAAGGTGTGTAGGCAAGCCTACTGCCACCCAGAGATTGTCCAGAAGACCAAAAGAACAGTTTTCTGCAGCAGGATAATTCCTCTCCATCTCCCTCCTCTCTCTTCCAATTCAGCTGTTGATTAGCCTCTCTGAGATTATCATAATAAGTTTTTAGTCATTCTAATAGCTTTGTGACATAGGAAGAGCTTTTTAGGTACCAGTATCCTAAAAGCTTTTAGCATCGTCACTCCACACTTACATTAAAGGAAGACTTTAACCAGCTGAGAAGTTTCCCATTCTCATGTTTAAGGTGTGAAGTGCACCACACACTTTACTTCACAGATCCTATGAAACAGAGACCTACAACTCTAAACAGCAGATGTTGCCTATATGATAAAAATACAACCTTTATTTCTCTTTAGACAATAGACAAGTTATTTTCACTGTTTAATCAATATGAACATAGTATCTGGACTTTTAAGGTCTTCCAGGACTGTCACTGGAAATCTCAGTTTAATCATATCAGATGAAACAAAAAACCTGGGCTTTTTTCAAAGCTCTTCTGTTGTTTGGGGTTTTTTTCCTATTTATTTGTATATCCTGAATGTTTTGTGTTGCCAGCTCCAAAAATTCCTGTTACATGTCTAAAACGTCTGTGTGTAAGAAAAGTTGCCTGATTAAATTGATCAATACAAACAATGCTTCTTCTTTAGGTCTATGTCTATGAGTCATCTCACTTGGATCAGTTTTAAACCCTAAAGCAGCATCAACCTCCCATCCTCCCTATTACAGTCAGTTCATGCTGACAGGAGATGCCTTTTTTGCTGCCTTTGGTCAGGATCTCTGTACATTTTATGACATTAAGACAGAATCTGTTCTCTCCACTTGAAGCATCCATCTATTTCCTAAACCATCATCCCACAAACATTTGTATGATCTATGGATGCATGACTTAATCCAGCCATTGGAAACTCCCCACAAGCCCCATTTTACCAGATTTCCAGCCTAGGAGATTTAAGGGAGATTTCAAGAAGATTTTATGTTCACGCCATATTTACTCCCATAGTGGCTGCCTTATGAAATAGAAAATTCTCCACTTTGTGAAAAAACATATGAAATTAGGAAAATTGTAAATTTAGAAGAACATATTGGATATTAGAACAGTGAAATTACCAAATGTATATTTACTTATCACTGTCTATACTTTTCCTAATGAGCAGAAGCAATCAGAGAAAAAAGCACTGATTTACCAAAAATTATTCTCTTTAGGGTGTTATTGCACGAGTGATACTGTCCTACATGCCATGAGCAATCTATTAATTTAGGTCATCTTGAAAGTGAGCATCTATAACTACCCATCAGCATTTTCCAGCTTAGTCAGGAAAGGGGAACATCTTTCTGGTTCTGCTAGTGAATTTTCAATGTTAGAAAAATGACTCTAATTAGATCCACACCTACTGTATTTGTGCAACATTGTAGGAGTGCAATTCAAAGCTGTGCATGACTTCTGGAGGGTAAGAAATCCATACCTGTAATACTTTGGGAACTGGAAAACCTCAAGTCCATAGTACCACTGAGGCAGTAGGGCTTCCCTGTCACAGCAAAATGAGCTCTAATTCCATCCTTGTCCACGGTCCTTCCATAGTTCCTCACTGTGAGCTTCCAGGAGAACCTCAGAGGACAGCAGCTCACATTGCTTGTGACAGGGCAGTTCATTAGGGAAGGCTTTCGGTGTTTTCACCCATGAGAAAAAAAAATGAGATGTACCCCTTGTTAGCAGCATGTCTTACAAGAATTACGGAGATATAAACCTTTGCAGAACTTCAAGAGACTGTAAGAGCTAAGAGGCTAAAGTATGGGAAACATTCACTGTAAAGCCAAGAACTGACCAGCAAGTACTTCATGAAGAGCTTTCTAGAAAGAAGTAACAACAGCAGACACCTAAAGAAGAATGACATTTCAATATAGTATTTAATCTCTGTACCTGAAGATATCTTAAAATAATCTGTATTGCTATGGCACTGAGTTTTCTTAGGCATGAAATATCATTTCTGTATTAATGTTTTCCTTTTTAATATTTGTTTTAATCTGTTTCAAGCTTCCCTCTTCTTGCTTCCAGTTTGGCAGCTTCCAGATGACAGCATAAATACGCATTTATCTTTAAAATTCAGCTAAAAATTCAAACAAATACTGCCTTAAAATATGTAACCTGGTATGTCAGAATCTCTCTTCAAACTTCACAGGTATTTTCTTAGGCAGGAAAAATAAAATCCACAAGGATTTGTTCTGTTGTGGAACAGTTGACAGCTTGCATTAGTACTGAAGAGATCAAGACACTAAAAGATGATCTGGAAGCTGGTACTGAAAATTATGCATAATTTGAATTACTTTAATTTTAGTAAAACCAATGCTTATTTTGTCCAACTAACCTTCAGAAAACCTTCATTTTCATGTGAAAATCTGAATATTGTATGAATGCATAGGCTTTTAATAAAAAATTAAGTAAAAAACTGGCATGGGCTTAGTAAAACATGTCATGCAACTAAATAGAACATCTTTTTAAATATGTGTGAAATAAAACATTGGTAACATAGTTGGTATTTAGTCACTTCTTGATTACCTAAAGCATGGTAATAAGACTTAGAGAAGTATCTATTATTCTTTGGGGAAATTGTGCTGTGTGCTGATTCCCAGCAGCTGGGACACTGACAAACTTCTTGAAGCACTTCTGTTGTGCACAGACTTTTCAAGGAAATATTTTTTAAAAATTGTGGCCAAACTGGAGAAAGTTTCCTCAAGAATTCCTCAATACATGGTGCAATTTGAGAAAAAAAAAAACAACCTCTTACCAGAAAACCTACTTGTCATTCAGGTTTTCATTGATTTCTGCTATGGGCTTGTTCGAACTTTAACTAGCCACTACTCTCTCGATTAATTCATGATCTGTATCTCCTTTTAGGATCGGTGGAGCTGTGCCAACAGTCTTCTCCTATTTTTCGGAAGTGCTTGCTCGAGAGAAACGAGGTGAACACCTGAGTTGGCTCTGTATGTTTTGGATGATTGGCGGCATCTATGCTTCTGCAATGGCTTGGGCAATAATTCCTCATTATGGTAGGAAAAACATCTTCTAATTTCTAGCTCTTCTAGTATGAAAGCAAAGCTCTTGGAGTATAGTTTAAAGAGATTACTTCATGTCTGTTCTCAAAATACTGACCCTGCTGAAAAAATTGATTACTTTTGGTGAAAAGTATGAGAATGGGTTGTACCCTAAATAACAAACAGTTCTGGGCTCCGTGGTATAAAAAAGAGAGGGACCTCCTGGAGAGAGTCCAGGGAAGGGCTACGAAGATGATTAAGGGCCTGGAACATCTCCCGTATGAGGCCAGGCTGGGTGAGCTGGGACTGTTTAGTCTAGAGAAAAGAAGAGTTAGGGGGGACCTAATTAGTGTTTATAAATATCTTATGGATGCAGGGGGAATTGGCCAGCCCCTTTTCAGTAGTCTGTGGGGACAGGACTAGGGGCAATGGCTGTAAACTGGAGCACAGGAAGTTCCACACCAACATGCGGAAGACCTTTTTCACAGTGAGGGTGACGGAGCACTGGAATAGGCTGCCCAGGGGGATGGTGGAGTCTCCTTCTCTGGAAATATTCAAGACTCGTCTGGACGCTTGTCTGTGTAATATGAGCTAGGGAGCCTGCTTTGGCAGGAGGGTTGGACCGGATGATCTCTCGAGGTCCCTTCCAACCCCTACAATTCTATGATTCTGTGATATTGAAAGATGCTAAAATTAGACAATGCCGATGCTTAGTGAGATTCTTTAAATCACTGAAAACATGGACAGATGAAAATATAATAGGTGGTGGTGTTGAATCTGGAAGAAATGGGTAATGTCAATACTGGCCTCAGAAAAAATAAATTTTTAATTCCTGGATGTCAAATTTGTATTAGTTTTGTTTATTTGATACAGGGATAAAAAGTCAATTATACATTTTTGAGAAGGAAGATCAAGGACGTATTTTAACATTTGTAGTGCTAGTTCTGAATATAAAGCTGTGCTGAAAGTTTAATTCTCAGTAGATCTTTTTAGTGGTGTAGAAATAAAGAAATTGAACAGAGTGCACTTCAAGGCTGTAGGTGTGCATGAGGGCAGACAAGACAGGAACCTTGCAGTGATTGAAGTTATACATACATGCAATATAAGCCACTTTGCGAAAGAGCTCTTCACTGCCTTGACATGGTTAAACATTATGTGGAGCTGCAGATTCAATTCTTAGTCTCTTGGGCTTGCCTTTTAGAAGAGTTAAGTGCTCATGGGTCTCTGGGGTTGCCAAGACTGCTCAGGGGTTCTAAAAAATCAGCCTCTACAAGCAGTTCTCCCTGGCACTTCTCAAGACCAGCAAAGCAGCATTGTGAGTTAGCTGGCATCCAAAGCAGCTTTCTTCAGCCAAACAGTGAGGTTTATCGCAGTTGGATTGTGGAAGAGAGGACAACATCATAAGGTTTGCCCAAAGGGATTGGAACATTTAGCAAGCAGTAATGGCCAGAAATAAATTATCATCATGCAGACTAATCAAATATCTAGACTATTGCATTAAAATTAATTTTAGAAGTCAGTACACTCAGCCTGAATCTATGTCTTCAACCTTGCCTTTTGGCTTTGAATTGCTGGAATTAGAGAGGGATTTATGCTGACAAGGCACAATGTGGACAATTTTTTTTTCCCAATTAGTAAATTGCTCTGGATGTTAAGTCCTTTTATGCTTTCCTATGGATTTTACTTTTCTTAATCTTTCAGTGGAAAATGCAAACATTATGACAGACTGATTTATACAGGTGTCTAATTTCATTGTAGATTTTATAAATAACTCAATAACCTTTACTGAGGTGCTTTTAAAATGTCACATAGCAGTGTATCTCAATGAATAATAATACACTTCCATATAAAACAGTGGCATTAGAGGGAGGGGTTTTTTTCTTTCTTTACCAGTGGAAGAATATCAGCAACGAAAAGCCACACCACCCTGATTTTTATTTTTTTGTGTGTAGCTTTCTGTAAAGTTAGTTATGACATCACTTATGACAAAATAACTTTTCTCCAAATCACTTCCAGTCCTTCTCATCATTCACATCTCCACTGTCCAGGGAGCAAAACATAATTGTAGACAAAGGGGCCTTCCCACCTCTAAGCCTAGTTTATATAGTGCATAGGGATTTCTGAGCTCTCTCTCACAGGAGGAGTAAGCAAAGTTGATTTTTCCCAGCAGAACTCAGAAGTTACTCAATGGCAGTGAATGAAGTTGCATTTGTTGAAAAGCTATAAGCTGTCATTGAGCATAGTGGAATTATTGTTGCATGAATAGAATAATATCAGGCCAACAGAGTAGAGTAATTCGGTAGATTTTTTTTCTCTCGCTTTTACAAATTTATTTCTTTCATTTGTACTGCCTCTTATATAAGGCACTTAAAAGTCCTAGATTCACAGCCAGTATGCATTATTTAGCCCAAGGCAGCCACTGAAGCTATCAACACAAGTTAACCAGTTGAACATGTAGGTCTATCTTTCTGCGAGAAAACAAAGATTACATTCTGTGTATGTAATAGTTTATCTCTGTTTCTGTTGAAGCAGCACAGGAGTGTCTGAAACCTGAGTAACACTCTGAAGCAGAAAATAAAAGGAAGCTAACAGTTGCCGTGGCATCAGCCTATTGTTAAGAGAGGAATCATCATGATGTAGTGCTGCAGTGACCACATATAGAAATGTAATATAATCTGGAAGACAAGCATCTCTGTCTCAGGGCTTCTGGAATTCTATAGCTGTTGGCTTTTGTTTAAAAATTGAAAATGGATGTAGAATTACTCAGGGTCTCCAAAAGAGGAGTTCAGGTCATGGAGAACCTATTATAAGAAACAGCTGTAGAGAAATGCTTCTAATTGCTGCCAATTAACAGAGTCCCAGATTAGGCTGTTACAAAGAAATTGCTTTATGCGCTATGTAGGCTAGTGGTAGCAGAGGCTGGATAGGAAGGACAATTACCAATTTATAAATAATTTTGCAAGTGCAACTTTAAATTTAGCATCATGTTTCAAGGTAGGTAAGTTCAAAGACTGTCAAATGCATCAAGTGCATATTAGAATATTCTTTGAAAGGTTCAGATTATGCATTAGTCTTAAAATAGGAATCAAAAAGAATTATGCTAGTTTTTCTAGCTATTTTTACCCTTTAATAAAAATATTTTTTAAATTGTAAAATTATCAGTTCTAAATAAAACCAACAAAAACCCCCAAAACCAAGACAAAACATGTTGCCTGCCATACACATATATTATCTTAAAAATCAGTCTGATTTTTATTGTACCATGTCTCCAAACTAAAATTCAATGTACGGTGGATAAAGATTCCAGTGTGTTTCGGTATTCTGTGTAGTTCTATGTTTTGCATACATGATGTATGTAAGTCTTTTCTGGCTTATAAACTACCAAAAAAAAGCCCAAACAAACAACCAAAAAAACCCAACACATTAGAAATTTTAAATACTCCCAAGAGTGTTTTGCTTAGTGACAAATATTGACCTCATTGATTTGTAAATCTATTCCCAAACAAGAAGAGGAAGCCTAGATGAAAAGAAATAAAATTGCCAGGCAGAGAACAGGATGATGCAGATATTGAAGCTGCTACAGCATAAGCTGCATTTGAAATCTGAAGCTTTCCCCACACTCTAACCCCCCCAGTGTTGGTATTTACTAGGGGAGAGAAGAGAAAACAACATCAAACAGCTTTAGTGAACAAATCTCCAAGGCATGATCAGAGGTAGAGACATTACTTCTGTATATATCTATCAAATTCCAATTAAATTAGGCTAGATTATTCACCAGATGACTGCAAAATTAATAACATAGAATCAAGAAAATAAGAAGCATACGACTTTCTAACACACTCAATGCAAAAAGCAAATTGAAATCTTTAGTCTAAATATTCTAAGACCAGTGTAATCACATTGCATAACATATCTTCATCTAAACTATTAATTTTTCATCAGTAGAGTCTTTTCACCATTTAATTGAGGATCGGCTTCTTGCGTGTTTAGCACCATCCAGGGGACACAAAATAGGAGGTGAAAGATGTGCTTTTTCTGAGGAAAAAGCATCCAATTTCAGAATTTAAGATTTCTTGCCTTGCTGTAATGTGTGTCCCGATGTGCAATAGGACAGTATTCTCTTGTTCAAAACTTAAGCAGATTTTTCCATTCCATCTACAAATAACTCATATTTTATCTGGTGGCTGAATGGAGAGAAGTTATAAATTATATTTCTACTCCAGTCATTAGAATTTTACTAAACTAAAGAAAGCAAATTTTTTTGTGTTTGGTGGTTTGGGTTTTGGGGTCTTTTGGTTTTTTTGGGTTTTTTTAAGGAGAGTAACTTTTATACCATAACAGAGAATTTAACAATGCAAACATAGAAGTGTCCAAGTGTCCAAACAAGTGTCCAAACAAGAGAGTCATACTTGACCATTTGACTTACAAAACATTGTATTCAAAATATCAGTGATAACTTCTATTTTTAAAATGTTTGATTATGTTTCCTACTGTAGATTTTGTATCCTTTTCCTGGTTTGTAAAGTGTAGTTGCTCCTACTTTTCTCTGAAAATCTCTGGTTTTTACTTTTCTCCTGCCAGTATCCTTAAAGGAGTTAAAATGGCAGAGACTGGGATTTAGCTTAGATAGAAAAGCAGATAGGTTTAAATACCAATGTAATAAAATACTAAAATCAACTGCCAAATAGAGTTACAAAATTTCAATTACTGGAGGTTTTTAAGGGCACATCAAACCACAGCCTGTTCTTAATAGTTTAGGACCATGGTAAATTCATGAAATCTGCTGCTGGAGACCTGTTACCCATTCTTAATTCTACGTTCTGTAAGTGGGTAAGTCTTTTCATACGCACAGAAGCACATAAATGGCTTCTATTTCTGAGTAGAATTGTGATTAGAGTCGATCAACCTGGTTTTCTTTTAAGGGGCTTGCAAAAACATTTCTCAGTCTGTAACAGAAGATGGATAAGGGGAAGCAGATCAATTCAACTGAAGAAGTTAACTTTACTGGCAGTCAAAAAGATTTTTTTTACTGCCTTTTTTGGTAGGTGCCTTGAGAGTAGTTTCTGTAGTGTTTTCTATTGTCATGCTTGCTTTGTTCTTGTGTTACCCTTTTAGAGATAAAAAAGGTAAACATATCTTCAAAACAACAATAAAATTCCCCTCTGTGTGAAATCGGGGTGAACTATACTATAGTAAAACAAGCAAGAAGGTAAGCAAAGTTGTGTGAGGAGATGGTGAGGTACTGTCTGACTGTGCAGGTCAGTGTCAACGGAGGAGTTAATCTTGCAGCGTGCGACAGATTAAGCTGAGATGGCCTAACCCTGGTCAGTGGCAATGAAGTCACAAACACAACTCCTCTGCAATGGGTTTCTCAGCAGTGCATGGCATCAGCAGTATTGGGATAGAATGTCCTATGCCAGTGCTGTGTGTTATCAGTGGGGCTATGGGCCTGAGTGCTTGATGAGCAATAAAAGCAGTAAATCTTAGGAGACATCCATCTTCCAACACTTCCAATGAACAGAACTGGATCCTTTTGAGGGGTGGAAGCTGCATGTGCAGACATACAGAGATTTCAGTCTTGACTGTTGGTCTCTTCCCATTATGAGGAGACAAGAGTTTATTGCATTAGCAAAGTGGAGTCAAAAGGTTACACTCTTCTGTGATGATGATTATTATTCCAAGATTAATGCTGTGGAACAGTTGTGCCCACATACATAAATGGAACATGATACATGTTTCAGACAATAAAAGGAAAAAGTGGAGCTCTTTCTGTTTGTCAGCATTTATTTTTGTAGAAATTTTAAGGTTAAAAAATGGCTTTGTTCCTAAAATAAAGGACTAGAAACCAGAATTTTTGCTAGCAGACTGCATAGGCTACATTTTTGTTCAACAGTAACCTATGAACTTGGTCTAGGTCAGGATCGTACGTGGATGGGTATAGAAAATTCTTGACTGTTTTGAAAAAATAGAGTCTTAAACTCTTTAGCACTTGCCTGTATGCCTTCCCCCCCATTAATTACTTTGCTGAGATTGCATGGATTAATATCTCCAATGTATTTTTAGACACATTTTGCTCAGATCTATAAGCTTCAAATGTCAAAGTTGATGGTGACGCTCTAAATAAATGGCTGTTACTTTGACAGGTATCATTGCATTTCAAGGATTTCTAGTAATGTTTCTAAATTCTGAAATATGTGTTAGAGGCAGGTCTGAGCATTAGAAGAACAGCTTGATTTCACTCATGGCTGTTTCATCAGTTGCGCTCAGCATTTCCGCAGCAGCGAGGTGCCCAGCAGCTTATAAAGGTATTATAAATCATGTTTTCATCTTAGGGAAAGATCACCAAGTTCTTTCTTCCACCCTTCCTTGGCTGTAGTTTCCAGATGGGAATGTGACTATATCTGATGCAGCGCACCCATTCAATCAAAAGGCTGCGATGTGCTTACATGATTTATAATAAAAAGAACCACACTTGACTGATTTCATATTGCTGCATCACTGCAGTGACTGTGCCCAAAACAACCAGAGGAAGAAATGACAGTCAGTAGTCTTATCTACAGAGATGATTTACTGCAGTTCCTTGTATGTCAACACCTGATTAATGTGAACTGGAAACAGGAAAAACAGTTATGTGATGGCTGTTTGGTTTCCTTGTTCACAGCTGAAATATGCTGAAATAGAATGCCATTGATGATTTAGACATGCAAGAGGTGCATCAGTGACGTCTTCTTTAATCTTGCAGAAGACAAATAGAGAAAAAAATGATTAGCTGTAAAGGCAGAAGGAATAAACTGCTTACTGATGATAAGACAAAAAGTAATGTGCTGAAATTTCTGTCAGCGGGAGGTAGTATAGATAACAAAAAAGACTTTCTAATGTTGTGTATCTAAATAAAACTGCTATGGAAGTAGTGAAATCTCAGTCACTGAAAGTCTTTAAGAACATATTTTGAGAATACTTAAGGGCCATCATTGATTATGGTTTGGAGCAAGTGGATACACTGGTTGTGTCCACCCCTGTGCTCAGGGAATTATGAAACAGAAACTCTTGCTCCAGAGGGTGCTGGGGTAGGTCAGAAAAGAGCAAATTGAGAAAACAAAGACAAAAAGAGGGGAGAGCTTCAGAAATTAGAATGGGGGTGGGGAGGAGGACCAGCATTGGACATTCCCAATAAGTAGGAAAATGCCTGTCTATGAACCTATTCTAGCTGGCAGCTTCAAAAAGAAGACAGAATGTTTCTTTGCTGAGTAACCCTTCCCTGGCAGAAAGAGAAATTAAAAAGCCTTTTCTAATCTTGAAAATGCTGGACTCAATTTAAAAATACATTTTTCTTATTTTTCTCAAACCTTTCTCTAATAGTTTGCCTTTTTATGGTGGTTCAGAACAAATTTAAGATGTGGCAGCAGCTATTTTAGAAAAAGCTGAGCCCAAGGCTTCATTTTCTAGTACTCAGTAACTTCTGTTCTCTGCAGAAGATCTCTGAATTTTATTAGTCATCCAGAACAGGAGAGATGCCAGAGAAGATGGCCTGGGGAAGAGCTGCATGTGTCCTTTCTCAGTTGTAAAAAGCCCATGAGTGCACTAATAAATCTGCAAAATTATAAATCAATAATTTTTTAAAAAACCCAAAACTTGGAGGGAATGTTTGATTCAGATTTAAAAACCAAGAGTAGATCTTCAGTTTTGCCTTCTCCATACAATTGCATTTCTGATACAGAAATGAATCCATGAGTTCATGGGTAAATTTAAATCAATGAAAAATACTGTTGGAGATTTAAAAGGGGAAGATGGAGCTTTGTTAAGGTTGACCTGCATTTGCTACGAGACTGTGTCATGCTAAACAAATTGAATAGATCATACATAAAGGTATCTACTACTTAATGCAGCATCTGTTGAGCTGTTTTGCATCCCACTAAGAGGCAAAATGATCCCCAATGTGCTTTGCCTTCTCCCATACTTGGTGTGCTTCCATTAATCTGGTATTCTGCAGGCTGAACCTGTATCTATACTTTCTTAATCTGAGTTAATTGAAGTGGGTATGAGGCAATTTTAATGTTAGCAACTCCGATTTGTGAATTGTTCTTCATTTGAAATAATCCTATGAAATTAGATTATACCGAATGAGTATACTAAAAAGAAAATAAATCAGTCTTCCTCTGTAGGAATAAGAATGACAACACAGCAGAATTTTGAACAGCTGCTTATGCAAATCCAGCTAGGAAAGCAAAACAAATAACTTTGTTTATCAGTTTGCTATTTTCTGTGCCCTAATGCAGGGTTTGATATGGTCTTTTAAATGTTTATATTTGCAAGTGTTAGAAGCTTAAGTAGCTTTTAGCACATCTACTTAATACTCATTAGGGAGCTTCAAATATAACCTTCTCTTTGGCTCTTTAGGTTGACTGTGAAAGAGAAAATGTGTTTATTGAGAGATTCACTAAAAAGCTAGCAAATTGTTTTGTGAATAGAGAATTTATGAGGCATGGTTTCCTAGGGATTTCTGTCAATGTCCCTGTGAACCTGTCTAAATCTCTTCCTTTATTCCCCTATGTCCCTTGCAAGGCACCATGGCAGTACTTTAAATTTCTCCTTGCTTTTTCCAGATCCTTTTCAGCTATAGTGACTACAGTTGCCCTTTCCCAGGTCCAGCACTGTGCAGTAAGAAACACTTAGCTTCCTTTACACTCACCATGTTCCCTGCTGTGTTTCAGCCCTGTCCAGTCTAGCTGGGCTCAGGGAGGAAGCAATGTATTTTGGCTTGGGTGCACCAGTGCCAGAGCCAATGCATGTGGCAGCAGACAAATCCAGCCTTCAGGCTGGCTGCAGCATCCCCAAGGGACCACTGACTTCTGCCCTATCGTCTGTCCTCTGATGGGGTCTCTCCCCTCTGCCTGGACAGTGCATTTCACAGCGCTTTGGAGAATGTGATTTTCTTTGAGACTATCTCTTCCTGCCAGATTTGATTGAAGGTCAATGGCTTTAAGGGATGCTCCTGGAGGAACTGACAGACAGATGAACTGTTGCCATAAACATCACTGTCTAATGCCATAAATATAATTTTCCACAGAAACCATAGTAGTAGTCAATCATTCTTACGGTGTTAAAACAATGGCAACTTCTCAGCCTTAGTTTTAATGAAAACTCAGTTTCACACAATGAATTGGCCTTGAGTGTAAATTAAGAAAAGTTACATCCAGGTTACTGAAGCTGCCTTAGAAGTCTGGCCTGTGATCATGAGAAATGTCTGCAGTGTCAGACATAACACTTGCTTTTAACTTCTGGAAACGAGATGTTAATCTGGTGAGATTTCTTCTTTGTTCAAAATTTTAATGTTAAAATCCCTTGGGTTTGTGATTGGTCTGTAACACATGAAAAATACAGGTGATTTGTACAGATAGGTAAAAGAAGAAGTCACTAATCTTACTCTATGATTATTCAGATACATACATTTTCTCTGGACCACTGGATGACAGTACGTATTTCTCAGTGATACATCCATATTGTTTGCCTGGCTGATCAAACGCTCTGCTCTGAAGGAGTCGGTGATTGTCCTTTTCACTTCAATAACATATTCTGCCTGTGCATTGCATGCATAACTGGAATATATTTTTTTCAATTTACAGTGCAGTTATGTTTAAAATAAAATTAATCATCAATTGCAGAATGCTATTGGTTTTCTTTTTCTGGAATTTTATACTTGTCCTCAAAAAAAAAAATTAAATGTTGCATTTGAAAATCATGCCTAATTCAGTGAAAGTAATTCCATTGAGGTATATTCAATTATCCATCCGTATCTGAATACAGCATATTCCGCACCAACATGCGGAAGAACTTTTTCACAGTGAGAGTGACAGAGCACTGGAATAGGCTGCCCAGGGAGGTGGTGGAGTCTCCTTCTCTGGAGATATTCAAGTCTCGTCTGGACGCCTATCTGAGTGATATGTCCTAGGGAGCCTGCTTTGGCAGGGGGGTTGGACCCGATGATCTCTTGAGGTCCCTTCCAACCCCTACGATTCTATGATTCTATGATATGACTATATTCTTTCTGCTCATATTTATAAGGGAGGGAACTGTACAAATACATGGAAAAAAAACCTGTTCTACCTCTCGTCTAGCATTCATGTGCTTAATATACTCAAGATGGGTCTATTTTTACACTTCCCAAAGATGCCAGCAGAAAATAGTGTTAATATGAGCAAAGAGAAACTGCAAGATTTGGTAGTGAAGGCTCTGGGCTGAGTTTTCAGTTCCTGGTCTCATCAGCTTTGACGCTGGCCAGGGTGAGGAGATGCTGCTTCCTATGAGTCTCAGTTCCTGTCTCGCTGTTTGAGTCTGCATTATCTTGTTTCCTGTTTTTGGGGGGGCATTGAAACTTTTGGTCCCCCTCCAAGTTGTTTCCTGAAGTTAGAATTGCCATATAATAAAAAAATGAGGAAGAGATCAAGATAAGGCTTTTAGATTTATTTACTTTCCCAAGAAACCTTATATATTTACATCTGATAAAAGCCCCTGATACCTTCATAGTATCTGGAAATTCTAGACTCTGTATGGAAGTCCTGAAGCTTTATAAAAGGAAAACATAAAATGCAATGCCCTTGTTGTTTAATATGATGTATTTTCCTTGTTCTCTTTGATAATTATATTTCAAACACAGCAACTGCCTCTCCATAGGTAAAATCCACCTCCCCCTCTGCCACCCTTTGGATAGATCAGAGCTGAGGATCATTATTACTTGATTTGTAAGTGCAAATAATACTCATGTTGGAAGGGTTTGGCAAACATTTGAATTCAAGACTTCTGACCTCTGGTTCACAGTTTGTACAGAAAAGCTCCACGTATTCAACTGACCTGGTTTGTTTAATTGATTGCTGTTAAAATATAAGGCAGTTCTTAGAATGCTGTTCTGGCCTAATTATAAGATCACATAAACTGCCTGTTATCCTATCTGTCTCTCTCTTGGTGATTGGATATTCCTCCTTTTTGTTTAAAATTTTAAAAACATGTAAGAGGTAAATTAAATAGCAAAAAAAAAAAAAAAGGAAATGAGACTTAAAATACAGCACTGAAATGCTCATTTAAAACAGACTTTTCCTGTGACAAGTTTCAAACAAATAAAATATAATAAAGTTAGATTTTTAAAGAGTTTCTTGAGTTGCATAGGTGTTCTGTTAGCACACTGCAACAGCACGCAGAAGGTAAAACATGTATCACTGGTAAAAGACACGTCCTCTTTGTATTCTGCAGAAAATGTTTCAGCATTTCAATGATTGTTTTGTTTGTAACTTAAGCTAGATAAGAAGGCCCCATTTTCTTTTCATAAACTGCAGCAATTTATCGTGCCTTTTTCTGATTGTCTTTTTTGATTGATTGCTTCTCTTTTCTTCTTCACCCTGGGCCCATCATTTAAATATCCTTAGTGCAGATGCACATAAATCACTGGAAGTCCAAGACCAGGACAGGAACACTTACATTTTCAATTAGCTTCCCACACTTAACAGCTGCTGTTAGTAGTGTCTACAGCAACTTGTCACACCATATACAATGCAATTTGGGAGCTCAGAGCCATGGGTAGGCTGAGGAGGGCACCATGCAAAAATACATAGATATTATTCTATCTGTGCTATACACATTGTTTGGGCAACAATATAATCAGATTTTCTTGTAGACAAGTGTTTTCTTTCAAACTTGGTTCATAGGCAAAGAGCAGTTGGCAATTTTACATTGTCTCCCTATAAAAGCAGATTTTGTCTGTTGTTGATGATTTAATCTCATTGTACTCTTCAGCACTGTCCAAACAGATGTTTCAAACTTCATACACAAACCATTTTTCAATTCTAAATTAGGTGCAGCACTAAGTACACATAGGAGACCAGAGTTAGAAATTTTAACAAAAAAATCACTGACCATGATATTTTAAGCTCTGACAGCAGCATCTTTTAACATGCACTCTCCCACACTTTCTTTTCTTTTTTTTTTTCTCCCCATTCGTTGTATCTGCTTGATCTGTCATCTCTAGAAAGCATGACATGGCCTTTTCTTCTTAGACTGACGAGCCTGTAAGTTACGACATCGTCAGAGTGATGGCCAGCAGATTTTACCTCTTTGTTTTGCGGATTGTGAAGTGCCTTCACTGTACAGCTGCACAGAGCCAGACCCAAGTGAGGACTTTGCAGAAGTGCATGAGTACATAAATCTCTGGGGCCATTGACTCAGTCAGCCAAACAGGCAGATCAATTATGTGCCACAGTGCCTGTAATGAGATTTTCAATGGTATCACCTAAATATTAACCCTTGGTGGCCTACTCTGTGTTGGGGTATTTTTATATGTAATAAGAACATTGTCTTTCCAGTTTTTCAGTTTCTATTCCACATTAGACTGACTATATGGTAAACTCAGTGTAATCAGTGAATAGGTCTTGCACTTACTGGAAAAATAAATTTACATTTTTATGCTCATTTTTAATACGATTGTTAAGAAAATTCTTAAACCATTCTTAGATTCAGTTTTCTTTCCAGATGCTGCCAGATACTGTGGTGGTTTTCAACAGTGAGGATTTCATAAAATCCTCTGGGCTATATGCCCATAAAAATAATTAAGACAAATAAGTCTTACATCTGTAGGCCTCAGTTAGCCAGGTAGTGCTCTCCATACCAATTTGAAAAAAGTCCAGTGGTCATTAAATTCAGGAAGGATGCAAACCACTGACCTATTGCATCCCAGCACTACTTCTGATTTTTTTTCCGACTCCATAGTGTTACAAGGGAAGATTGTAAAAGTATGCATAAAAGAACCTTACATCCAAGCATTTACGGCAAGTGTTGGTTTCCACACAGCTGAGGAGGGTGGCATATGAGTCCTGACATCTCTGCTTAGACATAGATGCAGATCTATGTCTAATGGAAAGGTAGAATTTTCCAAATGCAATATAGATGGGGAAATGTGACAAAAGGAGCAATTTATAGGGAAAATAAACGTGAGCTCTCGCTTACAAGACGCAGGTCTTTTCAAGTCTTGCATGTAAACACTGGAAAAACTTGACTTGCGTCCGTCAACATGAATTTCTAGCAGTCTGGGGCAGTTTTTGTCTGAGTAAGGGTCATCAGTGCTCCTAAGGGAAGTGCAGAACACTTTGGCCTGGAACACACATATTTATTTACTTAATAATTTAAACTGCAACATGATGTTTCTTATTTTAAATTCCAGAAATACACAATCAACATGTTTTAAGAAAGTTTTTTCACTGATTTATATTTTATAAAGTATGAGGTGGAGAGGAAGAAAGTGATTTGAGGATGCACAAGTAGAACGTTGTAGAAACGTTGATTCAAGATTTAAGCATAAAATTACAGGTTTCCCCAGAAAATTTTCAAAATCTATGCAGTGGCTATAATGAGTGAGGATATACACTTCCCAGATACAGTGGTATTTGCATTCAGAATGAAGCCACATGGAAGTTATTCAGGTTTGACTCCTGGTAATAAGTGTCTGAAGCCTGGCAAAATGACTCAGTACGCAGACAAAACTCTTAATGATTACCAAAGTCAAGATACTGCAATTCTGTGTTAGAGTGCTTTGACATTTGGCAGGTTTCCAGCCATAGGACAGTGGGGCTGTGTTTGTACTCCGAATTGTTAAGGTACAAAATTGGATCCTGCATGGTGGTGGCCTGGTGGAGAAGTTTCATGCATTTCTGGTATTTCTCCATAGTTTGAGAATAGACAAATCTAAGTGGCCAGAGCTAACCAAAGAGAAGTAGAGGACTGCAGGGTTCTCTCTACTTTCCTGTAAGTGGAATGCTTTGCTATTAGCCCTTATTTTTGTGCAGTTTCATGTTGATGGGTGCAACAAATAGTTTACATCAGGGTATCAATCTTTGAAAGGCTTGCAGAGCCCCATGTGAGGATCCCACATCAGCTGAGCAGCTCTCCAGGGACAAGCAGGTACTGGAGAATGACGCTAATTCTGTCAGGAATGAGTTGCAGGTATATCAAGAAACCATATAGAGGGGGTTGCAGAAATGTGATATTT
>VZTU01028446.1:49025-93635 GCA_013400835.1 Zapornia atra | reverse complement strand
CAATCAAACAGGGACTTTCTGAAACATATTATAGCTTGTCTCTCAGACATCTGGAGCCAGGGCTGCCAGAGACACTCTGCTCTTCAGGAGAAAAGTGAAAAAGACAGACAGCACTTCAAAATAAATCAATTGCATTTATTAGCTCCTTTTGCTGATGTTTTGGGAAGGAAGGAAAGAAAGGGAGAACAGAGGAAGAGGTTTTCCACATTAAAGGTCTTATTTTCTTTGCTATTTAAAACTCCTATTAGTTCTAGTCAGATCAATGGCATTGTGCATTTTCCAATAATTTGTCTGAGATAAAACTAGAGCTGTAAAAGCTTCGGGATTTACTAAGGACATCTATTTCTGTTCCAGGAGCTAAATAAAACTCAAAAGAGAAATAGATCCATTTGAGCCCAGCATACTTGAGTATATGCTTCCATTTCCATATGCTGAAATCAAGTATGACTCTCAAATTTGCCTTGACGAAGTTCAAAAGTCAAAACATTTGCTTGCACAGATTTAAGAATATAATTTGTAAGGGTTCACACATGGCTCTATACTGTCACATCAGAAGCACAACTGATATTCACGCATTTTAGGAAACATAGTGCAGTGGCTGCAACATGCTGAAAAGTGGATTTTTTCCACCTAAAACCAAAAATTGAGTGTTTTATAAAGTCCATAAGGAACTGACCATCAGAGAGAACAAATATGATATTTTATAACAACTTGTTTAAAAAGTTTTTGGATTGGAAGTATGCTTCAATATGCTCAAAGCTTCACACAGAAGGTTGGAATACCACAGACTGTCAACCCAAAATGAAGTCTTCCAGTCATTCTTTCAGATAGCAAAATAAAAACCAATAAGCTGTCAAAATACTGGAGCATTCTAAGCTATATGCAATTGCATTGTCTCATTTCTCTTAAAATACTGCTTGTCAACACAATTAAACACAGAAATAGAACAGCCAATTCATTAGATTCGGTTTTCCTTTACACTAACATAAATTGGGAGAGATGAAGTGAAATAAACTGAGTTAATTCCCAATTTGTACTGATGACAATCAGAATCTGGCTTAAATATGATCATCTGCTAAAATTCATGAACTAAGAATTTCAAAACAAAACAAAGTCTCTTCCTACAGAAGGCAACTGTGAAAAAACAGATGTCTCTGCTGTAAGAATGTTCAGTTTGATGCTATTATAAGAATTATAAAACCCAAGATCCATGGAAACTTCTTTCCTGTTAGAAAATATAATATGGTTCACTTGACTAAAACAAACAAAATCTGCCACATAAAAAGGCCAAACAAACCTACACTACTCCTGCAGTCATTAACAGTAGCTTCTACATTCCAAATTTCACTTGGTCTTTTCATAACCGGAACAAGGTCGCAAAACACTAAAATATTGTTTGAAAATATTTCTGATTCTGCTTGGCTTTAAAATAAGAGTGCTTTGGTGGATGAGTGGAAATAAAATGGGAAGGCGAGAAATAAGTACACTCTAATTTTTGAGAGCAAATATGCTGAAGGTATTAATGGGAGAATGCTGTTGCGGGCCTCATACTGACCACCGAATAAGGTTACGCTCAGTTCCACACAACTGTGTAGAAAAGAGCTAGACAACTCCTGAGATGCTGATGTTAAACTTGAGGCAGTCTAGAAAACCTGTCTGAAACAAATTCTGCTGTGTCGAAGACCATTACTAACATAAACACAGTAAATAGCAATCAGTAAAAGAATGGAGGCATCTTCTCAGTGCTTACAATGCTAGCCAGCACTCCTGTGACCGTCTACCAACTACAGTTGCTTCAAAACAGGCTCAGTAAAGCAGTCTCAGCTACCTCCAATTTACCTCCGTCAAGCTCTACAGATTCTCAAGTCTGGCTGAAGGACCACAACTATTATTTTCCCTATCTAATATTTATTGCAAGAATTCCTCTCCCTAAAGACTTTCCAAAATAAGGTTCTGTATCTTTATCTTGGCCTTGAAGCTGATGCCTGTCAGATACACATCAACTTACAGACAGAAAAAGAGTCTTCTGCTCAGTCCCAGTTTAATTGAAAAGGATTCTTTTCCAGTCTCAGAAGCAGCATCACAACCAAGCTACAGTCACTGCACTTTCCTCCTCTACACAAGAAGCAACTGCCACACCACTTGTTGCTAAATAAACCTGGGGTTTCCACTGCCACCAGCTGTCTGTCAGACGTTCAACATAATCAAGACAATGCAGAGGTTTTACATAGAACCATACAAATCAGCACGTACTCTAGCATCAATGGTGGTGTGACTGGGACTTGGTTGGTACGATTTGTAATGAGAAACAGTAACCTTTGGGGAAAAAAATATAATCATATCTTCCACTTACAGACAGATGCCTCAAACAGACCAACTTTAGAACCTAAAATTTACTATTTGCAGCAACAGATACTGGTTGAAAAGAAGAAAATTATTTTTTGTCTGATCTCTGCACTCATCTATAGAGAGATACAGGTATCTGCTCAGAAATTCATACACCAAACATAGGCAGTTGTACAACAGTAACTGCTTACTGAAATACCACAGTTAACATACTCTGTTGCTCCTCTGAGTCATTTAATGGCAGCGGGCAGCTCTGCGCCTCCAAAAAGAGCAAGGATAGTGGAACACTCCTAAGATTATTCAAATAATACTTGAAAAGTTTATATGGAGGCACTTCTGGCATTGAGTTTCTTGGGATTGTTCTGACTCCCTGGTAGAACTGACACAATCAAAAGTACCTTTTACTGAAATCCAGCGGGAAAGCAAAAGAACTTTAATTTATCATCATAGCTGTGAGGGACAAAGGCATTACCTTATGTACACTACAGTGTGCATTTTGGGATCAGACAATGACAAGCTACTACCAGACATTTATAGACTTTGTGCTCTGTCCATTACATACCTCTTGGAAAGATACCAAAGTCTAATCAAATATCAAAAGCCGTAAGAGAAGTCCAAGTCCTTCTGGAGAAGCTTAGGAAGTTTGCAGAGCTCTGTCATTGCCACTAAAACCTCAGAATTTGAAGAAAATACAACACAGCTATAGATGCCTCCTGCTTTATTAATAAAAATTAGAGGACTAAGTATTCTGTCAGCAAGTTAATTAGTAGCAACAACTGGAGAACAAAAAGTACTTTCTGGAGCCTACATGGCTTCCAGCGATATAACACACAGCTGTAACTTTAAAGAAACTATATGTTTTCTTATATGAAATAAGATACAAAATATACTTTACTTACTAAAGCAATTTTACTATGCATTCACAGAAAGACAACAATCACATAACACTGCCTGTTATTAAATCACTCAGAGAACCACAAAAATTTGAACTGCAAAAAACTTGAAAAGGGAAAGAAAATGGCAATCGTGACTAATCTAAGACTTGATAGGGAACCACCGACCTCTGAATTACTAAAACCTACTTTACTTAACAAAAGCATTGTACAAAAGACATTGCTGAGGGGATTGAGGGGGGAGGGGGAAGGAAGTGTGTTATTTCAAACACTTTTCAGATGTTTCCAGAAATTGATTTATCTACTGGAGCAGAGGTTAGGGGGCTCAGAGGAGCAGACAGGATAATTCTGAATGCAGGAAAGGAGTCTGCAGAGCCTGTACTGTGTGTGTGGGTAAAAACAACTAGGAAGAGAGATCCCAAGTTTTGACATCTATTCCTGATTTATTTATTTTTTTATCCAGAGGAGATAGATACAAAATGCAGAACTTTGGTTTTGTGCTTTCTGACAGTGAGTGGTGTGTCACTAGCCAAGTGAAAGGAATGCATGGTTAACCAGATGGCTTAAGATGGCAAACAGTTATGCAGAACCACAATCCTTCCTAAGGTTAAACAGGGCAAGGCAGAACAGATGAACAAGGTTTCTATGTGAACTAAAGGAAGAAAAAGCCCCACATCTAGCAGCCCTACAAATTGTTATTTGCAATAATGACACAGGTTAATATCACATCTGTCATGAGTTTACATGCAATTTCCCAGAGGGTCTTGTAGTAGATCACAGCATTGCAAACCAGGATTTTTAAAATTAAATTGGGCAAGAGATAAGTTCATAATAAGCTCTAATCACTTGTCATACTTTTGACCATAGCAGAAAAAATAAAAAAGAAATATCTGACACCCATCTTTGAGCTATGTCTACTTTGAATTATGACTATTTTGCATGTATACGAAGAGCTTTCCCAAAGAATTTTACCATACCTGTTAATGCACGCAATATATAGGAATGGCTCTCAACAGGGAAAAAAAAAGTACATCCTTATTAAAAACATATAGAAAGGCATCTCTAATAAAACAGTCAAGCACCACCCAATACTGGCACCCTTTTAGAAGACAAAACTGCACAGCTGATACTATACAAGCCTGTTACCAAAGAAAAAGCAAGCAGGGAGACACAAATTCTCTTGGCTCTGATGCTGGTCCTCCACTAGCCACACTGGGGATGCTTCCTTCCCACTCACAGATTAGCAGCTGGTCCATATTTCTCTCCTGATTTTCTCCAGGCTCTGCTCACATAGCCTGCCACCTATGTGGTTCTCCTCCTTTTCCTGGCAATTTTTGGTTGCACTTAGTTTTCTCCCTACTCTCTCTGTAGCTGTGCCATATCTTCCATCTCCCTCATTCTGAATACCCATGCACTTATTCTGGGCTTGTCTGTAGCCTCCCTTGTTGCTTTACGTTATACCAGTTCTACTGAGTTTCTCCTGACTTCCTGGGCAACACTCTAAATCTCCTGCAGTCAGGAGGAACTGGCTGCTGAGTCCATTGGATCAGAATTTTACCTCTCATGTAAAGAACTAGCTTTTCTAATCCCCATGATCACCTTTGGAAAACTGTGACCAAAACTTCAGTCCTTTGTAAATGAGAGTACCATCATCTCTCACGCCAACTAAAGGATGTGTGCTAAACAACTGCCAACAGTAAAAAGTGTCGCTGTTTCTTCTTCTTTCTTCTTCCAGGAACATTAACTACATAGTTTGAATCATCCAGTTGCAATAAATGTACTTATTCTTTGCATAACGTTAATTATTATTGGATATACATGTCCTGTTGCGCTAACAACTAAATGGCTGGGAACACTGCTATGAATTTGATCAGCAAGATACATAATGACCTGCACAAGTATTTTATAGAAGATGCCTGGAGCAAAATAGCCACAGGTATAACTACATTTAGTGACAAAACATATCTAAAAGCCTCAGATGCTGTTAGAATTACAGAGATGCAATATTCACAACATGAGCCAGCTTTTAACTCCTGCTTGAAGCATCTTTGATTAATCTAGCAAGAGGAACAAAATGAAAGTCTGAGTTACTTTTTCCTTTTTTGGCACAGGTTGGACAGAGATGTGAAGGCTACACCAACTAAATCCAAGCAAAGCGACATCAAAAACATGAAAACATACGAATTCATTCCCTATTCAGACAGCATATGCACCTCATTCACCCATACGACAGCCCTTGTCAGTGCTCCTCCAGGAAGGACACTGGGGCTTCTTGTCTGTCTCACGTCAACCAGGAGACACTTGCCAGGGAAAAAACAGATATGACACATCATCTATCATATATACACACACACGTATACACACAGGGAGGCTCCTTGGTCAAACACAACATGTTAGGACGGTATCTTTCTCCCAGATCACACTGAGCAGCGCTGGATTCCCCTCCAGTAGTACCAAAGAAAGCCCAAATGGTGCACTGTTAAGCAATCCTGTTAGCTCCAAACTTGGCATCACACTCAGAGTTGAAAACAGTTTCAATGATCCACACCACCCACTCTGCAGACAGATGATTGGGAAAACATGCAGCTTAATGGCCAAGGCAGCAGCTGAAAGTGGTGAAGCTGCTACCTAGTGACAATGAATTGTGAAGCCTCCATCTCTTAGGTAAGTAAAATCATTTAACATCAAACACAATAAATAAATAAAAGTTGTGAAGTTCTGATTGCAAAGAGGTCTTGGAAATTACACACTAAAACTATTTTTACCTATCACTGGCAACAGTGGTCTACGAGATCCTAGTTAAGCAGTACTCTATAATGTATTTCATCACATTTTTTAAGGTAACCAGATATAAATATATACAGTAGTTCAACTGCTCATACAATTTGGGCAAAGAAATTCATTCAAATGTAAAAAGAAAATTAAGAACATGTATTCATTAATAGCTTCTACTTTGGGAATTTTGGACGGATTCCTTATGCATTCCTGTAACAAATGTCATCATTCTTTGATAATCACAAAACTGATGGAAGCACCATGAAAATGCAATGTTGGATCTCACTGTAAAGCATTTTGGACTCCAACTAGCATTAGGCTCCCTAACCAGATTAGAGTGAGAGGCCGGTCACAGCAGATGCCCTGTCTCGGTTCATTACTCAACACCTGTTAAACTTGATTAACAGACCCAGCTAATTATCTGTTAAGAGTAACTCATGCTGTAAGAGATCCCAGAGGTCTGAGAAGTTGACTTAATTTACATGTTTGTCTCCTCTCACAAGGTCTCCGTTAAGCATCACCAAAAAATGCCTTCCAGAAAACAACAATAAACACCCTTTAACTAGAATTCCACTGAATACCACTGGCACCCATATGACCTGCTTTATCGTTTCAGATGTATACCTGCAGGGAAAGCTTTACAACAGGATTGAAACAATCAAAACACACACCTGCCCTGCAATTCAAAACTGTTTCCACACAATGTGCAATAAACTATAGCCATGTGCACTGCAGCAGCTGAAACAGATGTCATGGCATCCAAACAAACAAACAAAAAAAACCCCACCCATTCTAATTTCAAATTCAAAATTCTGTGCTTGGGCAAACACACGTTCCCTAACATAAACTAAAATAAGGGATATTTCCAGGTGCTGAATGCAACTGATACAGACATTATAATTTCTACTGCTTAGCAAGGTAGAGTTGACACTATCACTCTATTCAGATTAACAGTTTTCTCACCTGTTTTAGTACTTTTCTAGATCTAAAAATAATTTTATGTTGGGCTCTGCTACCAATAGCTCCTTCAGTCTGTGAATTAAGAGATTCTGGTTTTGGTGGTTACAGTGTTTCATAGGATCACAGAATCACAGAATCGTAGGGGCTGGAAGGGACCTTGAGAGATCATCGGGTCCAACCCCCCTGCCAAAGCAGCTCCCCAGCTCATATTGCACAGATAGGCATCCAGACGAGACTTGAATATCTCCAGAGAAGGAGACTCCAGGCAGCCTGTCCCAGGGCTCTGTCACCCTCACTGTGTAAAAGTTCTTCCGCATGTTGGTGCGGAACTTCCTGTGCTCCAATTTGCAGCCATTGCCCCTTGTCCTGTCCCCACAGACCACTGAAAAGGGGCTGCCAATTCCCCCTGCATCCCATGCTTAAGATATTTATAAACATTATTTAGGTCCCCCCTTAGTCTTCTCTAGAAAATGGATGACAGTCCCTACCAAACACAATGGTTTCCACTCATCAGTAGGCTGGATATCTGATCGCCTGATGTGCATGACAGACTGCTCTCCAACACTCCATAGTCTGTTTTGGTGAGAGAAGTCATGCTATAGCAGTTATTTTATTCTGTTGTATGGATGTGTAAGGACACATAATACAGTAAATTCTACTCTTCTTTTTTGAACTAAATAGGTAGTGCTTCCAGAAAACAGTACACAATTGCAGAGACCACATTAGTGGCTTCCTTTCTTTTCTAAGCAAACCTCGTTGCCTTCACTGAACTTTCTGTCCAAAGACCAATTCCCTTTGTGGCAGGGACAGTGGCAACATATTCCTCTGGACTGTTGTCACTTAATCCTTTAACACTGACATCTCCTAAGCATCCGCAGTCACTGAGCTTTACATCAGCTGTGCCACATCTTCTGTCTAGCATTGGTGTCCTCTGAGCAGAATCGTGTCTATCAGCAGCACCCACTGGTCGTCTTCACATCTCCATCCCAGGGCACCTCCCCAGCTGTGTAGGTCCCATTGTATGTGAAGATCCACTGACAACACTTGTTAGAGACTTACACCCAGGGCTGCCTTCTACCATACGATGCCAATGTTAAAGGAGAGCACCACAAAGGTGTCCCTCCACATTCTGCACAAGTGTTGTATGTAGATTCTTCCAAACTGCAGGGTGATTTTGCTTAGATCTAAAACTCCAAAGTATCTATGTACTAATCTTGCACATGTAGGTGCCTAATTTCACATGCAAGTCTACCGTGGTCCCTGGGTCACTATGTGCCTAAATCACTGAAGCCACAGCTTAAATATAAAACTGTCTAAAAGCAGCATACATGCTTTTCCTTTGGGCAACTTGAGAACAATCTTCAGATAAAATCCCTGCTAGCTATCCTGACTTGCTGCAATTATTGCAAGACTTGCCTTATAATTGCACTAAACCTTACAGTAACCTGGAGGAGGAGTGTCAGCTTTATTACAATCTCTTTATTCAGTCAATGAGCAAAGAAAATATTATTTTGTTGCCACTTTACCATTTGTACAATTCACTAAAAGAAAGCAGACGTGGCAATTTTCTATCATTCTCACAAAAGTGAAAAATACAGCATTTTTCAGAACTCCCAGTATTCCCCCGCTGCCAAATGCTGTTTAGAGAAATCAACACATCACGATATTGATGTTACAACAGCAAGCTATGCAACTGTACTTCAAATGGAAAGGAAAGGTTTAAAACTACATTATTAGTATCATTTGGGGTTAATGGGCCACAAAATCTCCAAAGACAAAAGACCTTAACTCATCCTAACGACAGCAGAAATTTCTGCATGCACCTTCTCAATCTGTTCATGTAAATTTTAAGACAACACATGTAAAAATATATCAAAAAACCTGGAACCAAGCAGCCAACTGAGTTTGTAATTAGATATTTATTCTAATCAGCCACCATGATTCCTGAGATTAAACTTCAAGAAGAGTTCCCAACAAAACTAAAAGATGAATGATACTGTGTAAAAATTAAGGAAGAAGAGCATACTAAATAGATAAGGACACACATGCAGTAAGCAGATCACAACAGAAGGGTGGAAAATACACTTTTGTCTTAAAATATGCTGTGTGAGGTTTTTTCCCCAGCAATACTAGTTGATCTAATGAAAGACCTTACTTCTCGCAACCATTATAGTGCTTATGATTATTCTAGCATTTCTTTAGTATCCTAAATGTCATATCCAATGACTTTTATCTGTTCTTACTCCTTTTATGTATTCCATCCCCTTGATACTATTGGAATCGACCCAGCTACAATCAGAACTCTTCTGTTCTTCCCTTCTCTGTGCCTTGTGTGCATTTCTCAGGACATGAAGTAACTGGTTAAAATGGGCTGAAAAGAAGGGCAAAAAAATCAAGTATATTATTTTTATAGTTATTTTTGGTTGTATTAGACCAATTTTCTACATTTCTGAAATGATATAGTTTTTTAATGTCAGCTAAACAGATACAGATAAAGAATCTGGATTTCTTCTATAAAATTCAAAGCCATTGCTTTTTTTTTCCCCTTAAAGAACTGTATATGAAAAGATATAACACAGGAAGCAAAATAAATCACACTTTTATCAGAAAACTCTATGTTTTTGTATTCCTTCTAAACTTCCTAACAGCAGCCATTAGAGTCATTAAAATCTTTTTTTTCTTCAGACCATCAGTTTCAGCTTAGCATTTTTTTCCTGTTTAGCACTTCCATAGTACCATATATAAAAACATATTTACTAATAGTCTCTGAAATCAATTCTGTCCCTCAGCTAGATCAGCACTGTACTTGTTATTATTCTCTTCCTTTATAAGCAACATCTTCACTCCAGTACATTTCTAATTTTGCCATTCCTGTAGCACATTAGGATGTAGAATTGTGATTTAACACTTCAGATTCTGGTATTACCAAATATTAGCTATCTCAATTATGGAACATTTACTGTCCCTTCAAAGACTATACAATTTTTTTCAGCTTGTACTTAGAAAAGGGAAGAAGTATTTTACAGATTGTCTGTAAATACAGACATTACACACACACTCATTTCACACCTACAGCAAGATTTTCGTGACAGTGCATGATACTCCAAGACACGTTTTTCTTTCAGAAATAACAGATCATAGCTACATAAGATGCAATTTCAAGCTCTAGGGGCAGGATCGAAATTATCATGTCACCAGTCTAAATGTCACCTTTTATTTTACCTCCTACCACCAGGTTCACATTCAAAATGCATGCATTAGCTAGCCTGACAGAGACATCATCACCTCATTGTCTTTGCTCCTTCATTTGTTTCTCTTAAAAAAAGTTGCCACATATTCAGTCATTATCCTTGTTTCTGAACCATGATAAATTCTTCTTATATCTTCATGTTTATGAAAATATGAATTGTTGCATGGCATATATATCTCTATAAATACACAGAGGTGTGAAATAGGCTATAGTGGTATTACTGAAATACAGAAAGTTCTTTTTCATAATTACTATGCCTCTGCGAAAGAACCAGAGGCAACAATTTTATGGGCAATATCCTACTTGAATCCATAGCAGAAACAAGCATGGTCATGCCAGAAAAGCTGTCAAGTAATCATCCAGTTTGCCTTTCTGCATCACAACACAAAAATAAATTTATCTTTTCTACTGAATGAAAAGGGTTTAAATTTTGCCTTTGATTAGGGAGCACAGCACCCTTCTGCACTTGTAGATGCAAGACAAAGAAATAGCAAACAGTAGAAAAAGATGCTGCTTTCAAGTTAATTAAAGACTAATAAGGACCATGCTGAGTTAGTTGAAAGACAGAACTAGTAGAAAGAAAAAAACCCATTCATTAGTGAACACATATATTCATAAAGCAGAAAAAACTGACAAGGATGACCTGAAAAACAGTTTAAATGCTGCCATATTATTATTTTTTTTTAATTTTCAGAAAAATATCCCTACATTTTCACTCACAATTTTGGAAGTCATAATTTATGGAGTATCTTATCTACCCAACTTGGTTTGGCAGTAAAAGTAATGCTGATAGCTGCTCAGAGTACAGTTTATCTAACATCTCATTTTTGCAATGAGATGGGAATTCTCAAGCTCTTCTGTGACCCAGTGGAAAGGCTGACCTAGCTTTACAGGAAACAGAATGAAGAAAAAGTGATGGAAAAATAAGAATGAAATGGGCTGCAAACAATGCTGAATGAGAAAAAAAAATAAATAAAGTAAGTTTCTTTAAGCAGGGAAGATGACCTGCTGCTCCCTAGCATCAGTCCCAAGCTCTGAAAAGTCTGAATCCACTAAAACTGCATGTCCTTTATGTCATTCTTTCAATGTGTGAATTTTAGAGGGGCCACCAGGAAGGGAATTGGAAGGTCCATGAGATTGACATGGAAACCACAAACACCTTCTGCTACTTAACACCAAAAAACCATACAGAATGTAAAAAAGAGTCCAAAAGAACTGAACCTCCTTTCCTTATATTTTGTGAATGTTTGGGTAAAACCAGCTGGGGTAAGCAATTCCAGGAAAACCACAGTCATACGTAATATGCTGCACAGCTCTGGAGATTATCTCCAATATATACAGCTGTGCTTTGCAAAGCTTTCCTGCTTGAGACCTGCTTTTCTTCCATAACCAAAGTGTCAGATGATGTAAATACTTCAAGGGTAATGGAAGAACAACTATTTATACCTGCTGAGAGTCTGGATACCAATTTTACTAAAAATATCTTCTTAAACTGCAAATTATTTAAAAGCCATATATACATCATTTTCTGCTGCTGACCTCTCATGCAGAGAGCAAACTGTTATTCTGTATTCAGTGTACCATGTCCAACATATTTTCCCCTTTGCCCTAGTCTTTTTATACAAAACTTTAATTTATGCTAGAAGTATTTTATTTTTAGTTTCACAAACTGCACCTACATTTTGTCACTTAAAATTTTTATGAAGAATAATGCACATGTACAACTCAAAATATCAAAGTAAACAAACATTTTAATTTACATGTGTAAGGATGCATGAAGGCAAATGCCTTTCGCTATTTGATGAAGGCAAATTAACTCTTTTTGAAACACTTTATAATGATGATAAATGAAGATGTAGAGAATGCTTTTGAAGTACATTGAGTGACTGCACATCCTCATACATTGAGGTAATTACATTTTCCTTTCTTTTTCCTGATAGCAACAGACTTCATTATGGTCAACATAGTTGTCACCCTTTTTTTTTTTTCCTTTTTTTTTTTCCTCCTTTTCCTTTTTTTTTTTTTTTTTGAAATGTCTTTGTTATTGCCTGGCACACAGTGCTGAACAATGTAGTTGGGCACTGCTTCTGATGCCATCGTGTATTCTAGTACTGCAACTTCCAGGTCCGAATAAGCCCACCCAGGGTACAGTTACTGTTTTGCTCACTTGGGAAAAAAAAAAGTAAGATTCCCTGTTTCCCAACACAAAGCATGCCAACAGCATGTTAAGTACACCAGCTATGTGCAGTCTGCTTTCTCTCCCATGTTCATTCTTACCCACAAGCAATCCATGGGAGGTTGCTGTGCAATGTACCGCCGTGAACGGAGTCTTTGCAAGTAAGCTGGGTCATGAATCAGTTCAGGATTTGATAATATGAGGAACAGTACGAATAACCGTTTTTCTGGCTGAACACTAAATCTGGATATTAAAAAAAAATACAAAACCAAAGCAAAACACCCACAACAAACCCCCCCAAAACAAACATCACACTAAAGAACCTCAAACTGATTTTGATTAAGGTATTCCATTATTTATCTTGTTTTTCCAGACTGCAGTGAAACACCACAAGATTTTCTCAGTTCAGCACATGATAGTTAATTCAACCTGACATAAAATATTTATTACTGGTATCTATAAGAAAAGCAAAGTAAAAATAAGTGCATGCTTCAAGAAAAGTGGAAGGTAGAGCCAGTTCCCTTTTAACGGTACAGTTCAAAACTCAAAATGCCCTTCCCCAGAGCACAGAGATCTGTGTTCATTTTCCTCCTCTTTACATCCCTGGAGATGTATTACCAACTACTCTGCTCGCGGAGTATTCTCAATCTCACAGTTAATGCTGTTCTACTGTGCTCACTGAAGCAACTCTGGTACCCCGGCAAGCCCCACCAAGGAAGTTTTTCTTCCTCTCTCTTTAAATGATTACTTCAGAATTTCAAGCCAAAGAAAACACCAAAGAAGGGACTGAAGCTACTCAGACAGTTACAGTACTTATCCAAGCAGAATTTCAGCTTAACCATTACTATACTAAGTGCAAGGGATGGACGTGGGTGACTCTTGCAGAACAATTCCCTGAAACGGTCTGAAGTGCTTGTAGCTATGTGATGCTCCAAATTTAATAACTGATCATTCTGAAAAGTAATATTTTATGTGTGGCAGTTCCGAATTTTGGGCACTTAAAACATCAAAATTTAAAAATACTTCTGAAACATTTCTGCAAACATAGTTAATGCTGTCTCTTAAAATTCCTCACGACAGAGTGATTTTATTTAGCTTGTCCTGTTCAAACCTCACAAAGATACATTTCTTTGTGCAATACAGCTTGACAAGTAGCATCATATGATATTGTATTTCTATAGAATAAAACCACAAAGTTGTTTATATGCAAAACTATAGCAGCAGATAAAATTTGGGAATAGCAATTTGTAAGAAATAAATGCAGATGCTCTTCTCAAAGACAATCGCATCTGCAGAAGCAGTATAAACAATCTTACCTCATTTAAAGATAAAAAAAGCACACAGAATCACTTAGAACAATGGGCTAGGGGACACAATACGAGCATTCAACTAATTTATCATCTCAATTTGCTCCCCAAACCTGCTATTTCTTCAGTATTCCCACCATGAAGAACAGTCAATTGCAAAAAAATATTTGATTAATGTTTCAATGCTTGTACAAAATAAATACAACAGAGACAACAATATCCTAGTTACCATCTAATGAAATGGTCTGTAGTTGAGCCCTGTGGTCAGCTGCTTTAAAATGGGAAATAACATTGGAAAAAGGACAGAGGGAACTTTAGTTTTGACTGTAAATTGCTTTCCATTGTTCCCAAAACTATCAATTTTACATCTTGCCTATAGAGCATCATCTTGTAACTTGACCAGGTATTTTTATTTCTGTGGTTTTACTTTAAACTTATTTTAAATTGTGTCTGGTTTTTTAAATGCTCAACATAATTAATTTTCTGCCATAACTGTGCAACCAGAAAATAAAATCAACGTTTTAGATTTTTCTATATATCAGTGAGCTTCTGTGAGTTGAGTAACTAATATGCAAAGCAGCAAGGAGCTTCAACCATTACAAACATATTGAACAGACCTTATGTGAGGAAAAACCACTGTTTATTTAAGCAAGCAAATATGAGGCAAGTGTACCAAAATTATTCCTGTTTTACAAATGGAAAAATCTAAGCCCCAAAAAGGTAAGAAAAAGACTCCAAGGTCACACAAGTGCACACTAGAAACCTAGTGCCATACCAATATGTTTGAAAAAACTTTTTCCCTATCAAAATAATACTGCTGGTTTGCTGCATGGTGTTCTGAACACTTACCATGCATATACACACAGTCCCCTTGCACTTCTTCCCCCTTCCACACACATACACATGGATGCCTGTGAATACACATAGGCTTGCAGTGAAGCTCCCAAAGGACTACAGAGAAAGTCAGCAGAAGCCCAAATTGGATTACTCTGGCTGTCTGCTCTCCCCACATTAGGTGTTAAACATCACAGTGACCGCAAGAACTTGAGAGGGGAAAAAATCCTAAGCAGATCTTTGCTGAAGATCAATTTACTGTCCAATATGCACAGACAAACCAGAATGTGCTTTCTGCAACCAACAGATTAAAGCCAAGTTACACTGCTGCATAGACTCTATTTTGCAAAATGGACTATTTGTATATATTTACTAATCGAATTATTTTATCCTACTGGTAAATATGATTCACATTCCAATTCTGAAGAAGCATGTACAATTACAGTATTCCACAACACATTCAGTAAAACTGTGTTTACAAAAGAATCTATCACTTTTTAACAAATTAGTGCTTATAATACCAAGCCTACACAAAAACACTGGAGTTTCAGTCATGTTCCTTAAACTACCCATTTCTAGATTTTACACTATAATAAAACATTTAACTTTACAGTTCTAAGACCTCACTGGAAGTGCAGGCATTCTTTATACAGCAAACCCCAGAATTAATGGATCCAGACCTTTCCAGTCTCAACCTCAAAGGAGCTGGCCCTTCCACCCAAACCCCAAAGTCTTGTAAATAAAAGATTTTGAAAGCATGTGAACATTTGCTTTTCTATGCAGAGCAATCAGAAATGCACTGTGCTTCTGCATGTGTATAATTATTCACTTACGTTCTTGTTTAATGCTTAACACCATTGTTTTCAAGCAGCTGGCATTTAACCAACCTTTTCAGCTGTTTTGGTGAAGAGGCTTTGTGATGAATAAGTTTCTTTTACCTGTTATAGAAGTTTGGCAGCCTTTTCCTTGATTACCCTCCTGCACGGCAGGCATAAGTAGTGGGAAAGAAAAACTCACTGGGCATCCTTGCCAAAAATCCCTCTACATTTGGACGTGCACTACAGCCAGCTGAAAAGACACCATTTCAACATTCTCAGTCAAATCAGCATCAATCACCATACAGGCTCCATATGGTGAGGTCTGATGCTTCCACAGCTCTTAGTGCTAACATAAAAGGACCCACTCTCTTCTTACAAATGACCCACAGGTTCCTCTTCCTCACACATCTCTCACGAGATACCACCTCTTGTATTCTACCCTTACCGTATGTCCTCGTGGGTGGAGGAACTCCTAAACACTGCTTCATCACCACTGAAAACTGTCCCAAAGCAGAAGAGAGAATTAAATGAATTGGTAAAAGTGTACCTTAAGATGAGGACAACAGTACATGAAATAAAAAGCTCAAACACCAAGAGATTTTGTGTGAAGACTTTGAAAAGCATCAAGTGAGGAAAAATCTGGTCAGGTAGCCAACTGCCCTTGAGAGAAAAGGTTCGTGACTATCTAAAGTTAATGGGGCAGGAGGATTGTGCACCATCCAGAAAAGAGTGACAGAAACCAGACCTGCAGGGTATGATGCAAAGTTACTTCAGTTTTTTGCTCACTGAATATTCCTCAGTTTGGGTAGTACTGATTTACAAAACTACTCCCTTTTTTCTCATAGCTGCAAATAAAGGGAGAGATGAACTTTGTTACAAGCTGCATAAAACAGCTCTGAGAAATCATGGCTCATAATGGGCTCCCCAAATTAGCTGATGTTTATGTGCACTGTTCCTCATCTCCACCTGCATAAACAAGGATAAACACCATCACATCATCTCCCAGAAGAGATAGTGTGAGCAGAAGTTCATTATGTTTGTGAAGTTCATACATACAGTTGTGTGTCACAGTAAAGTCCATAAAGCAAACAATGCTACAGAAAGCCCTAGTACAGCGTCTAACACAAGGGCCACAAACAGAATCATACAGGCAAGCACAACTCCTTCTGCATACTGAAAGCTGAAATCTTGAATAAAGAAATAGTGTATCACACTAATTAGAGATAGGATGTATACACAGGAACAAAAAACCCCCTGTATAAATTATCTTAATTCTGGTATTTCCTAAGTCCTGACTGGCTTTGTAATATCTGTTGTGTTCTAGGTTTTCTGTTCTTACAGAACTGCAGATAAGACTGAGTTATCCTGGATGGAAAACACTCCTGTCCCTTGCAGATTTCTTTAGTGGCTGGCTGGACTTCACACAGTACAACAAGCTGTGTCCAACAAATAACCCATGTTATTTGTCTGCTAATAACAACAGCTTCACTTAATCTAAACAAAAAAAGCCACTGTTATTAAAGTGATTTACAGGTCGATAGATAGATATGCCTACATTGACTGCATTGGAACAAGATTATTGCTGCTGAGATTATAATTAAAGCTTTCAAAGTTGACATGGGAGAAGAGAGGACTCTGAGCAGTTGTCATTTTGGTAACATAATGATAGGATTGTCATACTTACATAAAACATCCTTAAATACAGGAATCATTTCTGAGAACACTGCATTTGTGTGCTAGTTTTTAAGGTATTGCCTGTAAGGATAACCTACAAAGTAGAAATAATCATGGCAACAAAGGAAAACCAGTTGAAAACAAGCTGAGACATGCCAAAGTGGACTGCAGCTGGCCCCGAGGAAAGCCATTCTGGTGACGTGGCATGTGCTTTTCCAACACATGCTGTCTGTGGCTGAAAAGCTAACAAAGAGAATGTTGCTATCTGACAGCAAGCCTCTTGCTCTTCATACACTTTGCAGAAAGCAACTGCCTTCTGGAGAGAGGAGAGAGAAAAAATATATACACCACTGGAACGATTTTACTTTGGACTCTGTAAAACATGTTGCCATTGGTGCTAATGGGAAGAACAAAAACAAAGGGATAAGGGGAAGATGGAGGAAATGGGAGAAAATGTATACCTTGGATTTATTAAGCATCTGAAATGCTGCTTGAGGATAAATGCCAGGAGCACCATGGAACAGCACTTGGGTTAAAGTCTAGAGGAAAGCTTGTGGATATGGATGTTCAGTAAGAAATGAACAGAAAAAAATAAGTGCTTTTAACTTTTTTTTTTCTTAAAACCTGCCACGCCTCTTATAAACTTTAAGTCATCATGTTCTTTTCAGCATTCTCCTCTCCATAATGCAATGTCCAATCCTCTTCAGACCACCACTGCTAGTCATCTTGATCATTTCAGCCACTCCTCTGTATTTTAAATAAATGCTTATATTTTAAGAACTAAAATAATAAGTTGGAAAAAGACTACGAAATGCTATCAGATCAGTATGTCAGCCTGTATTACCTGTAACTCAGAGCTGAAACCACATGCTTATAACTCTACACATCTTCCCCACAGCCATACAAGAAGGTCCTTGACAATAGGAATTGCAATGTAAATCTTGCTTTGAGGTCAAAGGCCAAATATATTTGGAAGCATCACGCCAGAAGCTGTCTCTGGAAGCAGCAGAGGGGGAACAGAGGTGCTTTCATATTGTTGAACCTGTTCTTCAAGTGAATAATGAGCTTCTGTAGGAGAGTGCTAAAAGTACGTGTTTCATGAAGCACGGTTTGAAAAAGCGTAAAGTTGCTGCCAGTTTCCTCCAACTCCCCACCAAATACTTTGTGGCTACCAAGTAACACTGGTGGAAACAAGATCTCCCGTTTCCACATTTTTACAAAGTGCATATTTGAAGTAGCTGTATAAGATTATGGTGTTTGTCTAACCTCAACATTTTCTCTCTCCCCCCACACTCCCCCCTCCGCCCCCGCTACAATACATACAGTATCAGCATCCTGAAGAATTTGTCTGTTGAAATACATAATTCCTGACGAGTGGCACCTTTGCATATGAATTTATCTTTGATTCTTCTGCCAGTGAGATATGGTTTCTGTTTGTTCAGAACAGAACACCAAACACTGCCTGGATACAAGCTGCTGCTTAAGATAAGCTGACTGTAATTTCAGGATACAGTGGTATATTTCTTGCCCTAGAATAACCTGACTTTATAGCAGCTGGATGTATGCCAGTTTCTAATTGTTTGTCTTTAGACTGCTGGCTTTCTTCTAATTATTCTCATCCTGGGATACTTGGCTCATCTACTCTTCATTTTGTGCTAAATATTCCTTATAAAGTCTTTATAAGCTTTCTTGCCTTCTTGTATGACTAGTATTTTCAATATGAAATAAAGTCTTTGATTATTCTAAGCCTGGCAGTCAAAACCTTTCCAAGTTTTAAAAGCCCATGCTATCTCATATTCTTTCCTTTTAGCCAATAGGCATTTCAGTGACTTCTTGGCATTTGAAACCTGCAGTCGTCTCTCATCTAAGGAGTTACTAGGACATTTTACAGTATGCTTACATGGAATCTGGAAAACCTTGTTTTTCCTGCAGTATCTCTTACCCACTTTGATGCTGTGTTCTAGTAAATGAAAGCATCTTCCTAGCACTCAGATTATAAATTGTCTTTTCATAAGCACTGCTTTGTCTCTACCTTTCAAATCACTAGGATAAAGTAATTTTCTTTCCATTCCTTTCTTAGTATGTGCAAAGTTCTGTATATAGAAAGGTCAGAACACTATGGGCATTTACTGTTGATATACAACGCTATTAAAGGAACTATATGCAATTTGCGTATCATTTACTCTCATCTTTTTGGGGCAGGAACATCTTTTCTTTTGTGTCTATCTTGTAATTAGTATAATAGCACTCCTGAGTTCCAGGCTGGGTCCCTAGGAGCTAATGTATGATGAACATATACTATTATCAAGCCTGTGAAAAGGATCAAGCTTTTTTTTTTTAATGTTATTAGTCCCTTGGCTTGTTGTGCAAGTTATTAATTTGGCATCACATTCACCCTGTCCACTACACCAACAAAAAATACACATCCCAAGAGGTCAATTATAGACAGAGCTACAGCTAGCTACCAGTATTCTTGAAGGAATCAAAGATACCTGGTATTCTAACTTAGCAGATAACTTTCCTTCTTGATGAGAACTGCAACTGGCATTTTATGGACTTTGAAATATAAAAACTTTATATATGAATTTTAAAGCATCTCTCTGGCTTCCAGAGTAAGTACATGTCTGCTAAAGAAATTAACAGGTTTTAGTCATCTTTTAAACCAAAACTGTTTATTAATTTATAAATTAATTTATACTAAAAATAACTCCTTATTATGCTTCATGCATAATAAGGGAGAGCCTGTCTCAAAAAGGTTACAATTTAATGAGTACATTTTTTAAAAACATGGGAGAGAAGTGAAACAATTATTCTGTCCTGGTATATGGAGAAACTGAGACATGGAGGCTTAGATTCTGCCTAATTAGCAATCCAGCTGCTTTAGGCTCACCCTATCATCCATGGAGAAATTGGCACCTCTTCCACGGCATCATTTCAGAACTTAAGTGAAATCTGAGTTCTCGGAACTTCTACTGACTGTCATTATAGTTTCACTCTTGCTAAAAGAGAAAATGAGGCAGGAAGAGGTAAAAATCTTTTCAAGGTCAAAGATGGTCACTGGAAGACCCGAGACTTGACCTCATGTCTCGCCTGATTCAGTGCAGCTTTTACTCCTATTTTACATCTTGATTCAAAGCCTCCTGAATACGACAGCCTGTGAGCAACAAAGCTGAAATCTTCTATTAAAAAACCAAAAGCATGCAGTTAGTCATTTTACATGATGACTCCAACTATAAGAATTACTTTAAATATCTTAAGATTTAATAATAGCACAATAGTAATTAATCACAAGCCTTCAGAATTATCACGCTAGGAATATGGTTACTTTTCTGCAAAGTGAAAAAAATCTTAGGTAAAAGGGGAAAACCCACATGTCTGTCTATAGCTTTCAAGGTACTTTTTTTTTTAAAAAAGATACCCCTCAAACAGTACACTGCACAGACAATAAAAGCCACACTTGACTGTAGTACAGACTTAAAACATGTGTCAAATGGTACTTCTATACTGTGGTTCAAAGCAAAACTCAAACCAACAGAAACATTTCTCTATAACAATTATGAATTAAAACAGTGAAAGTCTGTATTCGTGTGAAAAATAAAGTAAATCCATCCCAAATTTAGGCTCCTAAAAGTGCTCAGAAAACCTAAATGTAGTAGGTTACTACAATTCCTGCATGTTAGAATCAAAGAGACAGATGATAAGGTATGGCAAACTAATGACTGCATTATCAAACCGATTTAGAAAAGCAGTTGTAACTCACATAGCTCACACAAACTTCAAGGGGTTTTCTAAGTTTTGTGGTTTGAAAATAAACTCAAAGCAGTTCCTCTAGGAAATGTTAAAATGGAATTAAACATCATTACAGAGATTTTGACATTCTGCCCTCCAATGATCCAAATTACAGAAACAGGACTGTGTACGTAATGATGTAATTACATGCAGTCATGAACAGTTTAATTACTGCATGCTTGAGCGAGCTTCTTTTTTTTAAATAAATTGAGGGTACTCTTGGAATTTTCTTACTTCTATACCTGACTGATTTTAAGTATATCGATACTGCAGTCCTAGATTACAATGTCAGCATATAGAAATTAATTCCCTTTCAAAGCAGCACAACACAAACCAAAAGCAAGTACACGCTGACTGACCCTCAGCAATTTTTTATTCTTAGAAAATATTGCCTGTGGTCAGGCAGAACTACGAGGGGCATTCATTAGAAATTAATACGCACCAAAGTAATTTTGAAGCAGTTGTTGGATAATAAGCTGCATCTTTAGTCCCTGAACACTTCTTAAAGCCTGTCCTTAGCTCTTATGTTGTTTTATTGAAAGTGTGATATGTCTGAGGCACAAAGCATGGTCCCCCGAGGGGCAAAAGCTTCCCATCCCCATTTTGGACACTGATGCGATGCTGTTCTTCAAATAACTGTAACATCCTTTGCATTAAAGAAAAATGCACACGGTTCAATGAGGGCTCCACACAGCACAGTGCAGAGGCTCTGCTGGCAAACCCAGGGCTTGTTTCACGTGTACATCTGTAAAAGATTGTCATTTCGATCACACCCTGCAGTAACAGCATTCCCTAGACTTGTCCTGCATTTCAGTAGTCACATTTGATCTATAAATCAACATGACTATCTTTACTTCTTTTTTTAACCCTTCTCATTAGTGTTCCCACTGGATTAGCCAAGCCCAGTGAGAAATAAATTTCATAAAACTGCCTAAGGCACATGAGACAGCAAGCAACAAGCTCTGTGACACTGTGAGGGTGGGAGGGAGCATTAAGCTGGTTGTCTTTCATTATGAGGAAAAGCCAATTTGGTTTGTGGATGAGAAAGGGAAACCAAAAGCAGGTCTTCAGTTTTCTGTTAAAAAGCAAGCAGATGGATGCTTTCTACATACATTTCTACTCTCACACTCTGCATTAAGAAGGTATCACAAAAAGTCTTGTTTCTCCTAAATATTTTGCAGCACTGCAAGCCACAATTAAGTTAAATCTCCAGTATGCATAACTCATTAATTAATTAGAACTTACCACCATGTTTCATGCACTAGAAACCAATCCTTGTTCATCCAACCATCCAAAAAATCTCACACAAACATCTTATGAATCTAGAACTGTACTGGAGGTTCCACGTTTCCACCTACAAATGATTTTAAAACCTCCTCCCTTTGGTGGGTAACTGTCCTCCCACCAAACAGATGCCCCACGCCTGCCAGCAGCATAACAAAACAAGGCGGCACGTGTTACAGTGGAGATGGAGAGCAGGTAGAGGGCAATTTAAACACTAACCCAGTAAGATTTCTTTTGTTGTTTTATTCTAAACTTGGCTTTGCCTCAAGCCAATTCTCATTATTAAATGAAATTGATCCATCATTCCATAAGTGGGAACGTCCACTGCCAAAAAGGAAAAGCACCCAGCTCTGCTGACCAGTAAATTGCTCAGAAACTTTTACAGAGGAACATTTGTTCTTTAGAACAACATTAATTTTCCGCTTTTGATTAAAACAAAAAAACACCCGATGCAGCCATTGCTAAAGACACACTTCTATTAATATTAATAACAAAACTAAAGTATCTTTGAGACCAAAAAGAAGGCAACTCTGACTGCTTTGAGAAGCGCCACAAAAAATTCAGAAACATTCCTCAGTTGGAATCACTTCAGACCTGCACAGTTAGGAGTACTTTCTGTTCAAGAAGAAGCCCTTTTTCCTCCATATGATCAGTTCTTTCCATCCCACTAATAATTTAAGCACTGCCCTGTCTAGCAATTAGCTTTAAATATAATTAAAAGTGCAGCAGCACCTTGAAAATACATCCTTGGGGGGAAAAGCATCTCAAAATTCAAGCTATAATTTTAAGAGGAGGAGGATGGCAGCAGCCAGGCAGATGATGGAATGAGTATTACCACCCCCACGTGCACTAGCGGCACAAGTTATATATCGACGTTCCACTTGGCAGTTTCAGCCCATTCACTGGAGTTACTGCAGGACATGTTGGAATAACCAGTGGTATATCACATGGAAATGCAGATGATAACTCATGTCAGGTCCACTGAGACCTGCTTTTAAAACATACTTTAAGACAACACTAATTGCAGAGAAAACCCTATTTGCTTTAGATATTTTTTTTTCCAAGGGTTCAGCTGTTTATCTCCCTGCAGATCCAAACATTTACTGTACTCTCAGAGTTCACTGTACTCTAGCAATTAAATTAATGGCTGCAGCAACAGCAAGAAATCCTTTAAACCCCCGTGGGCTTGTTCCTTTGATTAGACTAGATCAGTGAAGCTACAGCTATTTGCAGGCAGATTAGATAGGCTAGGTTTTTATTGCCATTTGCACTAGAGATTGAAAGGTCATGTTTGTTGACATCTTACCAAAACCCATCTGTGAAAGTTTACTTTAAAAGTTATTCTTCAGGAATATTTTTAATATTTAAAGACTACCATATGGATCTAAGAATAAGAAATGACCTAACCACAGCTATGCAAAGTAGAGTACTCCACTTTTTCTTCCAGCAAGCAGCAGGACATATCTACCACCCGCACATACGTTTTCTCTTCCCTAAAAGCAAAGTTTGAACAAATTACAAAATATAGGGCACTACCAGGACTAGGCTTGGGTGATGATTCATAACAATCCGCATGGCACTCTCATTTAGTTTTGGCTGAAAGAATGGATTCAAGGAACCTTCATATTTCCTGTTAACTGTGCCATGCTATTTTTAACTGTATCATCTTTTTTTCCCCAGTAATTAGGGATGCTTATGATGACAATATTGTAGGTAGTAATGAGCATCTCAGAGTATCTTACAAGCATGAATGTTCCTTTGCTACTTGAGGTGTCAAACAACAAACATTCTGGTATCAGAAAATATCTGCACAGCCTTGTGAGAACAGCACTGCAATTCCTGATTTCCTGAGACAAAGATAAAAGAACAGGAAAGTTAGTGGTAGCGCTGGGAAGTGAATTCAGCCTTCTCAAGACCTTATCGCCTGCCTTAACAATGAGACCATCGCTTTTCTCAGATGATTTGCTTCTTTACAGTAATACAACAGTTGTGCTTTGAATGGCAATAAAGCTTTTAAGAACTCCCCCCAAACAAACAGCAAGATGAGACTAGAAGCTGAATAAAAACAAGTAAAAAGTGAGCTCCTCATGTTTTGTACTGCAGGGAGACAGCAGTAAACTGAGATCTGATGAAAATTTGTTTCATTCCATTCAATCAACCAAAATACCACCTTTCCCTGTACCTATTCGCTCCATACACAGTACATTTCACAGACCCACCGAGCACTAAATGCTCAAACTACTGAACTTTTGTTTGCTCTAATTTCAACCTTAAAGTCAATAATATTTATCCAAAAAGACATGGGCTAAAAAGAAAACGCTATGTATTTTGATGCCACATTATATATATAACAAAAGTATTTTATTTCCCTTCTTTCACCTCTAAGTTCATATCTAAAGCAATTAATCAATATGCATATTCTAAAATATGAGATTTCCACCCCCCAAAGGAAATGCTCATAACTTAGTTTTAAGAAATATGGTACATTGAGATGTTCCAAGCTCTTAATACTTGCTCATTATTCAAGTTAATTTTGATTAAACAATTAAAAACACATTAAATTATAACTTTTAAAAATGTAAAATATTTTGCACTTTGTAACATGCTAGTTTCACCCCAACTTATTCTGCTCCTAGTGTACTGCCAATAGACAGTCTCAAGAAAAAAAAACAAACCCAACCTTTAATTAAACTCTTACGAGAGGATTAAAAGAAATTACAATTTACTTTTTTCTTGTGATATTAAAATAGGTCTCTGAGGCCGCTACATTATAACCCTGTAATCTCACTCACTGCTGGTGCTGTTAGAGTGAAGCTGATGTCCTCAACTCTGCCCAAAAAGGCATTGGAATTATGTCTCCTAAGGAGATGAAAGGTTTCTCTGTTTAATTTTGAAGCATGTGACTTCACCTGAAATTTCAAGAGTTAAGAGCACTTGTAAATAGTAGAAGTATTCATCTGCAGCCCTGCAAATTCTAGTCATTTACTCCTTTTAATTGACAGCACACAGAATTACACTAGAATCATCCTCTTTTTAAAAAAAAGCAAAGAAAAAAGCCACAAAACAACAACAAACCAACTCCAAAAAGATGCACATGTCCATTTTCCAGTAGTTTGAAAGTTATATTTCTTAGGATACATCTTTTCTTTTTTAAAAAATATCGAGAAACAATATCTGTTCTTTGAAAATTCCATTTTTGCTGCCAAAAAAGTATTTAATTGTTTCAAAAATTTGGGGATGTGGAGGGTTAAAGAACTCCATTAAGAATACAGACCAATGCCACACATCTTCCTGACAGTCACACAGCTCAAAACCTCTCTTTAAATGTCTCTCCAAAGGCAAGGTTTCCAGACCTTTCTTACATACAGCAGTAACACAAATGGGTGCAAGAACTGCAATCTGTGAAAGTTATAGGAAAGACTACAAGAAATTAGCATGAGAAAATATTAATAGCAACTCAGTAATTCTTTTTCTATTTTTCATTTTAAAGAAAACAGTACAGAGCTTGAGGAAATGGCCTATAAAGAAGCTGGAGATGGGATGCATCAGCTTCCTCAGACCAGGAATCAATCTGAGACCACAAGCTGTTTCTTATTATCTTGGCTCCCCAAATGAATACCGGGAACAACCAGTCCTGAGCTTCAGGGACTAACTCTCAGCCAGAGTCACAGTCACAACTTGCACACCCTTACTTCCACAGGGAACGTAAGATTTTGGGGAATACAATGCCATTCACAACAGAAATCAGCTGGTTTCGACTTCTAGAAAAGAAACGTCTCAAAAACAAGCACCAGAAGTTCATAATTTCTACTTGATATTTTTCAAATATTTATATGGCCCTACAAAAACGTGTTCTAAAGTTAAAAGCAGAACATACTTAAAACTGATCTTAAATGTTTTCCTATTTCAAAAACTACATAAAGCACTTCACAGTTTATATACCTGCACTTTTTCAGTTCAATATCTGTGCAGGAACCCACTGAGAATGAGCACGTAAGAAAACCACAGGGCAGCAAGAAATCTGGGTTGTGACTTACCTCCTGTATCATCACGCCTTCATTTCTTCACACCCTGCAGCACAGCCTATACTTGATCCCACATTTGTTAGAGTGTCTTAGGAAAGGTGTTATTGTTTCATATATAAGGCAGTAGCAACAAAAATATCTCCTAGACTTAATTTTTTACTTCTCTGCATTCTAAAGGGGGAGAGAAAAGTAAGAAACCTGCCAGGTAAAGTTTCTGGGTTAGTTTTCTGAAGAACAGCTGCCTACTGCCAGAGAATAAAAATCTTCTCATTCAAGCAGTACCCTCTAACTCTTCCCAAAAATCTCCACTACAGCTGCAAAGGAAAAATTACTTGATTCTCTACTTAAACAATAGAGTTCACAACAGTGAAATGAGGAAATACATCAGGTCTATGGCATCTCTGGGATTTTTATTTGTATACTATCGTTATACAACGCACCAGCAATAAAACCAAGAAGATAATCATTCAGTGAACTGATATAATTCAATAAACCACTGAACTTGAATATTCATCTTGGGTAATAGCAGTTTACTAGTTGCAAGATCTACGTAGTTCTTTGGGCAAAATTCAATTATCAAAACCAGATTTTCTCTGCCTTTCTTTTAGGCTCTATTATCTCTCAATGTTGATTTTATAGTAAAAATCAACACCAACTACAGTACAACATGTTGGTTCCCTTTTTCTCATGCTTCCCCATCTCTAAAAGCCAGCCATATGTAACCCTCTTAACTCAGAGTGACGACAGAAACATGGACCAATAACTTTAGTTTACAAAGCATAAATACGATAGATGCATGAAATAAATATGACATACAGAAGAGGGACAAAAATATGTTCTTGAAATTGCTCATTGTGCTCCAGAAAACTGGTCTTACATACCAGCCACCACTCCTGGATGCATTCTGTGGGAAGTTAACCCATTCCTTCCTCTGAGTTTCTATGTTAGCCAGGTTGCAACACTTGCCAGGTGTTCTTACTTTTCTCACTTTAGAGCGTAAGGCTTTATCTCAGGTTGGAAAGGAACTTCTTAGACCTAAGAAAGCCCATTTGCCATTGCTTTGCAGTGACAAATCTTCCTAGAAAATTTATCAAATGTATGACACCTACCAGATGTTTCTCTGTAGGACATCTGTCCAATTGCCTAACAGATATGTTTCCCTTCCTCCTGCAGTTTTTTCCCTATGACGTTTCTCCCTGATTTTATGGCACAAAACGATGCTTCAGTTATCTGCAAAAAGTAAAACCACGCATAATAAAATATTTTGATACCCAGATCATAAAACTGCTGGGGTGGGTCCTATGCTATCATTAGCCTGGGAGGCAATTTTTGCTTTCTGTCCCAGGTTAGCCCTGGTTAATTTTTCTAGTCCTCTTCAGCCTAGAAGACCATTTCAGGTCTTATCGACAAATTTGGCTTTCTTTTCAGAGATAGTATGGATGGCATTTGAGTTCTGTAGTCTTCCTGCAGGACACCAGAGCATTATAGTAAAGTTTCACACAATTGATATTTTAATATACTGGCAAATAGGCAGATGGGAATGAGCTAATACTCTGGAAAATTTGTAGTTAACTACAATCAACAAATGGGTTATAAATTTAGGTTTGAACTTACTCAGTTTGTGAACCACTGCAGTATCATCTAGAGAAACATCCTGGTAGGAGCACTTGGATGCACATGCCTTCCCTCTTCTCTGATTATAGTTTATTGTTTTCACCTGTAATCTGGTTGTGCTGCGTGGGGCTCATTTTCTAGATATTTAACCGTGACCAAACACTAGCAGGCCCAGGATATAGCACAATAGTCTGTGGAGCCAGTCCACAGTGAAAGCACTTCCAATGGGGAAATATGACCAACTGTATTAAATATTCAATTGCTTAACTCCAGGAATTTTTGTCAGATAGTAAAAAGGTCTGTACCAGAATAGGTACATAAACCCACATATATTAAAGCCTTGTCATGGGACTATGCTGACAGCAAAGTACAATATATATGGTCCAAAACAGCCTGGAGCAAGGATTCCAGTCCTGACCACATCACCTTGGCCTGCCTGTCACTGGCCATACTGCACAAATTTCCACTTCATCCAGCAAGCAACAGCTTCACAAATCCTTTGGAAGGTGGCAGGAAGCCACACGCTATCGATCGCGACATGCACCCTAAAGGGTCTGTTTGCCTTGTGCCAACTCATGACTGAGGAGTGGGCACCAGATCTCACAGGAAACTAATACCAAAAACAAGACTGGATCAATCACAACCTAAAAACAGCTTTTCAGGAAGGATGTGAAGTAGGATGCACCAAGCAGCTAGCAATAAGTAAGCTGTCCTGAGTACAAGTCACAGTGTGATGAACCATCTTCAGAACTTCACAACTTTAGAACCAGCTAGAGGAGAAAGCATTTTTCACAGCTATTGTCACCAAATCAGACAGTGTAAGTGTGACCAGCATGTCCATGTACCTCAACTTTGCCTCATAGGGCACAGCAACTCACCTAGCAAAAGGCAGCAGACGCTTCTCCAGCGCTACAGAAAAACTATTAGGCTTACTCTGCTTTAGAGATGCAGCAACAGGATGCCTGTATGACATCCTCAACAAAGAGACATTTTAAAAAGCACATTCTTAAAAATAAAAGGATTAAAGTACAGTGCTACTGCTGACTGCATTTATTTCTAGACCAGGGATGCCACACTGGGAATATTCTTTTTATATCATCTTTTATTTTCAATTTCAATGAAGCAGCAGTACCAGCATGTTAAAGAGTTCATTCATTACAATTAAAAAATTCTATAATAGTTTTTCTGACAGCTTTTTAACCTATAACTCCATATATGTATATGTGTACATATGCGCTCTCCATTTCAGATGCCAGATACTGAAGTTCAGCACGCAGATATTTTTATTCCAATACCGGCAATTCATGGATTTCCAGTGTGCTTAATTCTCCCCTACCAACAATGCTCTTCACAATATTCATTTCACACTGAGAACTGTCATATTTTGTGCACTCCTTCAAACACATTACAAAAATTTGGGATTTTTTTAAGCCTTTATACATTTTGGATTAATAGAAAGTCCCCAAACCCCAAAAGACATTAGTGTTCAAATGAATAGGAATGACTTTTTGATCTTAAAATTGCAGCAATTATCATATCCCATAAATTGCAGGAAAATCAAGTGGCTTGAATAAATATTATTTGCTTCCCTGAAGAAAGTGGCATCAAGTATCTGCCTCATTGAATGCTAAAGCATACAAGAGAAAAGGCTGTGTTTTTTTCTTAATGTTATCTTATGTAGATCAAGTGTCATTAATAATATGTGCATATTATTAAAAAAACTCAGTCATGTCTTGCTTTCTGAAGAAAAGTAGATAAATTAGGATTATTAACTCTAATTTGTTACCAAGTAAAGAATGCTGCATAAAAGCAGAACAGATTTTAGTACTGAAGAGCTCAGGAATGAGGTCCCTCAGGCCTTAATTTCCCAGACGTCAAAGACTCTCGGGAATTTTGAAAATTATTACTAAATCATCTCACAGAACTTCTCCACAAGCACAGAACTCTTCGCCTATTATGTTGCAGTGATGTTTTTAACCCTTCAATTTTAAACATACAAAGCATAACAGACTATAAAGGCACTGACAGTACATCTTGCTCTCAGAAAGTTCTCCGATTGCCAGGATTTCTGCTGACCCTTTTTCTCTATCCCCATTGTATCTTACTATTAATCATCACATTGCTTTTTATGATTTAACAAAAAGTTTCTTTTGGATTTGAACATTCCTTAGCAATCCATCAGTGCCTTAACCAGGATGGCTGCAAGGTAAACCTGTCCTCAGAGAGCCACCTCATTGCTGCCTTTGATAGTGGCACACTTGGACATCATCATGACTGTTTATGACAACAAAGTGTTTGAAACAGCAGCACTCTCCTCCAAACATGACTGTTGAAGTGGAAGAAGTTACGCTCTAAAGATTAAGTTGAGTTAATATGCCAGGTATTCTCAAATCAGTACCAAATATAGATGGCTTTTGGCTTGATATCACTGCACTATGCAGTCCAAAACCATAATTAGTTGATCAAATCACATGACAAGTTTGCTTCTTCCCCATCTGTCATTACCTCTAGGTGGTCACCTTCTTCCAGAAGAATATTTATGCCCATATTCTTGCTTTCCCAGATGTTACAGTGATTTTTCCTACCTGTATCCTATCCATCAAAGCCATGTAACAACCCTCTGGAAGCATACACAGCAATGTTGGACAAATTTACCGCAAACCCTTTTGCTATCTGCTGGGAGGCAACAACAGATTTAGCACAATTCAGCTTAATGATTCCAAAACATGCTCCTCCAGCTGGAATGCTCAAAGTGTAACTTTGAGCATTATGAATTGCTTGGGAAAACTGAAAAAAACTTTGAGATTCTCATTCCTGGGGTTCTGCTGTTTTGAAGACACACTGCCCTTCCAATGTCTAGAAAACATTCTTTCTCCCATTAATGGGCTTAATAAAGATAAGGGAAAATACGGCTACTGTGTGGGAAAACAAATCTCTTATTTTCCTCCCACTCCAAAAGGAGTGATGTATGAGCTTTCTCTTCCCTCCCACCCCAGTATTTACAGAAGTACATGTGGCAATGTTCTAACAGCCCCTCCAGAACAGATGCAAGAGCAATAAGAAAGGGGTTTACAGATATGAATACTAAAAAGGAAGAACACGAGGATGTAGGAATAGAAATTTAATGCAGATAACTAGTTTGAGAAGTCTGTCAGCAAAGGAGGGAGGTGAACATTTTTCCCTTGACAAAGTTCAAAGACATTGTTTTGAAGCATTTCTTAAAAAGATATACTAAAATAGTGTTTATTAAGTAAATATTTCTGAACCTTCAGAAAGAAATACTTTAGTAACTGGATTTAAAATTTGAAATTATATTTATGCTAATACTATAACTATATATTCAAGAATGGAACAAGCCTTTTTGAAGTGAAACAAAAACCTTTGGAAAATTTTCAGTCTCTTCTCAACAAGGAAAAAATATTTTAAAAACATTTCTAGTCATCTGTTTCAAGCAGAACAGAGTCATAGAATGTGTTAGGTTGGAAGGGACCTTTAAAGGTCATCTAGTCCAACCCCCCTGCAGCAATCAGGGACACCTTCACTAGATCAGGTTGCTCAGAGCCCCATCAAGCCTGATCAAGAATGCATGGTTACTGTTGTTAAGACAGTCATCTAACATTAGGGTTTGACCAGGATTTTTACTGCTATTTTTCAGTCAGCACATTTCTCTGTCTAGTTATTCCTCCCCAACACCTGGCTTTTTAGCCTCAGCTTTGCAAAGAGCTATAGAGCATCACAGGACTAGGTGAATTAGCAAATATAAGCAAGCAAGAGAAGACACCACCCTAGGTGACAGGCTCCCAGATATTTTTATGCTTATGTTCTCATAACTGCAATGAAACACTGGGAATAAAAAATGTTATCAAGCAATTGCATATTTTCACTTTCCAACACTAATGTGGCTCATTGACCAGAGAAGTTTTTTAATGCAAACATCAATTTGATTGGCAAAAATGTGATTTCTGTTCAGCTAGTCAGATGTATTTTTTCCTTTAAGAGGGTATAAAGAGCTAATCTAAATTACAATTCAGTGTTTCAACTTGCAAAGTTCAACAAAAATGAAAGGATTAGACAAGGCTTTCTAATATCAGTTCAATATATCAAAGATAACTTGTATGGCAGGAAGCATTCTGGTACATCAAAGAGGAATGAACAGTTACAGTCTGTTGTAATATTTATCATCTTCTCGATCCAATGTACACGTGTATCTCTCGCACTATGTGGAAACCTTTGTAATCCACCCAATTCCTTAACATTCAGCAATGCAAAGAAAGAGTACATGGGATTCAGCATCCCAGTCACACCAGTTCCAGGTAAGTTACACTGCACTACTCCAAAACACACCCTTCAACACTGCTGCACTCAGATCTCTTTGCATTAAAAGAAAGGGAGCAAGCCAACACAGCGCCCAGAGCTGCATTTTGGACTAATTATGAAGTAACATGATCAAAACCATTTTACTGGAGCTGTTACACAACAGACATTGCTATCAATCCTAGGAAAAATAAATAAATTTTACACGGTGCTTTTCTCAAGCCCTGGTTAATCCTACTAGGTTCAATGGGTCTTGTTTGTGAACTGTTTGCCAAAGGTATGACTGCACAGGAAAGAGAAGCACGAGGAAAGGTATATAAAAAGGGGTAAAGATGAGGTAGAACACCTGTAACACCAAACCAAGGTTTTTAGGGCAAGGCAGCTTTTGCTGCATTCAGATATATCCAAAATTTTGTGATGAGTCCCTTATATTTTCGTCTTTTGTATTTCTGTTGCTGACACGGTATATTCTCTAGATGTGAATTTGTATCAAGCTAAAATAATTCCTGGTTCCTTAGCCCCTTTTTTTGTCCTTGGGTTTTTTAGAGGGTTTTTTTTTTTGGGTGGGGGTTATTGTGGGTTCCTTTGTTTGTTTTGGGGGTTGGTTTTTGGGGGTGGGGGGGTGTTTTGGGAAAATTACAAGTAGCAAGCGTTCATTAAAAAGCAAGAGATAGTCCTAAGATATTCTTTAAAAATCACTGCCTGTGGTAGAACCCTACATCCAACTCCCCCATGCCCCCACCCAAGTCTGGCAGTGCTGCCAGTGTTCCGACACCTGCATTGTCAACGCTCATTCACTTTCCTACCAGGACTATGGGAGAAAAACAAACCAGAGCCTCTGGAAAACACAGAATTCTTGTACGCTACTCAGACTGGAGCATGAAACACCTCCAGCCTCATACATTTTCCATCAATATAGAAGCACATGCTTTAGTAATGCATGTATAATCAACAGCAAACAGCAAGGTGAGGCAGTTATCTATCAGAGACAAAAAATGTATGGAAGCACATATAGGGTGGTGTAGATTCCCAATAATTTGTGATTTTATTGAGTTTATGAATCAGTATAATTGTATTTGGGGGGTCATGTTTTCATTTTTTACTTTGAGTGCACTTAACTGACTTCCAACTAAAGTTTTGTTTGCTTGAACATGATTTCAACTGTTCTCTGCTAGTTTCTCATTAGTTTCTCTTAAGTTTCATCTAAGTGACTTTACTTTCATGTATTTCTAATTAAAAATCACAAATTAGATAAACCATTCAGAGCCCAGCAGATTCATATAGGATCACTGTGCAATACACAAATTACCTGCCAAACATATGCTTTGAGAGAAGCTGTCTTTTAATTCTCTATTTATTGGTGATGCTACCGTGAAAAAGCTGGACAGAAAAGCAGCATAAAAAGTCAGTTAAGAGGTGACTTCAGGGTTGCCATGGCAATTTGTCTGTGAGCGTTCCTCTGTGTGTATTTGGGTGTCAGGAAATTCTGCATCGAGCAAAGTGAGCAGATAAGAGGGTTTAGTCTATTTTAGGCTAAAGAAGCTTGGAGAAAGCCTGCATGCCACAGCCAAATTATGCAAGGAAGTTGGCACTAGTAATGTTTTTTAATTTCTGTAAGCATCTTACAACTATGAATAATTGATGTATAAAACCAAAAGCACCATATCACCCTAATTCAACCAGAGCACCCAATGATGACTTCAGCCTCTAGCTGAGTTGCATATGCTAAGTACCCACCAATGCGTTCAAAGCCGTGTTACACAGTGATCAGATCAGTGATCGGTAACGCAGTGATCAGTCTCTACTGCTGATGTAAGAAGTCCAAAACAGAAGAGTCATTAAAAATTGCTACTTTTCAGAGAGCTTACATGCAAAAGTTTCTTGACTGAAGAATATTCTATGGCAGTTTTTGTTTCTGCCCTCTAAAATGGCCCTGTTCTGTGTCATATATGATTAAAAACATGCTTTTAAGTATTACCTATGAGTCTAGATCACTGTCTTGCACCTTAAAAGTTCTTCCCATAACAAGTCTCTGCTTCTAAATAACTCAGAATATTTCTTTTAGAAGAACATCAGAATTTACATACACAGTGGAGAATGGGCTTTTGACAAAGACTCCAGCTTCCTCACCACCTTCCTGACAATCTGCTATTTCTTAGCAAACCTGAAGAATTTGTATTGTTGCCAAACTTGTTTTCATTTAAAAAAATAAAAAGACACACATTAAAATGGAAACATTTTTCAAGAGGAGGTTACTTTAAATAACATTTCCTACAGGTGAAATGTTCAAATTAATTCTCACCGTATTTCAGCTTTATCATTTTGGTTCATTTTATTTCAGTCCTTCTAAAAAAACTACAGCATATTTCAGTTGAGTAACACTCACACTTTTTATGCAAGAAGAAATTCAGCAGCAGGAGATATTTTCATACTAGAGAAATTATATTTTCCATTTGATCCAATATTGTATTTTTGCAATTCCATTTTAAATCAGCCTAAGTTTGTCTTGTGGAAATTTCAGGTTCAGCCTTTTCATTCCAGTTTATTTCCAATCCCTTTTATTCTTTTTCTTTTTTAATAAAGAGAACATTTTATCAGTTACTACTACCTTGCAAGATCTCTCCCTAAACTGAGTTAAAAGCATCCTACACTGATATGATCATAATATAAATATATTCCTTATTTTTTAATTCAAGATATTTGCTCTTAATTCATGTGTAAGCAGCAAATGCCACTGAAGGCTTGGCTACTCTGAGTAGGTATTACAAATTCTTTGGATATTAAGGGGCTGTTCATTAATGTGAATAGATACATGCACCTGCGCATACTCTTTTTCAATAAAGATTCATTTGAGATATTACCCAGTGGTTTTTTTTTAACAATTTCAAAGAACAGACTGAAGAAGAGGCTCAGAAATAGTTTGCAAAGAAACCCATGCCAGAGTGAACACGCTGCTACCGACAGCCTCACTGAAAAACCTATCTTGTGCACTCCGTAGCTTTGAAAATACTCCATAAAGCCAGGGAGAACAGAAGGTGTATCAAAAATGAAATGCCTGTGTGCCTGCCAGAAGGAGGTAACGCATGCAATCACCACCAAGGAATGGCTGCAATTTTACTTGGTGGTTTTCATTCCTCCGTTCATGTAGTGAAAGTGCCGGCTCCTTTCTTGGTGCTCTTGCTTGAGATGGCGTTTTAACAAATGCCTCTCTGATCCCACTAAGTGGTATAACATGTCCTTTTCAGATCTATGCTTTCTGGAACATAATGTTTCCAGTCTAATTACAAAATTCATAGGAAATCGTGATACTACCCAGGGCAATAAAGTCCTGGCTAATAGAAATGGCTTCTCTATTTATTTTCAGAGAGTGAGAGTCAATAATTAAAGCCTGGAGCTTACCCACTTCTCTCAGCAGCTGTAATAACCAAAGGAAAGCTCATTTTGTTGGAAGTAGCCTGGTGAGATAGGCGTTTTAACAATAGGCAGAAAAAGAAGAAGTGGGTATGGTAGTCCTATTTTCAGCTTTTATTTCATATTTCTCTTATGAAAAGGTCAAGCATGGGCAGCAGCATGCAACTCTTTAATGAACAAAGTCCTTAGTGTTTTGTCAGCTTTCTTTTTTTCTCCAATATGTGAAACATCCTTACTTTTAACTACATCAAGTCTAAAACATATTGAACACTGTGTTCCAAAAGTCTCAATTTCTTCATCAAACCCACTAATCCTATTTTCTCAAGACACTGATCGAAACTATATCCTGGTTAACAATTTCATAATTACTTATGTCACATCAAAGCTGCTTTACACATATTATTAAAAACGCCTTAAATTTCACCTTCAGAATAAGCACAAGTAAACCACCATACATCATATTACATTCAATAGTACGGTTCTTCAGTAATTAATTTCAAAAAAACTGTTAATTGATAGTGACTGTTTTGTAATTTTCAGTTTATATTATAGCAAAACATGAGATCTCTCATCAAACGCAAAATACATCTGCAGAAAGTATTAATGATAAAGTGGCATAGAATATATTTTTTCAGATGTTTTATTACACTCCAGCTTCTCAAATAAACAGGCTTTTGCAAGAAAAATGCGAATCATTAGCTTGTTGAAAATGCATTTACTGTTATCACAGAAAGACCTGTTTGGACACACACTGAGTCACGGTTAAGCTCGCAGGCCTGCCTTTTTATACAAACAACTCTACTGCATATATGAACCAGAGAAGTACCAGAAAGTACCTTTTTGCTGGTAAAAATCAAGCCGTTACAACTGCAGATATTTTCTCATTATTCATTTTTAAGGCATACTTTTAGGACAATTAAGCCTTAATTCTTTAGAAAGTAAACCTCTTGCAGTCTTATTTGCAAGACCATAATCTACATTTCTATTAAATAAATGGTGGCCTGAAAAGAAAGGTTTTAATGATAATTCCTTCTTTTACATAACTTTTTTAAATGTAAGGAATAATCAAATAAAGACATCAGGGCTAGGCTCATAACAGTCTCCAGTATCTAAAATGTTCTGTAGATTAAAAGTTAATACATAAGATTAGAAAGCTTTTTTTTCCCATGGGCAGTACTGAGCTATGTAGGCTAGCAGGATTTTGAATAGCCAAACTTGCAAATCTTTTCAAAAAAAGTAGTAAATAAAACCCACAGATCCTTAATAGAAAGTAACATCAATGCTTCCTCATACACTACATAACACAATGTTAAACAGTTCTTAAAAATAACTCATTAGGGACTCGACAAATTAACTATACACCACCTAAGTGTGCACATATATTACTGTTTCTGAGACTGAGGACTTGCTTTTGAACTGCATTTTCTTTGGACCAAACATCCTCAAACTAATAACTCTCTACTTTTTGTCCCTCAGGCTACCTTGACTTTCTAGTGTTTACCATTAAAACTGTATGATATGGATACTTGGCAACATTAAGAAGCACAGAGCATTTGTGTAAGAAGTGGAAGCTCTGCCATTTGTTTTACTCCCTGTGATTCTTCCATAGCCAAATTACAGAAGTGACAATTGGGAAGACAAGATTTCTCAAGTATCCACAGGCATACTCCACTGTTGTTATTCTGTTCATGCACCTCTAAACTGATGTTCTTCCCTAAAACATATCGACTACTAAATAGTAACACACAGGAGAAAGCTCTAAAATGCTAGGTGTTCACTGATAAATTTTCCTAATAAAGGGCCAGATGCATTACTGTTTTCATTAATACTATGTACAAAATGGAATCCCATACTTCAGTAAGAAAAGGAGAGTGGAGGGAAGAAACACTCATTATCAGGTTAAAGACCTGACACTAAGTGTCAGGTCCAAGCATGTTTTTATGTCCAAGCCTTGGAAAAAAGGAATTTGTGCCATGAATGCTGACATAACACTACGGCCATTCCAAACACAACACTATAATTATGTTTTTTGATTGCCAACTGTTTGCAAGAATTGCTCCCCAGAACAAAGCTGTAATTTCCAGCTAGAAACAGTCAATCAGAATTCCAGGATTATAGAAAACTTATACAAGACACTATTATCTATACAGCCACAGCCAGAAGATGTCAGAGAATCAATTCATATAACATGCCAGCTTAATAAAATCTGCATACAAAATTTATGAATACAGTAATATTCCTTTATATCGCAAGTTATTAATGGTCAATTTAATGAATATCTACAGCTGAAGTGCTTTGGTTCTGTATGATATTTTAATCATCTTTAACCACGTATTTAAATGCACTTCATTTTATGGCCATCAGCTCCTTACAGATAAGGCAGCCTTTACATTCGCATGGAGACATTTGAGGTAGCCACTAATTCTGTCTTTATGCTGTTATTGATTTCCTTAAAATTTACTGTTTCAGAACAGAACTACATGTGCCATTACAACAGTGCTTGTTTTAAAGACCAAGCTAGATTAAAAAGGTGTTTATGAGAAGTACTACCTGCATAAGCATTCTAATATTTCTTTATGTTTACAATACATAGCCCTATATTGCTGGAAAAATCAACATTCCCTTAAGACAAAGAAAAAAAAGGGTTGATTCAAATACCAGTATCCTTAAGGTGAAGCAGTGCTCTGCTTATTCCATATTTACATAAAAACAAAAAACTTGTTAAAGGCATATATTTACTTAAATGAAGTTTTGAATAAGTTCATTTTGCTCTTTCTGCATGGAAACAAACAGTCACGAATATAAGTAGCCTTGCAATAAGTATCTGAAGCTTCTACTTGGACCTGTGATAGGGCAGGAAGGCAAACTAAAGAAAGTCAGTCCTAGGAGTCTGAAGATTTTCTTTATAATACAGAAAAATGTCATCTTTTAGATCAAACCTAATTATTCTTCAATAGAATTCACTACGGAAGACATGAGACTGCCTACAGGACAGCAGAAAAGACTGAAACTTCAAGATGTATCATAACAGGCAGGTGATGAAACCTTACAGCCTTAAGGACATAGGTTTTCTCATGGTCATTGAATTCTCCATCTGAAAGTGACAAGACCTATGTGGCTCTGTCATTCCCTTTTTAAACATGTACATCTGTATTGTCTTTCTAGGACAAGAGTTTTTGAAACAGGGAACTATTCAAACAAAAAACCAATGGTGATAAATGATAGACACATGACATCTCATTCTAATTAAGCTGTTTTACTAACCTGAAAATGAGCATGTCATCTTTAAACAGGTTTTTTTTGAGAAACATACTTTCTAGTGGGAAATTCATGTCCTACTCATAAGCCTACATAACCTTAAAAACATATTCGTTTCCATAGTTGTTACCAACTGAAGTATAAAGTACATGCTGAACAGATGACATGACTCTAATAATATCCACTAAAAATTTATGAGATACAATTTTCATCCTACTGTTTTTTGAGGCAAGCAAGTCATCATAAAGTTCAGGGTATTCTTTTTCTTTGCTGTTTGTTTGCCATGTATAGCCAAAGGAAAAGGAGTTAAGATACTTTACAAAGAGATAAAGGATGCCACGTAGGACACTTGGGCATCATTAGTCTTCTTTCAAGTAAAGTCTACACCAAATGTATATTCCTATGGAAAACCTAAGTCACTTGCACTTGAAAGGATGAAAGACTAAGCCTAAATCCCATGCTTATTTTCCGTATCATCACTCAGTTTCTCTTATCATTCAGTTAGAGCTAAATATAAATCTTTGCACTCTTAGAGAATTTAGATCTGCTCTTATAACAGCTCACAAAGCTATTTCTATTTCAATATATGTTATGAATACAGGTAATTATAATTCATTAAAATTCATTTTAATCCATTTCAATTTTCCCCATCTCATCAAGCAAGATAACATATGCACAAGCTATTGGACTAAAGCAACTTGAGAATGGAATCAGCTCTATTAAATTATATTGTAGTAGTGCTGTAGATTCTGAAAAATAAAACACATGCCTGATAAACAATACCAGGAGTATCTGACTATATTAATTACATTCTCCCATAGGTATATTTTAAGCTATAGCCTGATTACAATATTATATGCATATTAAAACATTTCAAAGACTTCAAGAGAAATAGTCTTTTTAAACAGGAACACACTTTCTTAATTTCTAATATCCCTAACGTTACCATAAACAAAGAGTTTTATGAGCAGTGAAAATAATAAAAATCTCCACCCAAACTCAAGCTACTTTCCTATGGATTTATGTCTCATGTAATTGATTTCGTGTGATTTCCTACTGCCTAGTAAAAGGGAAGAGCATGTAAAATCTTCACATTGGGTCCCTATTAGGATCTCTTCTCTGCTCTGCTACCTGCTCACATTTGACATATACTTTGCCCCTCTGCCAAATCTGGTTAAAACTGGTCAGGGAACTCTTCTAAAGATAAATGATAACATTTAAATATTATCTATTACATGAGAAATGCTTGGTGATGTTCACAATACAAAATCCTTTCTACTTGCACATTTAGCCCAAACTAATAATCTCACTTAGGAAAGACATGTAAATCTCTAAAACATTAAGATATTGTGCTGGTTTGGCTGGGGTAGGGTTAATTTCCTCCATCCTAGTGGGTATGGGCCTGTGGTTTGGGTTTGTTCTGGAAACAGTGTAGGTAACACAGGGATATTTTCATTCCTGCTGAGCAACGCTTACACAGAGCCAAGGGCTGTTCTGCCTCTCACCCCACCCCACCCGTGAGTGGGCTGGGGGTGCACAAGGAACTGGAAGGGGACACAGCCGGGACAGATGACACCAATGACCAAAGTGATAGCCCATACTGTATGGCCTCATGCTCAGCATATAAAGCTGGGGGAAGGAGGATGAGGACATTCGAAATCACAGCCTTTATCTTCTCAAGTCACCGTTACATGTGGTGGAGCCCTGCTCTGCTGGGGATGGCTTTTGCTTTACCTGTGAAAGGGTCTTTATCTCAACCCAGGAGTTTTCTCACTTTGACCCTTCCAATTCTCTCCCCCATCCCATCGTGAGGGCAGCACAAGCAGCTGTGTGGTGCTTAGCTCCCAGCTGGGGTTAAACCACAACATGCATTGGCTCCCCACACATATTTATTTAGAATAAGTTACAAATGCATAAGCAAAGACAGTATTATGTAATAAGGTCTTTTATTTTTTATTATGATTTCATAAAACTTTAAAATGTTATTCTTATTATGTAAATACAGCATCTGCTCCTGCAAAGTCTTACACAAAGCTAGTTTTATTAAGTGACTTCATTTGAATAAGTAGGAAGAGCTTAAATTAATAAGGACTATTCGGAGCAGTACACAAAGGTCAAATTAGTGCCACCTTTCCTGCTCCTCTGTGTTTGTTTTACTCTGTTCTGTAAGATAGCTGCACTAAGATAGCAGAACATGATTTGGAAAATCGCATAGGAATTAGTTTACATTGCCTACATGATCAAGGTCACAGCCCTAGGCTCTGAACTGCAGTTTGCTGGCACAGGAATTTTCCTTCTGGAACTGCTTTGCAAGCCAGAGTCTTCTGTATTCAGAGAAGCAATGCGCTGTGTATATGCCCAATATAACGTGCAAGCCTCTGATGTACACTGTTACCGTTCTGCTATGAAGCCACACCACTGCTGTAGGTGTAAGCTCCCTGGCTATGTGAAAGATTTTCCACCCAGCTGCTGGAGGGGTGAACTACCCAACTCCCTCAAAGCTTTGGAATTGTATTCCAGCACTTCAAAAGGAAAAAAAAAAAATATGGCAACAACATCTCTCTTCCCCACTGCCAGACATTCATCACTGGTCAAGAGTTAGGTTTCATCAACTTTTGCATATTCAAGGATAGGCTACTTTTTAGCTCCCTGGTAATAACATATTACTCCAAAAATCACACACCCTCCCCATGTTTAAGGTTTCCATTTACTGCTCGAGCAATCATTTGACAACTTGTGAAGTGGGAGTTCTGGTGAGATTGAAAACCTGTTGACTAAGGTAGAAGCCCAGAGCAGCAGGGAGCAAAAGAAGATTCAGAGGTTTTTAACACCCTGAAAATAAGTACTGAAAATCACCTAGCCTTCTGTTAGCCCGTTCAAGCATTGAACATTGTACAGAGACCTAAGAGAAAATATGCTTCCACATAAATTCCTAAGCTGCCAACTTCAGTCTGCTTTTAGGACTTACACATCATGAACAAAAGGTAAATTAGATCATTAGGATTGGGACTTGGGTGCAATATACAAATCAAGAAGCATTCTAAATCACTGTTATGAGTATATTTAGGGAAGAAAAAAGAGGAAAAAGAGACACTTCAGCTGAGGCTGTATAGACCTCAACAGAAAGTACAAAATTCAACAGTAAAGACAAAAGCCAATGTTACTGAACTCCATGCTCGAAGTGCATCGTGTATATGTGCTCTATGTGAGGGTTGTTAAGAGAGATATATATATGCACACACACAGCATTGTCCATCATGGCTTTTTTAAAGCTTCAAAGCACAGAACTATGCCTGGAAGTGAGTAGGGAACCCCATCCCTGAATAAGCTATAATGCTTCTCTTATAACCCAAAGCCAAGGCACAACCTCATCTCAACATTAAAAATGACATAAAGGTGTGTGATCCTACAGCACAGCATGCAACTGCCGCTGCAAAGCTTTCCTGTTCACTGTGCCCTTGGCTGTACCACGCTGCAGCTGCTGTCCCATCTATAGACCACCGCTTACTAACAAAAGCCAATTTGTATACCAAATATGCGTTACAGTCATCTCCACCCCAGTCCTATGGAAACTCCAGGGATTCTGAGAAAACTGGCTGTTCTGTGCAGCCAGTAAAGAATCTGCAGTTTCATCCTGTTTTTCACTATGAACAAGGCAGCTGACCCTTCAGCCACTTCTTAAGCATGCCGCCTCCCACTGATGAGAACAACACAGCTGTTACCTGCAGGTCAGGGCCTCGAATTATTTTTTGCATGACTCACCTACAGTAGAAAGTTTGTCATAAAACATTATTACAGGTTTCGTCTGGATCGGCAAAATTAATTTTCACAGCTCATTCGTGTCTCAGGTGTAAGATCTTAATTATCCAAATCAACACAGGTTACTCATCATTCATTTATAGAGACTAGAATTCAACAAACTACAGAAGCATGTGCTCAGCTTTAGGCATCTGGATGACCTGGTTGAACATATATGGTAGGTCCTGACCCAGGTCATCAGCCTCCTGTGGATTTAGGTGAAGGAAAAATACCTAGTTGTTATTTCAGTTTGAATTCTAAATAAGGATGTCTTGGTACAAAAGTCTGCATTCCAGAGTCTGCATTCAGGCTTCTGAGAACAAAGGGTGAAATTGCAGTTCCACTGCAAACAGGATGTACAGTATTTTTTCTTTCTACTGATCAAAAATGTCATCCAGAAAACTGTGACTGTTGATATATTCTTATGCTGCAAAAACCCTGTAATCTAAAGATTCTTCAATATTTGCCAGAAAAGTAGAATAGAAGTTAAAACATTATCACTAGTAGTTACTCTTAGACACTTAATACATGACCTGACCTACTGAAAATACTTTTCTGATATTATTGACATTTGTTTAACCTATAACATTAATTCTTTGTAGCTCAATAAATCTGAGTATCTTCCCCCTGTATCATCAAGAGACTGGCACTGACAAAGAAAGTCAATCTGCGGCCCACACACAAATAATAGCTTTCCATTACATTTGCCATTTCACCTGAATAATTCCTGATAATCATGAATAATGATGTTATTTGACATTCTAATGATATCATGCTGTGCAACTTCAATCCATCAGTCACTGTCAAGAAGGTCAAATATTTGTATTCCATTACATTATGCAGAGTTCATTAAACAGTTAAATGACATTATACACCTTAATTATACTTCCAAATGAAACTAGCACATATCATTTAGATTTTAAAGTCTATGTGATGCATCTCCATTTAAAAGAAGGATCATGATTCTGAATATTCATTCGTGACAATGAAATATATTGAAACTTCAGACAATAGTTTTTCAGCTCTATCAAGCCCCTATGTAAAGATGAGTTTCCTCGATACACCTAACCACAATGTTCCTCACAGTTTAAGAAAGTTTATCATATTTTCTACTGCATTACTATTGGGTTACTTCTTGGTGGTCCTAAGAATGGTTCAAACCTAGAGCCATAATTGATATAGAAAAGTGATTACTGACTAGAGCTAGCTCTACACAAGATGAGAATATATTTATGTAAGAAAACAAGCAGGAAAAAAAGAAATTTTGTAGTCATGAGTATTTTCTTCTTCTTGAAAGTAATGATTTAAAGTATATCTCAACACAATTCAACCTTTTAAAAAATATTCAAAACCATGTCATTAAAAGAGCACTATTTTATTAATACCTAACATTCAAAAACATTAAGTTCATCCCAGATGACCAGTGTAAAACAATTGCTAACAATCTGCTGTCGCAAGTGATCTAAAAAACTTGGTTTAGATGAATACAGCTTTTTTTTTTCCTCTCCCATCAAAAGTATTTTCCTTGACAAGAAAAACAATAAGCGGTTCTGAGCCAGCCAGTAAGTAGCCATCAGAAGCTATATATTGATTTAAGGAGCTTTTTTAAGAAATCATAGCTTTTGTGATTACACTGAGCATGTTCAATCTTCTAAACGAAACATCACAATAGGCAGAGAAATGGAAACGTTAATACAAGGAAATATATTTTTTAAATTGACAAAAAGTACAAGTAGGGACGAGACCTTGGTTAGATTCATGCAGTTTACCAGCTTACAAAAGGCTTATAAAATGTAACTCTCCTCTGAGCTACAAATTGGCTGCTTCTTAAACGAATCTTTGAGTCTAATATTAATAGACCAAACCAAACTTTTATCAGATTCTTTTCAACTCATTACAGTGTTTTATGTACAGGAAAAGCAGCAGATACATGAGATTACAGCAGACACTAGGTGAGTTCTTCAGTTCTTTATCTAGCTTGAACTACTGATGGCAATGTGATTTGAAGAAATTAAAATAACCTCAGTCATGTATGAAACCTGAACACCAACCAAACACACCAGGAAAAAAGATACCCCCCTTCT
>VZTU01028446.1:346-48966 GCA_013400835.1 Zapornia atra | reverse complement strand
AAATTTGCCACAGTGCATTCACAAGCATTGATAACTTTGTAGGTGGAAATCAGATTTGAAAGGTCAGTTCAAAAAAGCAATTAAAGCTTGTTTATTTTTAAAAAAGCTTTTGTTTAAATTGTTAGTTTAGCAAAATTTAAAGAATTACGTTGAACAAGGCCTGAGTAAATAATGCAGTTTCCTCCTCCATATTAGCTTAGTCTCACTGATAGGGCGGTATGTGTATGTTGTCACCTCTAATTTATAGAAATATAGTTGAAAAAACAAACCAATACAGTTTTGGAGAATAAATTCTGAACACTAATTGGGTTAATAACTGCCATGGTATAGACCTGGATAATCCAAAGGCTTTAAGTTTAATTATCTTCCTTTCTACTAAGCTATCTATCTTTGCTTTCTGAAGAACTGGGAAAAAAATATTGCTTTCCTTCAGATTACCTGTTCTTTCACAGTTCTAAATCTCTCATAGCTGCCAAAAGGTATTGAAGGGAACTGCAAAATAAGCAATAACAGCTTTCCAGTTTTAGAGTTATTCCTGACTGTTTCTACGGATTCAGTAAAAGACATTTTCAAGTTATTGGAAACTACTTCCAAATGTCCGTCATTCGGGGTATTTTAATATTCTGAAGTGAGCTGAGCTACAATATCATCTGCAGATTCAAAAACAATTAACTACTTTTCTACTTCCTTTTTGTCAGTGCCAAATGCACCATCACATGTGTATTACCACGTACTGTGCAGTGGTGAAGGTTGGGCCTTGGACATCAGTTTCTAAGAGAACGGTTCAAAGCACTAAAGTCTGTAACATCTCTAAAGAAAACAGCACACCTTGTTTCATCCTCAGTATTGTGTGCCCAGCACAACTAATTCCATGAAGGATCATGGAAAGATGACAACTGCTTTTCTCTTGCCTATTAGATGGATATTTTAATTTTCAACTTAATTTTCAACTGAATCTGCATGGAAAGTTCTAAAGTTACAATAAACCTCTACAATATAAAAAGGAAAAACAATTAAAGGCTAACGTTTTCATACTAACAGGCACAAAACAACTAATATCTTAAGATGAAACATGCCTCTGAAATCAATCATAAACTTTGCTAATTGGGCAAATTTAATTGCTTTCAGTCTATGCAGCACACTTACGCTTCCCTCGACTTAATAAACAAAACACAGACAATCCAGTCGTAAGTAACTGTCGTAAGTAACTTACTCGGTGTGAATGGCAGTTTTTCAAGGTTTATCATTGTGCTGCATATATTATATGTTTATATTAAAACTAATTCTGAACGCTTTCCATTTCATTATTATACCGAACAAAGCAGGACTGTCATGAAATGCAATTACGAAGTCACAAAGGACCTTCTTAAACAGATATTCAGTGGCTCTGACAGCAGAGGTTTTGCAGACTGCAGCAGCTCAACTGACAGCGAACAAAAATGAGATTCAAGATATGGAATAAGATTAGATTTATGAGAGTCTTCTCACTTTCATTGCACTCCAGTACTATGGGACAAGGAACCCATGGGGAACCTCCTCAGCCCTACAACAGTAGGACAGTCAAACACCCACTGTCTGCCATGAGAAAACCCAAAACTTTATTATACTTCTGCATCATTTCTCTTCCTTTTCTGTCCAGTATCTGTACAGGAATTTTTATTTTCAAAATGAAAAACTTAAATACTTGGTTGTAAAGGTCACGTGTTCCCACTTATCTGAATTCCAATGGGAAAATATTCTCAAATGCCTTCGGTTTAGGACTATCTTAAGCTATTTTTTACCCTTCTTTGTGGGGAGAAATGCACAATAAGCTGTGGCTACTGATCGACCAGTACAATGTAAAGAATAACAAGAATACACATCTTGCTTAAAGTAGGAAAAACACCAATCTTTTCGAAGGCAATGAAACTTCCCTCTCCCCATTCACAAGTGGAAACAATCATCAAAGAAGTCACTCATCAAACCCTCAGCAATAGCTTTGACAATCCAAGTCACCAGACACATATAGCTTTAAAAATCTTAACCACCATTTTAAACAACCACATGAATTAAAAACTTAATGGGATTAGGTAAGTAATTCATTTTCTCCTCAAACCTGCAGGAAGGAACACAGGAAGTGTCTATGACAATTGGGAATGTTATCATCTTCTCACAAAGTTGCTGATTCAGTGAAGAAATTTTAAAACCAATCCTTAAGTTGTGCAGTAAATGGGCACAACAAATGCTTGAGATCTATAACAGCTGACAATTTTTCTTGCAAAAATTAAAGTTTCAAAAGGGAATGGAAGTAATGAAATGGAAGATAGTTATTGCCACTGAATCCTCTGACAGATCAGATGACAATCCTGATTCGACTTTCATTATTTAAAAAGACAAATAGAGCATCACTCTCTGCTATTTAAATTGCGACAAAACAATCATCAAATCACATTATCTTCTTTATTCTGATATCTAGTAGGCAATCTAAAACGATCCCCTATGGACAACACTTTAGCTGAGGTACAATTAAATTCATTCAGGTACCATCAATGTGACAGTTAAAGATCAAGGAAAATAGGAGAAAATACTCAAAGCTGGACTGCACATGATTGCCTTTCCCCTGACCCCTGCATATATATTGTGAAAAATGGAGGAGTATCTCCAAAGCAACAGTTTTGTTTTCTTTAATATATAGGGAAACCAGTAATCCAACCATTGCACAGAAAGGGCTCTTGTATTTCATTTGGTTGCTTAAAATTTTTACTTTTTTCTCTTTCATTTAGCAGTGCCAGGCTCTTTGTCTCTATTTCATATCAAAATACTAATTATAATACATCTGTTATTTAATTTAGGAGGCTTAAACCCCATAACATTTCTAAATACATCCAATACATATCATTCTCCCAGTTCTGAATGAAGGGAGCTACTTCAGTATCATCCACTGGATTTGCACACAACCTCCCCCCTGCTGTCAGCTGTCTAGGTTGCAAGTGCACATTGCCAGCTCATGTTAATTTTGTCATCAACCAACACGCTCAAGTCCTTCTCCTGGCTGCTCTCAATCCATTATCCACTCAGCCTGCATTTATGCTTGGTATTGTCCTGACCCAAACCCAATCTTGACATCTTGTGTCCCTGCAGTTTAAAAATGGGTCAAACAAGTATAAGATTTGCAAAGGAAGATGTAATAAATGTAAGAAAAAGAATCACAGGCAAAGGAGCACAGCACAGAAATACATCTCTACACCCTGTGCTACAGCCACTCACTCTCTACATAAAACCCGTTATTTCTATGCAATGTATCTTCAGACGTCAACCTGAGCCTGATATGCAGAGTCTATTTTTCCTCTGTTGTGCTCCAGTTTGAATAAAATTTGCACCAGCTCTGTTATTCTTAATGACTATAACTGAAATAAAACATTTCCTCCAACTTTTAACTGTATAAAAATCAAGAAAATTAAGTAATAGATGACATGATAAAAACAGAGCTAGGTGTTATAAGGATAAGGAAAGCCATTCAGTCTAGTTCAAATTCTCTCCCACTTTTCCCTTTCAGCTGAATACATAAATGCTATTGTAAACTGCTTCTTGGATTTCCTTTCTAAAAACATGTTTCCACCAGATCCTTTCAGTTCATACCTCACCTTCATGTAAGAAGCATGTTTCTCCACATCATTAAAAAGATGATTCAATAGCATGTGGTGTTTATAAACAAGTCATAATAGGTATTAAATACATTGCATTTTATTTTAAGGAACCGAAGAGGAAAAGGGGATACTTTCACTGTTTGCTAAACTAAAATAAAACCAACCCTCAGCAAAATATTTTGCTAATTAAGCAGTGTTCCTTTGGTGCCGCTGTAGCATCACTGTTTGCAGATTAAGATAAAAGTAGAATTATACAACCTCATGATATTTTTGCAATGAACTTTCTCCAGGTCAAATTCAGATACTTTTTTTTTATGACAAGAAAGTATTAATATTGATAGGGTCACAGTAGGGAAACTTTAATTGAGCAGAGATGTCATTAGCATCCTTCCATATGACTGGATACTAATTAGGTGGGTGTTTTGTTGGGTTTTTTAAGTCTTCCTACTATCTAAGAAGGGTGGTAATTTCACGTTTTACATTCATTTAAAATGACTGAAGAAAAAAAACCAACACTCAAACCAATCAAAAAAAAACAAATCAAAAAAAGCATTCTTGCAATAATCTACTAATTTGTCTGTGACACAGTGGAGCTGTGCAAAATTAAAGTATATTCATGTTTGCTTTCATTTTCTCTCATTTGGAACATGTAATGTCATTTTACAAATAAGACAGGTGGACTTTCTGCCAAAAATTTCAATAGACCATTGAGATGCAAGGTATTTGGCTGTAACAAGAAAGTGTTAGATGGTTTTCAACATTGCTGGTGGTCCTTGCATCCAAGCATTCAACAGGCAGGTAATCCTCAGCCCAGGTATCCTGCTTATGTCCTCATGAAAAGGCAAAATTAAATTCCCAAAACATCAGTCTTTTTTTTCAGATGCAGTTCAAAGTAATCCAATTTTGCTATACATTGAATGCGACGCACAGAAGTTATATTTAGACTTAAAGAAACACAATCAATAAACTTCTGCTTAACTTGTGTATTAACAAACAAAATTAGCTATTAATAGACAGCAATAGAGTAATGTTATGTTCCCCTTCAAGCCCCTGGCAGGAACATCAACTTGCAGATCAATAAAGCCACTTTATTTGTAATTCTCAATTACTATTTTCAAAGTTAAATGATAACCCTTCAAAAATTCGTCCTAACTCTTCTTTGATAGGTTATCCAGTTATCCATTATTCCTAATGTACATCTCTTTCTTCCCTCTCATATCAGTCTTCTAAAGATTTCATTTTGAAGACTTGAGAATGGCAAAAAAATGTCACAGCTCATTGTTGTCCCACCAACAGTCCTCATTATTCAGCCAAGGAAAGAAAACAAGAGATCAACTACTCTGATTTCCTCCACGTCAACCCATAGATTCTACCATTATCCCTCCTCCATGAAGATAATAGCTTTTTACTAACCTTACAAACAAGTCCAACTTTGATTGCAAAGTACTAAATAATAACAAATGCTCCTCATCTCCAGCAATCTTTTTTCAGTCACCAAATTGCTCTCAGTGTTTTAAATAAATAAAAACTTTGAAAAAAAATAAAAATCACTGCTTATAGCTCATATACTTCCAGCTTCAGATTTATGGCTACAGCTCTTATTAATGCCTTTGTTAATCTATTACTTTTATTCCTGCAAATATTGTTCCCATATAAGCAGGTATGATAAAGTCATTTTTCAAATTTCTCTGGCACAATCTTTCATTCTGACAGCTTTTTTAATATTCTGAAATCAAGGCACCACATGAACTTATTCCCCTCCCTATCCCACCACAAACGGAAAAGTAAGAACTGAGGTATAAAAGGAAGTATATGGCTCTATAAACACTGCCCAGATGCTTCTGAAAGGTCAGAAGTAAGGCGGCAAATACAAATACTCCCCTTTCTCTACTTCTCCGTTCTTCTTCTAACTCTGCAAATCACACAGGATGCTGAATTCAACAGTACAAATGGAAATTTATTGTTTTCACAATGGGGCTCTAGGTTTCTTCTTGGCCAGGAATCACATTTATGCACAGAACAATATCCAGTAGGAATTTTTCTCAACATTATCCTTGGAATAGAAATGCAGTAAACTGAACTACATACCAAATAAGCCAGGTTCTATTCCAGCTTAATCATTATTAACAAAACTGAGCCTAAGAACTCATTCCTGAAACTTGTACTTCTGATTTCATTGCAATGCCTGAATTCTGGAAACACTGCAATGCTTGAATCATGAAAACATTCATTTCTATGGAATAATATATAGTCTGTATCATACATTTTTTTCCCTCTAACCAGGCAAAACTCTACTGGGAACAACAGAGAATACAGACCCACACAACGACACATTTGTAGAATACAGTCATAGTTATATTTTTTTCCATACACTGAAGAAAACTTTGGATTTGGCTATATAAAGTCCATCAAATCAGAGCTCATAAACCCCAGAATTTCCAAACTGACCTATTTAAACGCATTCTCATTGCACACAATTTCCAATTTTATGAAACAAACAGCAATGAGGTAATCTCAATGCATCTCCAATTATTAATGGATAAAGATAACAAACCCTGAACTAAAAGTAACTGCTCTTAGGCAGCTTCTGTGGAGAGGCTGCTCATCTAAATGCAGAATAATGTTGAAGTAAGAATCAGTAGAGGAATTTTCAACTTATAGTGTACAACATGAACATCTGCTCAAGAGAGCTCACTCAGAGGGGGCTGAAGTTGATGTGTTTTGATCAGAAACAGTAGAAGTCAGAAGGGTTATAAGGAACAGCAAAAACCAAAATACATCAGTAAATGAATAGCAGACTATACACACTTGTGCACCTTGGAAACCTAGACATGGTATAAGTGATAAGTGGAATACATCTCTAACAGTGAATTATGCACTCCATTTCCTACTGTAGTCTTGTTTTACAACAAAGCCTCCATTGTCTGCTATGTTCATATATAGCTTTACACAAGATAACTTACTAAAACATAATTTATCCAATTACCTTGCTCAAAGAAGGTGCTTGACCCTCAGCTGAAGCTCTGCAAAGCAATTAAAAGGCCATTTGGAAGCACTGTCTTTGATAGTCTCACCTGCCAGTTCAAACTCACAGCAGAGCATTCCCTAAGCAAACGAAGGAGCACAACTGAGCACATGGCAAAGGGGGAGCAACTGTATTGTGCTACTTTTGGAGGAAAGCACAGAACAGGGCATGCAGTGCTACATGGGTGAAGAGGAGGAAAAGAGGGAGAGAGGGAAGGACTTTGTCCTACATAAAACCCAAGAAAGTACAAGATGATTACTTGTGAAATTATGGAATATTTTCTTAAGATTTAAATCGTGGTACACCAAGTAATATTAATATATGTTTCAACAGAAAAATACTATATGCTAGGCTCGTCACAGCAAATATTGTAGATTCAGAAAATAGAAGAGATAATAGTTTAACATGATCTCACTAGATCTCCTCTTAGGAGTTACAAGAGGAAATTCATGTCAGATGCCTCTCAAAAATACGTACTTGAAGAAAACTCATAGCTGTATTACACTGAAAAGCACAAAATATTCCAATATGCTAGAAACAATAAGCAAGAAATGAAATTTCCAATTGACTTTCTAGCAAATCTGTTTTCATTACAAATGGAGATTTTGCTTGGATTGCATTACTTATGGTAATTGTGTGACATCTATTATGAATAACCATGTATTCCAATCATCTCTTTTAATTATATTCTGCCATAAGACCAAGCCATGCAATACCTTGCCTAGTCTCAGTTAACTGTGTGTGTGCTGCATATCATATTCCGATGGCTGTATCGAGGACAAAAGGTCCTAAGCATGCAGAAACTGTAACAGGAATGGCTTGTAACTGTCACCTCCTTCATTAGTCAGGAACTACTTAGCAGAATAAAAGAAGCTGAATTTAAATCCTGTTATGTGCTGAGAAAAGAAATAATATCTTTTTATTCCTTCCTTGTACAAAATTCATGGTAAGTGGTACCTGAATGCAAAGCACAGGGATATCTGCTATTGATGAAGGAGACTTAAATTTTCTGTAGTGGCAAAATTACAACAGCAGAGAACATCCCCTTTGTATTTGTTATCCATTGTCCATTTATGGTTGTTGAGTTTGGGGTTACTGATATGATAAAAAGGATAAAATTGCAGGTTTGTTCAACAACCACACCAATTACAAATTGTCTCTCTACTAGACTAGAAAATAACTGCTGGACTAAAGGTATTCATTATTTATGAACCGGACTTCACAGTTTTTCAAACAAGAACACCAATTACTGTGTTAAAGCCTAAAGGAAACACTAGTTTTACCTTTTCTGAATCCCATCTCAGTCTCCCTGCCACTTTTCATATAAAAGTTTGCTACCTCTTAATTTTACTTCCATCTACACAGCTTTGCTCACCTGTCTTTTAAACTCAACTTCTTCCAGCTCCTTGGGATGAGGCTTTTCTCACTAAACATTCAGCCAGATTCCTTGCTGTGCTAAAATACAAACAGGTAAACAGTTTTTTCCAGATAATCTCTGGAACTGCAATGACAGGAGCCTCAAAGCAAATTCACTTAAGTCAGCTACTATAAAACTACAGCTTTAAGTTTATGTGAACATGCAAATCTGCTTTAGCAAATTGTTAATGAGGGTAAACACAACAAAATGGGAGGCTGTAACTGCAAAATAATTTGAAATATGAAAGCTTAATATTTTCAACCTTAAAAAAAAAAATCACAGAATTGTAGGGGTTGGAAGGGACCTCAAGAGATCGAGTCCAACCCCCCTGCCAAAGCAGGTTTTCATATAAAACAGGGTCTCATCAATAGTATAAAAAAGTAAAGCCTACAAGATGGGGAAGACAGGAGGCAGCCTCTATGAAATTTGACCTTCCATAGCAATCAGCAGCCATTAGATGTAAAATTTAGCTGTTTTACACTTTTTTCACGATGAAAAGAACAGTCTTTCCAAATAGTTCTTGACTTTATGGACATTGTTTTAAGTGTGCATAATAGGTACCAGAACAGTGGGAGTCATGGGCTAGGTTTCAAAAATTCTTCTGTACATCCTTGGGGACTGCTCATCCCTCCAAGGCATTTATTTGTGAGACACACCAGGCTCCAATCAGAAGCTACTACCCTTCCCAGATGCGGCCTTAATACAGCCTTCTAAATACCTCTTCCGGGCTGTAGTACAGCCTGAGGAATTCTTATTAGTAATCTGCTGAATGCAGGTAAATGAGTAATTCACCTGGTAACTTAATGCATTTGCAAATCAGGAAAAATTAGTTTTTATTTCATTAGTTTCATGTTTTCCATTTAAAATACTGGCACAAACCATTTAGAATGGTATTTTCATCAAAACTTCTATTCTACTAGAACACCACAAACAGAATAGGTAAATCCTTATGGTAAAGTGTACTTTCCTTCAATAAGCAAGCACCTTTCAAGCAAGACAGAATTTGAAGGAAGTGAAAGTCTTTTTATCAAAGTGATACAGTTGAACCTCAGCCCCCCAAATAAGACAGGCAGACAAGCTTTTGTGCACAGAGCCCTGAACCCATTATCTTCAGAAGCAACATTTTCTAATGTGAGTCAAACACCATCCCTGCATTTGTAGTCTGCAAACAAAATTACTCCAACCCTGAGGTAATTAACTGGCCTCTCTATCGACACTAAATTCAAGTGGTTTGCATACACACAGAGTGGAGCACTCACTCTTTGGGCTGTTTGAGGAGAACTGCTTTCCCAGAAGGTAGATGGAGAATACACTGACGCCAATCTACTGGCTTGCTGCTGCCAAGGGTACAGTCCCACTCCTACCCTTTGCACAACATAGTTTAATTCAGCTAAAAATTAAGCCCAGGAACTGTTTTTCTTACTCTCGCTTGTCCAAGTAAACATTATGGCATTAACAAGTCCTACTGGAGGGATCAGGACTGCTCATGTAAGTAAGAGTCATGGAACCAGTTTATTTGGGATCTAAGGAGGAAAAAATAATTGGACTTTCCACTGATGTTCAACAGCTTCAGTGAAGTATCTCAAAAAGAACTTATCTGATACTGACAATACAGAAAATAAATCTGAATCTCTTCTGCATTCCTGCAGAAGAAATAGATTCTATACTTCCCCCACATTTTGACACAAGATCTATCATTTATATCTGTCCTTCCCATTCAGGACATCTTTTCTACATCAACAAAAGTATTTCATTCCTCCTCTTAGTACTTTCTTCTTCTAGTTGCTAGACATCTTTAGAAATTCCTAAAAGTAATACAGTCCTTATTGTACCAAACATTTTATGTCTCCATATGATTCCCTTGCTATCTCCAGGGTCATATTTAGGTTATTAAGTCTTTACTAAACCCCCTTATTTTTAGCTCTTTGCTAAAGAGAGCACGACTTCTCCTTAGCATTGTGCTAAAGCAAACTAATAATAATAGTAATACACATGAAGCTTCTGTAACAAGCACTAAAGAATACTTTCCCACAGGGTTTGATATGTATAATGTGTAGTTTTAACAGTGCAGCGTACATTATTGCAATATGTAAATGCAAATTTATATATTCTGCAATAACCCAATTTTATTTTCCAAATCTTAGTTTTATGGCAAATATTAACACTTGCTTAGGCTAAAACCCATAAAGTTCATAATTATGTAGCATAAATACAGACGTGATAAATGTGCAATGTACAAACTAACTAAATCACAATAAACAGCAGCTCTGTAACTTTATGAAGAATTAAAATTTCATATACGTGCTAAACACCATTTTTTTCCAACCCAACTTGTGAGAGAATATCACCACTCTTTCAGAGTCAGTGTGCTATCTTCAAAGTCAGGACTGTAACTGAACTAAAAATTACTTTTAAAATATATTAACAAACAATACTAATCAAAAGGATTATTTCTAACAGCAAACCCTTTAAGAAAAGCAGCAATAATTTGTGACAAAACAGAATATGTCAGTCTTAAGTAGTAGGGCAATTCTGACAGCATTTGACAGGGAAGCTCACAAAGAGACAAATCGTACAGCAAAGCAGATGCTCTTCTTAAATTGCATGACCCTGGGTCCCATCCCACCCATGCAACAGACCCAGAACAATTACACTGCAGCTTAGGGTGTCATCAAGTCTTTGAAGAAGCATCTGGTTCAACTAATGTTTTCTCTACTCATTAATAAAAGGAACAAGCTGCAGTAACTCACAGTACAGCACACTGTCTCAGCAACAAATAATGACCATGAACTTCACATACTGATGAAGATGCCAGAAAATATCACATGCTCTGGGTTTTTAGGTGTTGTCTATTCTCCACAATCAGAATACTTCCTGGTGGAAAACACTAGATCTCGGTGGAAATAGCAATACCAAATAGTCCAGCAAAATACAGTGTCCTTTCTCTTTTTTTTAATAGATAAAAACCTGTTCACAATCAAACCCAGATGAAAAGTTATCGTAAAATATTTATTCTCATTTATTACACACACACACACATAAACGTGCACTTACTGGAGGAGCCACACTGTCCACCACAAACTTCTATAAAACTGCTTGATCCTGGTAGCCCTCAGCTCATTGTTCCCAGCTGGAAAGCCTGATCTTTTTAATAACCAATTCAATAAACTCTTGAAAAATGCTTTGTATAATATAGTATTGCCATAGATCTGATGTTTGTCTCTGTCATTACATATTGCATTCAATCAATTCACAAATGTTGCTGGGTTCCTTTCGTGCTAGTTCTTATGGCATCCTGAACACAAATCCAAAGATCAATACCTTGTCTACTGAAAAAAAGTTTTGACATAACAAATGAATAATTTTATTTATAATAAAAGTCCTAGTCCCCAAATGGATTCTACTAATGTTCAAATTCATTTTTCATGTTTAACACAAGATGAAAGCAAGTACCCTGCACAATGGATTGAGAAAGGCAGTGATAAAAAAACAGTTCATATTTATTGAAGATGTGAGCAAGACCATGTAAAGCTATGGCACATTGCTAGGAAAACATCAATAAAATGGTAGCTCATTCACAAAGTATTTGTTACCACATTAAAGAGCACAAAGTCCCTGTCAAAGAGCAGATGGATTTTCCTTAAAAATACACTACTGTTCTGCTCTGAACTACGGAAGCAGCAAGGCTCAGAATGAAATAATTTAAGCAAAAACACAAGTAGAAGCTCACCTCATGCTGGTTGCATGTGCTGATCCAGTTCATCTTGTGCCTGTTGCATGACAGAAGCAATGCACCTGCTCACTACAGACGTATCCCCGCACCATTCCAGGTACTGAATAGCTGCTTCCTCTAAAATAACCACAGAGTCATCCAAGGAAGCCACAAATGACTTTTTGCAACCACCTTTTGCAGAGCAGCAAACTGACACAACTTAGAAGAAACAGGGACTCCACTTTTCATAGAAAGCAGTATTGGTATCTGAGTAAGCATACAAATCCCAGCAAGTTTACAGAGTACCCAGCTCACCTTCTTCCCATTCTAACTGTTCAAACGTGCATTTTGTATCTTCACCTCAGCTCCAGGCATCAGCAAAACAAAGTCATACAATTTTCATACAAAACAGAAACAATGTAAAAACACACCACAAAAAACCAATACCTCGTTAATCAGGAGTGTCCCCAATACCATGCACCCGTCTGCCCTGAAATAAGGCAGATAAGTAGAAGGAGCAGGGAAGCCCCTGTCTTCCCCTTTGAAATACAGGCAAGAACAGAGCAGGTACGTATTCCTCATTTTGTCATGGAAGCTGAGTGACCTGATGTCTTCAAACAGACTGTGGTCAGACACCTCTGAGACTTAACCCTTTTCCTATGAAGTGACAGCAAAAGGACTGGCTGCCTGGAAGGGAGGACGCACAAATCCTGCACACTGACCACGTGCCACTCTCCTTCATTTGGTTGTGTCAAAGTAAGTGAATGAATTTGCTACTACTGTCAAACACGTACTATTTTAGCTTACAGAGAATACATTCCACTTGAATGCCAGATATCCTTGCTCAATCCTAGTTACATCCTATTTAAGTATCTGCAATAATCCCATCTACACTCAAAGAGATCCCATTACAAACAAGTTCCTGAGTCCATGAACTAGCGTGCAAAGAAGTCTAATGCTGAGGCAGCTTTCTCCAGGAACAGGAAAGCTCGTTAGGTTGGAGTAGACAACACTGAGAGGTGACCTCATTATTGTTTATAAATATGTAAAGGGTGAGAGTCAGGAGGACAGAGCCAGGCTCTTCTCTGCGATGGCCAGCGATAGGACATGGGGCAATGGGTGCAAGCTGGAGCACAAGAGGTTCCATGTAAACATAATGAAAAACTTTTTTACTGTGAGGGTGAAAGAGCAAAGGGACAGGCTGCCCAGAGCAGTTGTGGAATCTCTTTCTCTGGAGACATTCAAAGCCTGCATGGATGTGTTCCTGTGTGACCTAATCTAGGTGATCCTGCTCTGGCAGGGAGGTTGGACGAGATGATCTTTCAAAATCTCTTCCAACCCCTGACATTGTGTGATTCCCTTGCCATGAATGCTATGTTCTTGCCACCCCTATTCGTGGTTGCCATTAGCACAGTACAACTTTCAAGTATCAATATGAATTCACAGGATTGGCAGCTAGAAATAAACAAAACAAAACTTTGCAATGCATTAACTGAACAAGCTTCTCTCAGCATTGCTCAGATCATGAGCACTGAACTCCACGAGATCATTTTGGCTGATTTTTTTTCCAGAGTATAGCTTTATTCTAAAACTATTACAGCAAATTCACAACTCCAATCCTACGTTCTGTTTCAAGATGGAATTTCAACCTCACTAGTTAATTAAAGCCACCACCTGGAGTGAGTTGGCTTTCAAACTGATTTCCTTTGTCTCTCTAATTCACGAACATTAATATTTTATTTTCTACTAAGAAAAAAAAAAAAGAAGAAAAGAAAAGGAATGTCACAAGTGTGCCAAAGACAAGGCAGATAAAATTATTGCCATAAAACAAAGAAAATACACTTGTTACTGCCAGGTCTCGAGATGAATGCTGCATTATACAGGCATTTTAAAGGCTTACAACTGCAAATTGTTCTATTTTACATACTGTATTCCAGCCTTTGCATCAAGATCTTTTCTAATTTTTTCTTATTGTAATGAGAAAGGGAAAGGGTTGGGGTTTTATTACCTGAACATTTATTCAATGGAGAAACAAAGACTACATTATATATTACAATACATAAGCTATTAAAACAATGTGACACTATGAAATATGCTGCAATACTCATTATGGGATAACAAAGCTAATCCTGAGCAAATAAATGTATCTGCCAAACAGTCAGCAATAACTATACAACTAGAGTTTATAATCTTTAATTATTTAAGAAGGAAAGAAGCTTGTAATAATTAAGTTTTATAGGCTGCTTAAATTGTCAGTACTAGGTGCTCACAAAACTTTAAAACAAGTGTCTTTCACCCGAAACAACTCTTCTTTATTTTTAACAACGGGTAGAATTGTTCACTGAACTGATTAATGGAAAAAAATCATTAACTACTGTTTTTAAAACTTCCACGCGCACACAATACTGATAACATTTTATTTACTCTCTGATCTAGATGATGCACATAGCAACATTGATCAGACATTGAGAAGCTCTGCATCTCAGTGACTGCTGTGATACTGTCTTTAGATAGCTTTTAAAATGCTACCTGATCTTATGAAAAGTCTGTAAGTCATTCATGTACATCAGGTACTTCAGAAACTTGAAGTTGAGAAGAATTGTTCATTTAATTTATTAAAATATACTGATGAAATAGTAACACCTTTAAAGTTTCTATAAAGTCTTTGTGTGTCTTTGCCATTCATTTTATTTATTACTTCTGGTACAGACACCACTCCAAGCAAGTATAGAGAAAAGTGCTATATTGGAACAATTATAATCTGCAGATGTGACAGGAGGAGAGGAAGATTCCATATTTCAGAAGCAACATATTTATGGGCTTAAAAACAATGTATTAAAGGTTACTACATTTTAAACTATACCTTAAATTGTGAAAGAAACAACAAAAAGCTCCAGGAGAACAAGAAAGCTTTCAATAAACTCCAGATGGCCACCGACTTTTCCCAAAACACATCCAACCATTGCCTGAGTTCCTACTAAAACCTCTATGGAAATGATCAGTCTCGAGTATGTCTGAATGTTCCACTTCCAGCCTCTGAAACCACCACAAGTTGCACAGCAACAGAGTTTTGACTGGAAAGTCAAACACCATACTACAAAATACACGAAATAGGTGCATTTGGCACCTTGCAGAACCAAGTTCCCATGCAGTTTATAAAGTGAGAATTTTACTTGCAACACAGGGCTTCATTTTTTACCTCAGGAAATGTGCATGCGATACAGATGGTTTATTTAATCTATTCCTACCTAAATTAATCAAAGCAATCTGTCATCCCCCCTCCCCCCAAAAAAGTGTCTTCATACAGGATTCTCCTGCCATTTGACAAATTGTGTACATTTAGCTAGAAGTTGAAAATCCTCCATAAAGAAGTTACCACATCTAAAAATAAGTGACATTATTAAAAGGGAAGCAGGATGTGTTATTTAGCATAAAATGAAATTTAAACAGTACCACCTCAGATACACTTTTAAACGCTTTTAGTAGCACCTGGTTGTTTATACATCTTCTGTGGTGGAAAGGTCAATAGAGACTCACCTCTAAGGTCACAGTTGCTAAGCAACTGTTTTCGGCAGTTCTGCAACACCGATCAAGCGTATTATGTTCCCCCACCTGGTTCCAGACTAAACCCGCGTAGCATCCTACCTGGCCTTTGATACACACCGAGCTCCTCCAGCTCTTCCTAAGAGCGCAGGTGCTCATTGCTGAGGCACTGCTCAAAAGGATACGTCCTGGGACCACCGGCCTCCGGTTCACGAGGGCAAAGGAGAGCTCAGTCTTCAGAAAGACTGTGGAGGGCTTGATGAGGTGCTGCCCGAATCTCAGCATGATAAATGTTAATCTTCAGGCTCTGAAAGAGACAATAGTTAAAGATAGTTAAGGGACCGACTTTGGCTTTACAAACAACAGGAACAAGACAATGAAACTGGCAGGCATCTCCTGAAAGGGGTTGGACCCGATGATCTCTCGAGGTCCCTTCCAACCCCTACGATTCTGTGATTCTGTGAAAGAAAAATGCCTCCTGGGCTCACCGAGGCATTGGTCTGTTAGAGAGGTTGATAAGGCTTTCCTAAAAGTATCACCTCTTTGGAGGGGTGGTGGGAAAGGCTTCTTTTGAGACTAAAAATGTTATATATCATTTCTTCAATCCTTATCTCATCATCCTGACAGGCCAACAAAATTCTAGACAAAGAAATGTAATTTGTCCCTCCAGTTCTCATTTGTTTTGCATCTGAGTCACGTGTGCCTGGAGGAGCACACAAAATACCATTTCACATGTCCTTTGCCACAGTGCAAACCAGTGCACACAGGAGTGACGAAATAAAGAAAGCACAGTTTCTAAATCAATCTCTCCACTAAGCACCTCAATTGAAGAAATACTGAGAAATTAAGGAAAGTATACTTGGTAATTTTCCATCCATGCTTTCTACTTTGAGCAACTGAAATGTGAAAACGATCAATACTTCTATGCAACATTTTATCTCACTCGAAGAAAGACGAAGATTTCCACTTCCATTCATTAAAATTTTCTCTCCTCCTGGTGAGGATGAAAATCCTTCTTAAATATCTAAGGCACAATCCTAACAGTGTCTATTTTCAGTCTTTAAGCCCTAGAGTATTTAAAGTATTTAATTCAATCAGAAATATCCAAGGTGCCACGGGGTAAAATATCAAGCAATGCAGGATTTCACATGACACAATACTTCAGATACATTGAAAACATTACACCAACATTACCTTGCTTGAACCAAGTGACTAATAAAAAAAAATAATTTTTATAAGTTGTATCAGATGGAGAAAGATACTGTTAGAGTCACACAGGATCTCTTGCTGCAGACCTTTTCTTGCAAGCCTACTGTGTTTAGCAAGACCGAAAATTGGTTCGTAATCTAAAAGATTTCTTCTAATTTAAGGTCCCATTTCTGTAATCTGCTCCAACAAAAAGTACACGTAACAACCCCCTCTAAGTGCAGACACACTTGCTCTTTGAAGAAAGTTCTAGCTTTTTCAGCTCTCTGATGCCACAAAAGAACTTAATTAAATTAAGGATAGCAGCAGATGCATCTAGTCAGGCTTCACACCAGAAAAACGTACATAAAACTTTGTATAAGATATAGTAACCAATCAGGTGACTACACGTTCAAAGTAATAAACATTTTCTAAGCAGACACCGTGTCTTGTTTTATTTTTTGAAAATCACAGATTAAAGGAAATGCTTGAGCAGACTATGAAAGAGTGGAGGTTTTAACCATCCCTGCTTCAAAGATCTGTAAAGGTTCTATAATTATATTTTTTCCCATAAAGTCAAGGGTAGATTAAGTGTCTGAGAAGACACGTACCTTACCTTATATTAAACCTGAAACTTGACAGCATACAAAAATCAAATCTCTTTAGCTACTGGAAGAATCACTTAGCAGAGGAAACACCTGCTATCTTGTGCTGATGTCTGAAAAGAGTAATTATTAGGAACCTCAACCAATCTTCCTCATTTCACTAAAAGAGTCCACCAGCACCACCTCCCCCACAGGTGGGGGTTTCTCATTCCGATTAAAACACCCCAGAATCTTTTTACGTGATACAACAGGGAGACTTTGTTCTCTTCCCAATGAAGGAAATGTGTCTGAAAAAGGAGCAACACACACGAAACAGCCAGCACTACAACCCCGTGATGAAACTGTAAGCTACTACCTGCATTTTCTGGAAAATCAAATGTACCACCACACCTGCCGTTGCAAGAATATGGACAGAAATAGAAGTACTGCTGATCATTTCTTACTCTGTCTTCCAGGCTACTGATAATGAAAACTGTCCAGAGACACAGTATAGACTTAAACACAGAAGCAAAACCTGATGCTTTGAAATTCGATTTAAGGAGGCAGAGAACCTGAGATTCTGGTAATCATCAGGAGAAATCCTCTGGCTGTTTGCTGCCATAAGCAAAAAACAATAAACAACAGCAGGATAAGGTTGATGACATTGGAAATAAGGTGTGGATTCCATGCTTCAACAACTGAGACTCCAGGCAAGCTGGGAATGGATGACCGGGTGCTTTTCCAATTGTAGTCATCAATCTGCAATTACTAGAGGCTTCTGTGGATCTTGGCAGTCTAACAGCAACTCTGAAACTCACTGTTAAACATAACCAAATCCCAATCTGAAGAGTATATTGCAAAATTCTTCAAGTCGCAGAATGGAACAAATATTGATAATTACGAGAACCAAGGTTACAGTTGTGTTTAGGGCTTCATGTTAAGGGCAAGGGTATCCTCTGAGGTAAAAGCTTTGCTAAGTCAAAACATCACTGCAGGGAGCACACTTGGGACAGACAAGGATCATACCAGAGCGTTGATAAGCAATGAAAAGTACATTTTTGTTTGAACAAGGAAACCAAGATGAAGATCTTCTCACCTAGCTTAGATATCTAAATATTCTTCCACAAAACTAAATATTCTACTATCCTACCATCCATTCAATAAAATTTCTCTCTCTCCCTTTAATTCTGAGGATTTAGAATTAACCCTTAGTTGTACTGGGGAAAAAAAAAAAAAAGTATCTGATAGCCCTATCAGAACAACACCATACATCTTTTTTTATACTTCAAGAGAGATTTTCCAAAAAGATTATGTCAGTTAACAACCTCTATACAAACACTAAAATTTGCTAAATTCAACATATGCTATATAATTAGCCATCAAATTTGTGTTGCTCTCTAATACTCAATGCTTTGAAAGCAATTAAAAATGCACTTTCAGAACATGCTAAATCGTACATAGATCCTGTGGACCACAGCATTTAGGTTGACTATACCACGTATTCATAATATACCTACCACATGCATCTTTACTTATTTCACGGTAACCTTGTTAAAAAGTGTCCAGAATAGATCAGTAAAGTAAAAGCACCTCCCTAATGACAGTTTGAAGGTTACAGCCCAGTTAGGTGACCCAGAATTATTAGAACACTTTAAAACCTCATGCGTAGAATTAATGCATATATTAAAACTTTTTGCTATTTGCTTAATATATAATAATACATCTGAATAATATTTTTCTATCTCTTGTTTCAGACTAAGTAAATATAGCATGTGTTGCAAACAAGTGTGTCAGTTGTACTGGTTGCAATATGTCATGTTGCAGATGTCCAAGGGTTGTTCCCTCCAGTTCTGAAAGGGGCTTATGGGATTGCTGGTTTTTTCTTAGTTGTTCATGATCTATTATATATTACTTCAGCTGTTTTCTGCCCTAGTGATCCTCTGTTTTTCTGTAAAACATGATTATCTGTGCAGAGAAACATCACAAATGCTAAAAAATACATTAGGGAAATGAGTTACGGGTACACCTGAAAAATGTGTGGCTGCACAGCAACACACTGCAGCAAGGCTGGAATATTCCAGAGGGCAGGAGGCAGGAAACTGCTACCAGCAGAGCAAGTTTTCAGTCATCTGAATTCTACCATTATTACTTGAATGGCCTGTAAACAAGCAGAAATCAATACAGTACAGGTGCATGCATGCGGGTCATGAGGTGCAAACAGTGTGTACACAAGGTTTCCCAGCTGATTGGAATCTCCTCACCAAGTCTGTTCCTCTGGGGATTTCCATTTTTCACATAATGAGGAGGTCATTGCCAGCTAAAACAGAAACTAAATATAATTGGTGAAAGATGTTTCTTCTTTAATGATAGTAGCCTTTCTAATCCCAGTAATAAGGAGGACAATTACATAGCAATGTTAGAAAATGAAAGAAATCCATTTCTGATAAAAGAAAATTTCAGCCCAGTTTAACACAGTTTCTATTCTGACTATTCAGATGAAAAGTGTATTTACTCTTCTTCATATTGCATGTATACATTACATTGCCTATTTCATCTGCCTCATTTTCCTAATTAAATTTTCTTCAAGCTGTGTTGCTGCAGTTGTAGGTGGGAATGTAGTATTAGAGGCTAACATAGCAAGCCGACTAATTTTACAGCCACAACACATCTCAAATCTGTGTAACCCATACAAAAAGATACTACATTCTACATCACAACCTGAAAAATAAGAGTGCTAATATTAAGAAAATTGTTGAGGTACACTGAAATATTTTCAAATATTATTACAGTTTTGTAAAATCTTAATAATAGCGCACTGCATTTCCCTATATAAATACTACTCATATTTAATGTATTTTTTTAGAAGAACTATTAACACAGGTCTCAGCTCTTGAAATTTATTTGGTTATGAGGGTTAGGGTTTGGGGTTTTTCCACACTCAGTTTTTTTAACCAGCAAAACCTATAGAATATCTCTGGTATGAATTACATAGGGACACCTCCAAACAGAAGATGTGGTTCACTTAAAGACAGGCCCCAAGGACAAGAAGATAGGTGTCTGCTTGTCACAAAACATGGAATACCTTCGGATATTACTGTACCAACCATATGAAGTGATGGCAGTAAGGCTGTCTTCCTGCCTCCATGGGCTTCTCTGATGGATGCTTAATTGAGATGGTGCTGGTACTCCAAAATGCCCCTTTATTTTATCATACAATTACTTGTCCTTAATGTCAAGGTATTGAGATTACCACCCACTGGGAACCAAGCTCAAGGCTTTTGCTGAGGAGTCCCGCGAGCACCCATTCTAGGAACACTACCAACCTGGTAGGAACCCAAGAGAATGAGAAATGGGCTGCTAACTTAAACTGTGCATATTAAAGAAAACCAATTACAATAACATTATCTCTCTGGGCTAATATAAATGAGTATTTTAGAAACAATCCAAGGAGAATTCTCAAAGTTTGTCATTTTCCAATATTAATATCACCTGCTCATTAATTTTGACACTCCTGATTCTGCTACTCAATTTCCGTGTAAAAAAACAGCAAATTTGTATGGCAAAATGAAACCAACCTTTGGGTTTTTTTAAGGACTACACCTTTTTTTTTTTCCTTAAATTCAGCAACACAAGACATCTTGTGTCACACACACAGTAGTTAAAGGAACAAAGGAACACTCCAGTAAGTTATGCTTATGGCTAGCTTCAGATGTTTCCATCGCATTTTCTAAGCCACCCTTTATCCTACAAAACTACATCCTTAAATGCATATTTGGGATTTTTCCCTCCAAAAGGTTGGATTATGCAGAAAGTGTATTCCTACTTAGACATCTGAATTCTGTACCATGTTCAAGAAGTGAAGTACAATGAAGAACTGCCCTGCATGCCATCTTCCCTCTCTTCGTGCTTTATTATTTTTTCATTCATTCCCTCCCCTCACCCCCACTTTGTGAGGATGAAATCCACACAATTCAGAAAGTTACTTATTTAACCCAAGCACATAGCAAGAAATGTCCTTGTTCCTAGCAGCCAGGATTTGCCATTTTGATCAAAGAATACTTAAAAACACTAACAAAAAGAAATAGTTTTAATTTAAAATCATTTTTCTACTAGCCCTCTGTTGCTAGAGCACCTTTATCTCTCAGCATCCTACACTCCCACCCTTGTACAAGATTTAACTGCATGCTTTGAGTTCTTCCAGGTTCAGAAAATGGCCTCTAATTAAAAAACCTCTCTCCCTCTCAGTGAGCAAAAATATAGCGTGCTGCTGCTATTTCTGTTCTGAAAAAGCCAAGAAGAATTACAAAACTAGAAGAGGTGCTCAAGCATCTTTGACAGGTATAGCCTAGATTCTCTCCATGGGAATGGTATTTAATGCTCTACATGGAGTTGAAGAGAAAAGCTTGTGTGGATTATTTTCCACTTTCACCACCCACAGAAGCTACTGAACAGAAAGCCCATTAAATGTGATGCATGCAACCAATCCTGGCAGTGTTGACATGGACTGATTTCTCACGTCATACGCAGATTATGATGGAGTTGAATCCACTACACGTGGCTTCCCCTGCTTAATCTAGCAGCGAAGAAAACATCAACATTATTACTGTTTAAATATATTGCCATTTTCTTAGCATGGTCAATCAAGCTAAATTATCTACACTTAAAATTAAAATAGACTGTGGTCTAGGCACCTTAATGTGCATGATGCTAAGGGCCATTCATTTGCATCCCTTAGCCTGCCTGCCCCTGCAGCTCCGTCTGCTTCCACCCAGGCTGCAGCAGTGTTTCCCAGCCCCTCCACCCCTTTCTCCTACTGCTCCTTTGCAGTTCTGGGGTTACGCCAATGGACCCAAGAACGTGCCTAAGCTGATCAAGCAGCACCCAACCCTGAGCAGGACCGTGCCCCACTTAACATGAGTAGCACCACAAGCAGGATCCTGAGCAGGACCTGATGAGCAGGTCCTTACACAAAATAGACAATATCCAAGAGAAGGGAGTCTGATGGAGCTAACTTTCTTCACAGTAACCTGTATGGTGCCATGTTTTGGATTTGTGACTAAAACAATGCTGATACACTAATGCTTGGTCTTTCTTTTTCCCACTCTGCCCATCACCAGTGAGTTTAAGCACATCTTCACCTCTTGCTCCCACATGCCCCTAAAAAACCTGGCACAACACCCTCTGCTCAGCCAGTCCAGACATCACATAATAGATTTTAAATAGAAGATGAACAAAATGCAAGCAAAATACTGTTAACCAACTTAAAAGCCTACACAAATTGTCCTGGGATCTGAATTTACAGCGCCTGCAATAAAGCAAGACTCAGATCTGTTCTAAATGCCAGTATAGACAAGCTAAGTTTTAAGGTGAGCCTAGTAAGCATCCTCCTGCTGCCTCCTTTAGCTCTTCGTCCATCTCAGTTTTTCCTGTCTGTTTATTCATTTTTCTTTTTAAAAAAAGATTGTGTAAGTCTGTCCTGTTTCTGCTCTCCTAACTATCTGGTCTGTCATTGTCATGAGTTTTATGGTCTTTTAAAAAGCAAGCAAAGCAACCCCACCCCCCCAAAAAAAACCCAAAACCAACCCAAAATAAGAACTCCCACAACCCTCAAAAACCTCCAGACACCCAAGTCTTTGTTGACCAAAGAAGACACAGCCACTTTAAGGGATGTTGTTACAGTTCTGTAACAACACTGTAAAGCAACCGCAACATTGACAACAAATGCAGAATCAAGCTAGGTATCAAAAGCAATATACTATCCATAATACATGTGGAGGGCATAAATATTTTTAAATGATGCAGAAGTAGTTGTCAAACTCACTTCTATAGCAAGCGTTTTGGAATACAAATTAGGCTAACTTGTTTCTTATAATTCAGGTAAAGAATACAAACCTTCTCATTCATTGTGTTTTTGTAGAGGCACAAGAACTGTGTAATCCATTATATTTAAAGAAAAATGAAGGCTTAAGAGAATCATGAAAGTACTAAACATGCACGACATCCTTCAACTGTCCATATGTATAGTGTGTTCACTAGAGGAGATGACTCATGTAGCATTTAACCATGTCGAGATAATTCTGGCAGCACAAGCACAATTTTGTTTGCATTGAGCTCAGGGGTGTGCTCAGGTAACAGCTCAACTTTTTCTACAGAGTAGGACTTGTTTCCAAATACCACATTCTTTTTTGGGTTGGGTTTTTTAGGGTTTTTTTTGTTTGGTTGGGTTTTTTTGCTAGTTTGACAATTTAGCTACATTTAGCTTCACTTTTTAAAAATACTTCTATGATTACTAACATGAAATAAAATCCCAGTCTTGCATTGTCTTGCAGTTGGTTTATGACAGCTTCATACCAGAATACATAAATACAAACTTAACACAGTGCAATATTACAGAAGATACCTTTCAAACAGAATCCCAATTCAAGATTTGATCTAGAGCTTCACACTCTGCTTGACACGTGTGCCCACATTCTCTCCTTAGCAAAGATGACCCAAGATTATGATTCCTCGTTCCATTATCATCCAAGAAGATGACATAACTATGAGCTTTTCAAAATCCATGTACTATACCAGTGATTTTAAGGAAAATAAGATCAACAGGTTTGCCTCCTCATTGACTTCTACTGAAAGCAAAAGATGTAGAAGCATACCTATGCAATAAAATAAAAAAGTTCACGTCTTCCCTTAGTGTTTATCTCCTTCATAAAACAAACCAAGCACACATTATATTTTAAACACAGTTTAATAACTTGAATCCACCACAGCTATTATCCTGATGCATGGAGAAATCAGGGGTTTGGTTTTGCCTCTGCAAGTCATTCTGATGAACGGGACCTTTGGTGTTGTAATAACTACAGTGAATAATGAAAAAAACAATGGCTTTTATTAAGAAGGAACACTGCATAATGCATTACCAACACTAAGATCAAGGTAAAATACCTTTTTACCAGGGAAAAATATTAATATCAATCATGCTATTTTTAAAGCAGAAAGGTGAAAGGCAGAAAAGGAAAAATTTAGGAAAATGTTACACAGCATGCAGTAAATGGCAGAAATTATACTGTGAAAATCCTTTTTTCTAGGGTGGCTACCTAGGGCTATATTACATGTTGGAGCAACAATGAAAGATGGTGACATTCGTTGAGTAAGGAAAACTACCCTAGTGAAGGGAGAAATGGGGGAGGAAGGTCACTATAGAGACTGGCACACTGCAGATTGAAACACTTGAGCTTAAGCGCATTTCTTTTGAGGCTACAAACTAAGAAAGCTGACGATGGAACAACTAGGAATGTTCTTTTGCTATATCTTTCACTGGAAAAAGGTGGTTTTAAAAACGCAGAGAGAAGAAAAAGCTGTCGTGTTTTAGCATTCTTATTTATTACTTATATAGCACTACATAAAGTCACTTTATAGGCTTTAGAAATACACACCAAGACTAAACCTTCCCCTGAAGTGGCTTCCTATTTCCTTTGAGTGAATGTAATTTGGGCATCTGTAGTATTGGACAGAAGAGATGGGGCAAATAGAGTTGCAGAAGAAAAGGCGCAGGGAACTAAGTGAAAAATTTCAAGTAGTAAAGTCCACGAGGAGAAGAGAGAAATGGCTCTTCCCAAAATTCATGGATGGTATAAACCAAAGCACAGCCAGAAGGAGAGCACTCAGGATGTTCTATGGTAAAAGGATGGGTCATACACTCAGGAACAGCATGGGATTAGAAAAATCCAAACAAGAATAAGCATACAATGAGCAAGTAATGTTCCGTTGCGAGTTCCCAGATACAGCCCAGATTGATTTTCTGTATCTTGTTCTTCTGTTCCTTAAAGTTTTTGATACTTAGCACCAGAGAAACTGAAAGATGCAGAAAGTTTTGCATTCTTCAGATGGAACCACATTAAAGGACTGCAGTGTTAAAGTAAATCCAGCCTTACTAAAAAGAAATTATCAACAGAAAGACTGAACCAATTGAGATTTCTGGAAACTCCAAGGGAAAAGAAAAAGCTACACACATTGCGACTCCTGACCATACTTTTTGCCCATATAAAGAAAAATAAGACAGAAATAGTAACAAGTAGTCTGGAATTATTGTTATCACACTTAATTTCATTCTGAATGCAATTTATTAATATTATACCATGGGTTTGCCTGGGAATGTTATATTTGGAGCAATTCCTGCAATACCCCGGTGTCTCCACACGCATTTTATCTTGCTGAATTAACAAATGTAACACAAACACTTAGAGGAAAATGCAGACACTGTACTTTACCTAATAATTCCTCAGGCATATAGATTAAAAGAGTCATTTAATGAAAATTTATTGTCAGATTTACATTCATATAACTAATAATTCTAGATAGCGGGTTCTTTACATTTATGTACAATGCATTTAAGTCTAATGCTAGATGTTGGAATCTTTAGGACATCGCATTAGCTTTCATTTTTCCACCTTATATATGTGCGTGTTCTCCAAAATAAAGCCATTTAAACCGGGTTGTACCATGGGCAATTAAGCCTTGTTTCAAAGGATTTATGTCCCCATCTTTCCCATGCCTCTTTTCCTTCCCCCACAAGAATGAGAGCCTTCTCCCACAGCCCAAAAACTGTCTCAGACAGCTGATGTGCAGCACACGGTGGTTAACTGAGGCTTCTGCCTGTGATGAGTTGCCAGCCCAGAAGGCAGACATGTGCTGCTGCCGAGCAACAATTGGGAAGACGACGACACTCCCATCATGATAAACAGGTCAAGTCCACTGCTCAAAAATGGGCTGTTACAACTTTTAGAGTCTATCTATATACCCACCACAGTACACATACACACCTAATTATAAACTGCACAATTAAAAGATGAAGTGCTATTCTAATTCTGAATTATTTTTAGATTTTCAAGTGCTTATACAGTAGTCACTGGCAAAATGTAAGCGTGCATGAATTTTACTCTTTCGGTTTCATTTCAACCAGTGGGACTGCAAATGGCATGCAAACAATGGTGGTGAGAAAGCTGAGAAAACAGTTGTAAGCTCACAAAATGGTTTTCAAATCTTTCAAAAAATATAGAGTATACACTTCAGTCAAATGTTTGAAGAAAGGCAGTCATGAGTAAAGGCATCTGAGAAAAAGAGGGCTTACAGTTTTCTAGGCTTAACTTACCCTCTCTGCACATATTTTCTATCTGATTTTCCACAAATGCTCTCTCTATACTTGGCAACATGTTCACAAAAAGGCAAATAACTTCCCTACTTTGTGGCTGCTTCCCTGTCCTTATTAAAAATACCTGGAGCAGGGATCGCAGCTTTTAGCATTTCTGCACAGTGCACTATGAGGTACTGGGTCAACAAGGCCGTGTCGGATGATAACTGGGCTGCAAGTCAATTGAAAGAATAAGCAAATTTTGGAAAGGTAGAAAAACCTCTCAGTATCAACCCAGCATCTTCTTTGGCGAAAGATTAAGGACTGCTCAAAGTGGTTCTTTAAACATGGGAAAAATTTTAAGCACACATCCTTTCTGCAAGTATATTTTAATGTTCTTACATCATAAGCATGTCATAGCATGTACTAATTATAACATTTAGCTGTACATGCACATCATTCTCTAACTTGCTTTTTACTTCATGGTTGGCAAATATCCTGAAAAATATGCATTATGATCTGTAACTATCCCAACTATTCCTGATCTTTCTTCCTTTTAGACAATACTCTATATGCTTATTTGTTGACCTAGTCTCACCATACAGAATCTCACGACTCACATAATCAAGCCACAAACCAAGCAAATAATTTTGTATGTTTTTGTTGTATTTGTGGCTTCCTTTGCAGCTCTGCATCACTTCAGACATCAATAAAAGTGTTTTAGTGTTTTTAACTTTTCAAGATAAAAACACACATTTATGGTCACATGGTGAATTGGAATAACTGAGACTGTATTATATTCTCATTTGTCAGTAAACCTGATAACATTTTAAACAAGAATTGGGTGCCAGATGACTGTTCTGCAACTAATTCTGGAACAAATTCATGTATAATCTACTGAAAGTGCTTTGGAGTTCCTTGCCAGCAAGACCTTCTAATAAGATATTCATGAGTAATTAGAAATCTACAGACATGATTAAATCTTAATCTACAATCTGCAGGATGAATGTTTAGGCTGAAGCATGGCAAACTGGCACAGAACTCAACTGGAGATCCCTCTGTAGGTTCAAAAATTTGGCTGGCATTTGTCAAAGCTGAAGCTCTGATTTATTTGTGAATTCCTCAGACTGTACTGGCGTCCACTGGACAGATAACTTATAAATCAGGCTGCTAGCTCAGTTCCACAGCCCTCCATTTACAGCCCTGGCTGCTTGACTACCAGTATCAAATATTTTACAGAAGGTGGGCATAAATTAGGTATTTCTAATGAAAACTTTGGACTATCATTGCGCCTTTTAAATAATGGATGTAATTTACCTGGTCTTTATTATTTTAATGGCAATTTATATGATACTTATGTACTATACAAAGTACTCAGTAGGTAATTATACTTAGTCAAGCAAAGTTCTCACTAACTTAGATTTTCCCCTTAATAGTAAGCACTTGTTCCACGCTATGGATAAGATAAAAAAGCACAGATAGACTTAGGAGAGCACAAAGTGCCAGAAAAGGATATGGTAAAATCTCTTTTCAATCTAATCAAATTAAAGTTTTCCAAAATTAACAGAAAGACCCACCAATCACTATATTTAGGCCTTGGTTCAAATCCATACTGCTGGTTTTAAGGGATTACGAAGAATTCAGATGTTATCTTGGATTATCTATGCTACTCCTTTAGCAGCCAGCAAACCTAAAGAAGTACTACCATAAAATAAACTGCCAGTGGAGAAAACACAAGTAAAATCAGGTACATCTAAATGTACTTGCTATAAAAGCCATGGACATAAGACATTACAATCACCAATTAAGGTTTTCCTAAAAAGAGGCATAATGTTTTGCTAGACTCACTCATGAATCTTCTGGTATCTAGAAAGTCTTCATAGAGGAAAGAAATTCACACATACTATGAAAATAAATGAAAGTACATTTGGAAAAATCCTCGTAATATTTATTATAGAAAAGATAGTACTGCCTTTTTGGCAATATGGTTTTGCAGTTAATATTCATTCACCAAATTAACTGGATCACGAATTTCTATATTCCAAATTAATCCTTCTCCCTTGTAAAAGTCAAACAATCATATTGACAAGGATGAGAATTCAGATGACTTGTATAATAGCAATTTATGTGCAAGCATTAAGAAACAGTCTTTAATAATAAAATCAGACATAACAGTTTTCAGCACGACCCACTGCCTCTTCTCTGCAGGTGATTCAATGAAGTTTTACCTCTTTCAGAGAAAGCTCAGAGCTCCTGTGTGATACTACACAAGGTATCAAACAAACTTTCCCTCAGCAATCAATAGGACCATGTAAATTTTCAGTTTACACACTGGAGATGCTGTTGAAAATACCTAGAGACAAGGAAGACACACCTGAGCTGAAGTAGTGAGTACAGCTTGCTGAGCACAGTACATACTATATGATCTGAAGGGCTCTAAAAATTCAATCTTATGCCTTAAAATGTGCATCTAAATTTGGTGATTTTTTTTTTTTTGTACCTTAATCTCTGTCAGTTCCTCATCTGTAAAATAGAGATTATACTGCATCCCTCACTGGGGTTTTGTGGAGATAAATTTAATTTAAAATGTGTGAAGCACTTGGATACAGTAGTGATGACCAGCACAGAAAAGCTTATGAGGAAATTAATAATTCTGACTTCTGAGCAGAGTCTGAACGATCTTTGTAAATAAGGCTTAGGGCCACATATCAAACACTGAGGATAAAACAACATCTTGAATAGCTGCTCGTTAATTGAACACTGTCCATCTTCTGTACTGAGTAAGGAAGAAACCTTATGGAAAAGTATTATGCGTTCTTAGCATTAAAGACTTCATTATAATGCAGAAGAGAAACCAAATTTAGGTTGCAATGCCAGCCTTAATGTTAACACCCTTTTCCCTCATCTGCCTGCTTTTGCATTCTTAATAACGTTCTCTCCGTGTGGCTTGTACGCGTAACGTTTATATACAAAGAATGAATGATGATCTCATTGTGAATCTCTGATTTCCATGCACAAGTGGTAATGAGCAAAGTGTGGCTGAAAAAATTGCATTAGAAAAATAAAATACCAAGCTTGCCTAGGCTTGGTGAATTCAGCAGGGCTTCTGCTGAAGTTTCTATACAATTGCTTGAAATGGTCCAAGCGCTACTTCTGTTAACACGTACAATGAATTACTGTAAGAGAATTGGGAAGGGAAGATATATTGGGGGAATGTCCTCCCAAGTTTTACCAAAAGGCATTAAATTTTAATTCTCAACAATAGACGTGTTTGCTAATTCCTGTGAAAATACATCAGGCAGAAATTAAACTAAAAGTGTGCATGGGAATCAAGGAGGAATAGCATCTCCCCCAGGAAACTCTCCAGTGCTGCCTTCCTCTTCCAAAAAAAGCCCGTTTGCGCCTTGTAGAGGCAAGTGATGGCTGGTCTTAGGAAACCACCTCCTTCCCCAGACTGCATATACACGCTCACAAGGCAGATACCTTTGTGACAGCCCTCAGACAGCACAGTCCCTAAAAACAGTCCTGCCATCGACCCAACAGCAGACTCTTTGATTTCCTCAGAACATAAGTGCTAAAATAGCATAAAGCATTCAAGCTAAAATTAAATTTTTCAACTTTAAACAATTTGAAAGGGATTATTGATCATTTGAAAAAATACAGTAGGTTTCCCAGAGATTAATTGTACAAAACCTTAAGAAATTCCCCATTAACTAATTTTATTGGTGTAAAATTATCAATCGTCTTAAATATCATCCAGATAAATGAAATCTATTAAAGTATCTGCTAAATCAGCTAAAGCATCTGTCTTCAGAGAGTACTTAGAAGCCATTATTTGTTCAAATCAGCAGTATTCACTACACTTAGTCAACAGGTCTTACATATTTATAACAATTTTTATAGTAATAAAGCCAGAATATGTAGTACCTAGAATATTCCATCTTCTTAAAAGGGCAACAGAAAGCCAACATCTTTTAAATATTTAATTGGGACTAAAATCAAATTTACATAGAGATATGCCACATTTTCAGCTACTGATGAAGACAAACAACTCTGCATATTATCAGTACTTGAAAGGGTAGTCATTGCTATTTCACTTCCCTTACAGAATGCCTCCAGAGGTTTCCACACTATTGTGTATCATTTCAGTTGCTTCTTTTAGGTTTTAATTTAACTAGTTCATTGTTGATACAAGTTGGGACATTACAGTTTCAACAGTAAAATATTTGGTAGTTTGAGATATGCCCTAAAATAATTGTATTTGCCTTCAGCAAACATTTTATTTGAGTTTTGAACAAAACTGCTGATGGAAGCTGATGAAAATTACTCCAGCTTGAAATGCACTGACAGATGTGCTATCTAGCAAGGGATTTCCCTGGAAATTTTCTAATTTTCTTTCACTAATTTAGAAAAGGTTTGTTTGAAAACTGTTCGAATGTACAGAATTACAGGGTGACATACTATCTGGTCACGTGAAGAAAGGCAAACGTAGCTGGGAACCTAAAGTCTGGTATCCTGAAAAGGTAAAAATTTATCCAGAAATCATAAGCATTTTAAATAATGTACTGTTTTCTACAAAAACAAAAACAACAAAACAAACCACAAACAAAAAACCAAACCCACAACAAGCCAAAACCCCAAACTAAGCTCACTTCATGAGCTTTTAGAAAAAAGGAAGAGGAAAAAATACATTGATAGAAAACTTTTTTATTTTTCCTCTATATTGAAGATTACTTTACTGAAACCAAATTTCAGCAAACAGCAACAAATACACAAGCACACAAACACTGCATAAAAAAAGCACTATGGTGATCTTAACATACTTCGAGTCTATGACTTGATCCGTGGTATGGATCAAATTGCTGGTATGAAATCAGATTATTTAACCATTAATTATAAAAACCAAAACGACAACACGGCCAAAACAAACAAACCTTCAAACCTTCCCTTCAACCTTCAATTAGCAATAAACCAGATAAACTCTGCATTTCCCTCTATCCCAGCATTAGAAGACCAGCAAGCCAAAGGCGCAAAGAGAAGCAATAGTTATTTTTCTAGATTGTATAGATCTAATAAACGTTGGATGGAGGGATCTCTGCATGTGCTGCCTCCAACCTTGGGAGAAAACAGTAACTATCACAAAGGCTAGATCACTTCAACTGTGACTTTGGCCATGTGCAATTCCAAGGATGGACAGTCTGCAATCATCCCAGAAACCAGTTCTTCAGTATGGGAAAGAAGGAGGATTATGAAAGAGCACTGAAGGAAAAAAATTACTAGGTTTCCACCAAAACCATCACAAATATCTTACAGGACTGCAGGTTCTTACATTAGTAGGTATTACTCTCTCAACTTGTTAGAGCTATCTGGCCACAGATTAGCAATCATTAGAAACATGGAAGACTTTTTCCCATCCTCTTCCAATCTCTTTCCACTGCTTCCTTGCACAATGAGCACAGGAAGCATTCACAGCCCCTTTGCTGAAAGTTCTTACAATTGCACTGAAGAAAATTCCTTTCATATATTTGTAATCAAGTTCTCCCAACTTGCTCTTAGGACAAGACTGCAAAAACCTTCCTCTGAAGTAGTAATTGCTAAACTAGATCCTATTTTACTATTTGATTAAACAAGATGTTTGTACACATGTATACGAGTTGCCACATGCAACTTTGCAGACATAGATAATTCTGTGTCCTCTATCAGTTAAATAGTTAAATCTCCGAAAATGTAAAACTTCACAGCTCAATGCAGTTTAATAGGTGATCACTTCCAAGGGAAGATTTTCTTTGACCATAAGTTTTAACAACTTACTCTTATTCTTGCGCTCTCTAAAGTAATTTCACTAACAACCTAGCCTGAGATCATCCAGGTTATTTAGTATGAATCTTGATAATTGATTCTTATATTAAAATAAGCTCACTAACTTTGAGCATATATTATATAACATATTGGAGTCAGGTGAAGCTTTTTCCCTCCAGCAATCCACACACTCTCTGTATGCTCCCCTTTGGCTTGTTCAATCGCCCTTGAACGAGCAATATAATACAGTTCACTTTCCAGTATCACACTGGTACAGAGCTAAAGCACAGAAACCCACACCCACAAAACCTAATATAACCTGAATACAATTACTTCAAGTGATTAAAACACTTGAAGATTGTTGTTGTTATTGTTTTGCTTACATATAACACACTCCTAATGCATTTAGTTAAATGGAAAATGAAACTCAGGTACTATATAACAACATCCAGTTCCAGATGCAGCACAGTTGTTCCAAGCTGTGACTGACCTGTGTGTGAATTTTAAAGGACAAAGTTTTGAGCCTTACTCCTTGAGATGTGGGACTGATATTTTGTAATTCATTGTTTTAATTGAAGAATGTAAACAGGTTGCCATAGCAATAGCTAATCTGTATTCCTACAGCTCAAAATTATTACTTCACTCAAGATTATTACTTTTACAAAGCACTTTGATATGCATCTCTTCAGAACGTACAGCACAGGACACTACATCTCTAAATTTGCTCAGATACAGTTTCTCAGCCTGCACCTGTGCCCTGGACACTTGCACTGATAAAGCAGGAAAGAATGTTTTGGGGATCTCTGCATTACTGATAGAGCCACTACTCTGCAGAATTAGCAATTGGGGATGAGTAATCTTAGAAGAAACAGTCACACAACCTCACAATAAGCCCTGAAGCAATCCAGTCTCTTGAAATGTGATTTCAAATTCAAAAGCGGTGTGGGGGGAGCAGCCACATTCCCCCAGGGTGATCTCCTATGGGTCTGTGCATGGGGACACAATTTTGGGGAGCGTAATTTTGCAGATTTACCTTCTGGAAGACACAATGAGGGAACCATGCCTGTGCCTACCCTACTCAGATGGAGAGTGAGATTATTTATTGAGCAAGGTAAATTTCTACATGTCCATAGAGAGAAGATGGTTAAATTTCCAAAACATCTTTTTATTTAAAGAAGGAACATATGCATAATGAATTATGTGGAGCATCGTACTTCATGGGAGAATTCTGCAGATAAATTGGAGCATATTATTAGTATGGCACTTAACTTTGCTAACATTCAGTGCACACAAATATGTCTATTCCCACTCAACAACACAGGAAAAGAGGCAGTTCTCCTGTACACGTGTTGTAATTTTTTTCCTATGTCAGAGAAAAACCTCAGTAAAGCATGTTTCTCCAGCTATTTACAATCCCCTTTATCTTTCCCATACACAGGTATTCCCTGTCCCTACTGAACACAAACACACGCAGTCAAACATTTATTGGGTACACAGGAAACAAGCCAAGGAGCCAGGAGCCTGAGCTATTACTTTCTCCAGTTCAGAATGGAGAATTTACACACCCTGGTGCAGGATGTTCAGGGAAAAGACAGAAGAGAGCAGGATGATAGATGAATCTGGACTGAGCAATCCTTTATTCCACAAACAGATCTTGCTAATACAGTAGCATATGAACGATCAGCTCTTCCCCAGAGGCAACCCTGTCCCCCGACCAACGAAGGTATGGAATCTGACATGACAAATATTGATTTCCCCAGAGGAATTTATTTTCCAAACAGTGAAATATTATCGCAAATAAGCAATCAAACCTCAGCAGCAGTTTGCATTTAAAGGCGTTTAAAACTATTATGCTGTAGTGCATATAATATGTAAATAACCAGGTAAGCCTATGTGTGAAATGTATTTACATACAATTCTTGAATGTGTTAATTTAAGTGTTGCCATACTTAATTATTTCTGAATCAACACTGTTTTAAATTAATTTCTCAGTACATTTTGGTTTAATTTATTAAAGGCACAATCCAAAGCATTTTACAGGAAGGAAAATTTCCCATCACACTAGACTAGACTTAAAATATGTTTTCAGAAATCCACTTACCACATCAATGCTGTAGATCCAGTTTTCTCTGCGATTGTTTACTGCTATTTCATTTACATAAAGTTAAACCAGATAAGTTTTCTATAATTTATTTTATTATTTGAAAGAATTTATAGCCTATTTGTCCATTTCATCAGTCAATAGTATAGATCTCCCAGACACAAAACTAGTATTTGACCTAGATTTAACTGCTTTTAACAACATAAAGTTCCCTGGAGTTGAAGAGGAATAAAAAGTGGATTATAAATGGATACACCTATTTGATTCATGAGCATATACTCAAAACGCATCCTGTTCTTTCAAAACAATTATATGAACTAACATGGAAACTGAAAAAATAAATTCTTAACTGGTATATGCAGTGCTCTGCCATTCCTCTGATGAATAAAGGGCATCTACTAGTAATCACCTTCTAATTTATTCCGTTAACTCATTGTCTATTTGCACAATTTATTTGCAGGGCAAAGAGCAATTTCTGCAATCAAAAGTAACCCTAAGATGATACTGGTTAATTTTCTGTGTTATCTGATTAACTTTCAGCAGTATGGATACTCTTTCATTGTTACAGCTAGCATGATTAACATTAGTTTATAGCAGAACAATGCTCATGTACAGGAAGAGCAAGACCAAACCAAAGCTGTTTTGCATTTCTATGTATCAGTTGAAAAAGTAAGAATGTTTTGAGACAAAAGCTTCTTATCCTCAAATGTCCTTTTCTACTAAGATGCCCCAGGAACAGCTTCTTCTCAGGCAATTATTCAAGTGAGGAAGAAGAATCATAGAATGATTGTGCTTATCAAGCTTACACTCAAATACACAATCTACTTAATTCCATATTCACTCAACTTCTACCTCAAAATTTCTATTCAGTTCTAACAGAACACTTGATTACATTATCTAACAGACATGTCTTCTCACAAATTATAAATATATTTCCAGACTTATTTATAGCATAAAAATATGTAGGACAAATTATTACTATTTTCCTTAACCTAGACACTTCCAACCAAACTCTATTTGTTTACCAAAAACAAGTGAAACAAGGGAGACTAATTTTCTCAGTCAATAAAATCTGCATTTCTTCTGTGGAATATACACAAATATTTTGTCTAAGCACTGACAAGGGAAGTGTTGCAGGAGTTTTCTTAAGATTGTTTCTAAATTACACACAGGAAACCAAGTCCTTCAGCATCCACTCCAGCTCCACTGAACACACACTCTTACCATGCTGAAATAGCAATACCAACATCTTAAATGAAGCCCAACTTTTAACAGTACTTTTTGTTTGCACATATTTGTGCATGTTGCTGTTTAAAAAGTTACTAAGAAAAGGCAGCAAACTTGATAAGCTATAGTCAAAGAATTCATTGATCTACCAACCATAGGCTGAAAAAAGAAAAGAATATGATGGCACAGCTCTTGGAAGACCATTTAGAAAGCATCACTATCTTGCTTTTGCTTACCCCTTCTACGAAATTGTAAGGAAACTTAGGATTCAGATACAAAACTACTCATAATGAAGAGAACAAAAAAAGTGGCAGGACTCTAAGCAAACCTTGGGTAAAAACAAGCAATTATGGAAAACCTGAAAAATAAAACAGTGGGAATTGTTCATCATAAAAGTCAGCTGAGAACAGCTGATTTACAGTGTATAAAGTTAATAAACTTGCTTGGTTGAAATGAACAGTGAAAGACACAAAATTAATGCATGAATGTAAAGCTGTTCCCAACAATACTGATGAGCCAGGATTAAGAAACTGACCAGGAAAAAAAAAGGAAAATACAGAAAAAAATAATGGTCAGCAGAGTTTAAGATTTTATTAAGAACAGAATTGAAGTCAACTGTATGTCTGCATCACTTGTGGCTAACATTTTAATAGAACTAACAGTACAGAAAAACCCAAAAGTATTCACAAAGTATTAGTCTTCAGGAAAAAGCTAGATGATGCAGTTTCAGGATGAGGTGCTTTCTACAGCAATAATTAGGGAGAGAAAATTAATCTACAGTTGCTGAAATTAAACAGATCTGGATAACTTGCATCCCAGAATTTTGAGACCGCCAGCCAAGCAGCATCAAGAGTGTCAGGAAAAGATTACACTGCTAAGCTTTAAAAAACAAGCAAGCAAAAACAAAACCCGCAAATTGGGCAAGTAAGGTAATTATATTCTTGCGAGCCTAAAACCAGCTAATGGCAAAATACTGGCATGGCTGATATACGACTTTATTAATAAGCAATTAAAGCAAAGTAAAACTAATGCCATTCAAAATGGATTTATGCAAAATAAGGAATAAGGTTAGCTATCTGGTATCTAGCTGGTTTTTTAGGGTGGTTTTTTTTTTTAAAAAAAAGTATTTGAAAGTTTGGCTGATGTAAAAGGCCGTGTCTTCAAAATCATACACATTTCCATAGAAGAACTTAGTAGCCCACAGCATTTTAATGAAGAAACTGGAATTACATAAAAACAACATGAAATATATAAAATGTGTTTTTTAAATAGATACTGATATATTTAAATAATTTTTAAAAATACATAAATAGACATTGATAAATAATTGTAAACAAGAATCACCTCATTTTAGTTGAATGCTGCAGAATTGGGCAATTAAGCCAATATTAACATCTTAACTAGTATTTAAAAGGAAATTTAAATCAGTACAGGTAAGGCTTGTGCATAACAGACCAAAAAATGCTCTAAAACACAGGAAACTAATGCTAAGCAAGGAAATGGGTTGACTGGAAAAGCTGGGCGAAGAGCAGAGGCGGTGCGAAACATCAGGTTTAACAAAAAGTATCCTGTCATATTTGTGCATCAGGAAACTACCCCGAGAATCAGCAGTTTAGAAAAGACCCGGTGTCAGAATTAATCTCACAGACCTTCCAGCAAAGGTTTAGCGTCATCACTGGCTGCGCACGCAAGGAAATCCTAAGCACACAAACGGATGTTAAACTACTTTCTGTATTTGGCACTGGTACAGCCACAGCTGGAACATGGCCTCATTCAGGGATTTATAATTTTTCAAATCAGGTGGATATATTGGAGAATATTCAAGCGAAACAAACACAACAAATCTGTTAGAAAATGTAATTTACGAAGGGCACAGAACTCCATCTATCTCACTTATTGAAGGGAAGCTTGAGGAGTGTCTGGAGTGCAAAAGCAGCTACAAGCCACACAGATTTTTCACAATCTAGAAACGCAAAGGTATAAAAGCTTCTATTGATGGAAAATGGTAACTATTAAAGAAGATCAGATTAAAAATTAAGTACATGTTTTGTTCAGCGTATTTCTCCTAAAGATAAGTTATTATTTGAATACATTACCAAGAGCAGTAATTTTCTATCAAGTGTAATTTTTAACAAATCAAGATAAGATGTTCTCACAGAAGACCTAATTCAAGCATGAATTAATTTGGGGAAGTCACACGGCCTCATCCAGCGGCTGTGGAAGCCAGGCTGAAGTGACCACACTGGTGCGTGCCTCTAGGCTAGGAAATGGATCCTTCCAGCAGTCTTCCAGTGGTACATAGCAGGTTCACCAACATTTCAGTGCTTTCTGTGTCCCGATAATGATTGTTGAACAGCTAGGTGTGGTAGGGGACAAGTAAATGAGGTAATTCGTAATCAAAATTAAATGCAAGTTTAATTTCTGTTACAACTTTGATTCTGTTATGAATGCTAGTCCAGCACTTACATAATAACCCACATTAATCAGCATTATCTTTGCACTTTTTGTAAAGCTTTGTATGCAGCCTCTTTTCTCTGATGAAAAAGTCTGCCACCACAAGGAGGAAAAAAGTGATTTACATTTATTTTCAAAATATAGCTTAAGAGCATTTAGGATGACCCATGGAAGGCTGGTCCTCACTGACCATACATGTGTCATTTGCTATCCTGTATAAAACTAAATTTTAAAAGCTGGTAACAGTGTAAACAACACTTAAAATTAAGAACAATATTTTGTTTAGTAAATAAGTAAACAAATATTTGGCTTTTTCTCTCACCAGTCTCTTTATCCAAAATTTTTTAGTCTGAACCAGGCAAAGCTTATTCAAGTGGAAACAAACAAGGCAGATGGTTCAATGTCTGTATTATCTGGAATTCCATCAATTTACCAGCTACCAAATTACAGGTAGGTACAACTGCTCATCACTAGTACCAGAAAAATTAATTAATCCTTGGAGATGTGTATAAACCAACACCTGGAGCAGTGGCCTTTCATCTCCAGTGGTCTTTTCCAAAATTAGATTCCCAATGAAATTCATACAACAGTTCTCCATTTTCAGAATGATTCAGCTGCCACTGCCACCACCATATGTCACAGTAGCTATCAGGCAGAAGGAAGTTGTTTCTGGCATTTGGAGACTGATTCAGAAATGCACTTATGCACTTTTTTTCTTTTCTTTAAGAAAACCCAAAACAAAACAACAAAAAAACCCCAAAACCCACACAAGCCAAAGGTGATTCCTATTCCAAACATTTTGGGGAAGGGCATGCCAACTCAGAACCAAGCAGCAGTTTTTTGGATCTTTAACATAGGTGAAGCATGTTACTGGCAACTTTGGAAATGCAGATCCACATCCTAGAAAACATCTAATAAAGGTCTCCAGGTATCTCAAGAGAAAGTTGCTCCAGAAAAAGCCTTACTACAAGGGTATGCTAACACATACCCACCACATGCTAACTCTGTTTAGAATGAAAGGTAGATGCAATTCTTACAGACCTGTGTAAGCCAATGCATGCCATGTTTTAAAAGTATAAAAGGAAAATGAAGTTTCATACAAGAAAACTAGCCTCCTTCCAAATAACCCAACTTTCTTGACAAACTGTAAAACCTCAATTTACAGGTTACTTACATGAAAATAACTTCTTTGATTCTGGAAACATGGCAATTTTGGGGATAAGAAATTGAGAAAACTGACAGTATCTTCAGCTAGCAGTGATTAGTGATTGCATCCAAGCTTATAGGGTCTGAATGCCTTAAAGGGGAACCAGAAATACCATTGCTAAAACTCTTGCAAGAAACCAGCACTTAGAGGACTGCAGTTTTTATTACTACCTACATGTCTCTACTGTCACCTACACACTAACACCCAGACTTCAAGTTTTGAGGGAAACCGTAACATTCCTCTGGTCCTGCAGAACATGATGTGGATGTGGATGCTGTTTTCTTTATTCTCCTTTCATTAGGATGTGGAGACAAAAGAAGACATGTCTCAGCATTACAAGAAGACTAACCTCCTGGCCTACTCAGGAATGCCAGGGAGCAGCTTCAGCATACACCCTGCAAAGAAAAGGAATTTTCATCTAATTCAACAAGCTGATGAGATGGAATCAAACAGAGGTCCAAGAGTGAAAGATGATTTGGCCAAGCCAACTACTACTCACTGAAGAGTGAGGCAGGTCTCCAAGGAACAATAAAAACTGATTGTCCACATTTAGCAGGCAAGTTACCACGACTAGTGACTGCTAACACACACACACATGCACACACCCTGCACGTTCCCTCAGAATTTAAAAATTGAGCTTTATTAGCCTCCCACTGCAATGATTCCAGAGTTCTGAATAGGAAAAGACCTTATTTTAAATGTCTCACTTTGCCTGAAGAGAACCATTATAATGATTATACCGTTGTATAAATACCTCTGCTCTGGGCACGTCTTCATTTGTTTAAAAACAGAAATCTTGTTAAAATGCATCTTACTTTTTACTACAGGATAGGTTATAAAAAGAACTGTCTTAGCAGGAGGCCCTGTAGTCTTTAGGGACTGAAAAGCAAAGAAAAGAACAACCCAGAAAGCTATCAGTCTTAGAGTCAGTATTCTGGCCTCTTCCAAACAGGTAGAGAGATCACGAGCAAACAGATTAGCAGCCCTTTAGGCAAGGCTTAAATCTTGATCTTACCTATCAAGAGTCAAGAGCAAAAAAACCATAAGAAAAGTGAAAGAGAGCTCTGTTTAATTTGTATTTCGACAGTAGTAAAAATTAGAAAGGTACAGAGATCCCTAAGGGAGAGGATAAATTTCTAATTATTCAAATTTTTAAATGTAAGTGTATCAAACCTGAGCTCTGGATGCAGAGCTGCATTTGAGGCTAATCCTCAAATGTATCCATTCCCTGCTCATATAATTTATGCAGATATTTCTCTCTCAGTCCATGTTTATGTGTTATTCTAAGTCATATATGAATTAATTTTCTATAACAAAGGAAATAATTATAAAAGTATGCATAATAGTGATTTTTCTGTATTTCAATATTTTCCAGAGAAAATCAGGGACAACATTGCTCTGTACCTTCATATCAGTATGAATGTGGTTAACACAGACCACAAAATACACTGCTTTTTTATTTCATTTTTAATATAATTCTGAGAGTAGGGGAATGATGTGCACCAAGATGCACCTGATCTAACCACAAATCACAGCAGATACTCTGGAGACTGGCAAGAGATGATACCTAAACATTTAGTCCTAGTGGTTTCCACACAACTACCAGATGGGCAAAGCTCAAACACAACCCTCATGCAACCCATCCCTTTGCCTCTAACAGAGAGACAAGGTTTGCTTCCACTGTATGGAGGAGCCTGGCAAGATTGTGACTGGTTTACTTCTTCCCCTTAAATTATGAAATAACAATAACGAATTGAAAACAAGAAGCCACCAATACATCAGATGAACATATGAAACTAAGAACCAAATCAAAACACACACAGGGCAAAGCGTAAGGAAACTCAATGAGCCTGGTGAAGCAGGAATTCACCCTGACACAAGTTGGTTAAGGGCAAAGAGACAAACTGTGCTGGTGGGGCTATTCAGCTCTCACAATTTATTCTTTAATACCTTCTGCTGCAATATTTTTGGGGCACATCAAAGAACAATACAGGCTGATGTTGGTAATCCCTCTCACATATAAAAACTTTCATTACAGAGTGTTAAAGGCATCATTCTGTCTGAGAAATGGGAATTGATAGGGGTTGGCTTTTTTCTATCCTGGGGAAATATCTAAGGCTCTTTCTCATGGTGACGCTGAGTACTCTTGCCAGAATTTGTTCTGAAGGCTGCAGATGTGCAATATGATGAAAAATCTCTTTGATAAATGGGAAAAGGAGAAAAAAAAAGGTTCAGCAGACCACTTTTCTGTGTCAGACCCAGAAACTGCTTTCCATTCTAATTAGTTCTAAAATGTTTCTTGTAAACACTTTTCTATTTCTTCCTGCAAAGTTGTCAGCACTAATTTCTACAGAGGTGCCTGTACTCAACATCTTCTTACAGAAGCACAGTGAAATAAGTTTTATTTTTCATCCATGAGAACTGCACAGTTCCTTTCCCTATTGTAGTTCCAGTAGCTGGATAGCCTGAGTTGGCTTAGGTGCACCCTCATCATTTCCATTTCAATTCAGTGAGATATTTTTGCTTGTTTCCCAACTAAAGTGCTGCACTCTGTGGCTGTCTTAATTATGCAGTTGCCAAAGCCTGCCCCAGGAAGGATTGCATCTTGGAAACCCCGCAGAACTGCTTATGCATTTAGTACACAACATAAACTGCAGAGGTTTGAAAGGATGTGCTGCATTTCCTAGCCTCATGCAAAAACAAGCAATCTCACTTATTTTTAATACACTCGTCCACAATGTCAAAATGAGAATATGTAATAAAACCAGGAGACTAAATTGTCCTCTCACTCCTTAAACAAGCAAATCGATTTAGAGCCATGTCTGATTTACAGAAATAAATTTACACAGAATTTGGCACAAAATTCATATAAAAGAGAACCAATGCCCTAAAGCTAGCCAGGAAGAGCTGCCAGTGGTGGTTCAAAAGTTTGAAACACAGACCATTACCTACTGCTTAGTTCTTTTTCAGCCTAGGAAATCAAACTGCTCTGCTTTCCAGATGCTGAAACCTTTGGCAGAAGAGAGTGCATCCTTCTCATTACTGTGGTGTGCATGAAAAGTACCTTCTCTGACTTCAGTGCAGTTAGATGACTACAGACTAGAACGAGGAGAAACAGTCCCTATGTTTTATTAAACAATTTAAAAATTGATACAAAGAATGCTCCAGTAACAAGAGCTGACAGCTTTGATAAACATAGCCACATCCTTCCTATCCCTATATAATATCTGTTGTAACTCATTCTATTTCCTCAAGTTTATGAAACTTCTTTAAAAAACACCTATTTTTAAACTCAAAGTAAACCAAAAATAAACCTAAAACTTAAAATGGAAGGGTCTGCACCTAGGAAGAAGCCCTGGCCTGTGTTGCGTGATTGAACACTATTACATTAAGTACTCAAGCAGGTGCCTCCAGTCACTACATTACATCCGGAAAGAAAAAGCAGCATGATCTCAGCCCCACACCTTCTCCATTCTGAAGAGATACAACAGATAGACAAGGGGAATACACATAGAGAAGTAAACACAAAACGTTAGTCAACATGGTTTGTTTTCCTAAAAAGGCTACAGATGGAAAGAGCACAGTCCTGTGTGACACGAAACAAGGTTTTTCATGTGTAACAGTATCATCTTGCCTTAAGATCATTCCAGCCTATTTTAGTCACATTCTCTGTTGCTATTTTTCTTATTTTATTAAAGTAGGCCAAAGCAAACAGCTTTAAAATCCTATTACCTTGTCTCAGCCCGTTGTTTGCCAATGTAACAATATAGTATTGCAGCATATATTAAAGTTCAAAAGTTAGACTTCAAAGCAAAGCCTATTGAGAAAAATTATTTATAACCCATACATTAAGCTGCAAGAAAAGAGGTGGTGAAGATTTCTGGTCAGCTGTCAGGGCAGTGGGGCACAAAAGGAGAAGGGGTCCTTTAAATCTTTTATGTGTACACTTTAACTTTTTAAATGTTTGTGCTTAAGACACAAAAATATTACTAATTTCATGTATGTATAAATGCTGGCGGTGACAGCACTAGCAGTTGAGTCCAACTGCTAGGGCATGTGCATGTGTACCTGCTTCCAGCACTGGAAACGTTCCTCTTCTGAGGGCAGATATTTCCTCTATTAGTGATGACTATTAGTAGTCAAATTCATTTCAGCAGGATTACTTCCAGGCTTAATGACATACCGCCTGTGCACACAGTCAGACCTTTGTCCACTGGCTGCAGCATCTTGGCATTACCAGAACACAACCAAGATTTAATTTTCCTGGGCTCTTCTGGAAGCAGTTAAGTAGATAATTGCTAACAATGAGAATCACCACAGAAAAAGACCACAAAACCTCAGGCAAAAACTGAAAAGACAGACCCTACAAACCAAATTCTTCTCATTTTCTGCCAAAACTGACTTAGAGTTATAGTATTCCTTTAATTTATGCTTCTGTCTTTGATGTAGCTATTAACTGAATGTGCCAGTGACCTTGGCTGGATGACAGAGGTAAATGCTTCCCAAGGATGAATTGTTCTGGAACGATTCTTTGCTATCAGGCAGACCTGTGATTTCTTTTAAACCCCAGCCATGCCTCTACCTATTCTGGTTTGTTTATTTTGATAAACCAAGTTACTAAATAACTAAAAATCTGTTTTATTTCTAAGGTTGCTGTATTTCAGACTACTTATTATCTGCCCATGTTTTCTTGAAGGAGACCAGTATGAACATTAAGGAGAGTTACTGGATACTGAACACTTCTAAAAATTACATTCCACTCACAGGTGCACAGAAGAGGTTTAATCTTTGGTTGGTTTGTTTGTTTTTAAATTTGGCCTAAAAATCAAAGTACACAAAACTTATTTTCAGTGCCAAATAGCCCTCTGGATGCCTCAAAATGAAAGAATCTCCCTGCAGAACTGGTGTCCTTTGCTCACAGAAGAAGAGAGGACTTCACAGTGTTGCTGCTGCACACTGGGCATTTTCTTTTTCTTATAGGACTGCAGATTTTAGAACAAAAAATATGGGCAAAAAACCAACAACAAAACTTTTTCTTCTTCTCATCTTCTGTACTAACTAGAGAAATACACATACAGCTCCTTGGTCTCTTTCAGCAATTTGTATCTCAGGATTTAATACATCTAGACCCTTACTGTGATATCATTTGTTCTTTCCTGCCCATCAAACAGTGTGCTGTTTTTCAGTATCTCTGTTAGAGGTGAAGTTTCTGAAATCCAGACCTGCTTCTCACACTGTGTGCACCTTCCCACTCCTTCAACCCCACTTCCCTCTATCTGTGTATTGAGAAACACTGTCATGCTGGCTGACATCACCTGCATTGTACAAATTCATGTGTCTGCAATGTAAAACACCCCCTTCCTGCATATTACCACAAATTAATTAATTATGTTCCCTATGTGGCCTCACATATGGCAAGTATCCTTTTAAGAAGGAACAGAATGACATTAGTTCTTTTGTGCACCTAAGGTTAAAAATATTGCCCAAAATCTAGAAAAAACACATATTTAGCTATTACATCTGAAGTGCCATGCAGCAAGCCTCTAAGAAGGATATTATTCTTACAGGACAGCTTTCTTATCAGGGCAAATCCTATCTCATACAAGCCCCCGATACATCCCCTCTAAAGTCAAGATAACTGTATTCCAAAGGGGAATCTAGGCTTCCTATGAAGTTACTTATTCATCCTCCCCTTTGGATTTTCACTTAACAGCCTTACTTGGCACCTTTCAATAACGAAAAAAGTTTCTGCTTTTCCCATCACTAGGATTTTATTCTTTTTTCCCCCTCTGTTATTTAGTAACATCAAGGCAGGGATAATACCTTCTATTAGTCTTCTAAATTCTAGTATGCAGGTTGCTCAATACTATATGCAAATACTTCATAATATATTTATATACCCTCTATAAAGTTCTCTAGTCTCAAAGGGGCTAAGACAAAAGGTTCTTTAAAAACAATTACCGATGCCAAGTATTTCCAGTTCTCAGTATTCCAATTAGAATGCTGTAAAGGAGAGAGATTTTTACTGATGATCATTTTACTCAATGATCTCTGCACAGAAAGATCTCAGCTGGCTCATGACCTATTTCAAAGCACAGCTCCATGCATTTGGACAACTCCTCTCTATAGGATGCACTCCCCCCTTCGTCCCCCTACCAGGCTGCTCAGACTGTAACTACAGATTCAGCCCTCCAGACAGGATGCTACCCCACTACATCTCTGTTCTACCAACAAGACCAAATACCTACAATTCTGTGCAAACTCCCAGTTCTTCTGGTTTGTTTCCTTCGATGCAAGTTTTCATGTATTGCCAATCAGAAAGAAACAGGTCAAATCAGAATTCATGGACAGCTGCTTATACAGAGCTGGAAAAGTTACTTATTTTAAAACGCAACAATCCTTATTCTATAACTCTGTGGGGTCACAGTCAATTGATGATTACTGCAGAATGTTCCCTGGAAGTATGTATTTTAGAAGACAACACCTGAGACATGAATAGCTTGATGCTGCCTAATGCAAGAAGCAATAATCAAGAACACGAATAGTCAATTTATTTTAAAATTGCCATTACTTAAACAGCAAACACAGCTCTCCTACACAATAACTTGCAGCTGCAACTGCTTATACTGGACAGTAATTTTAGCAAGCTATTCGATATAATTTGCTTGTCTTTTAATGAAATTTAACTGCTGGAAATAAGGAGGTTCAAATTGATTCAAGGTTACCACAAAACACAAGCCCATACTTGCCTATGGACTGAAGTTAGCTAAATGGGGTTCCAAGGCAACGGAAGCAATTGACTCCAGCAGCAATTCATCTTCTGACTTCAGATTCATTAAAATAATCAGAATTTATCTACATGACAAAGAATTTGTTATTCTACACCCCTGAGCCAGAGGGCTACCTATCTTGATTATAAGCTAACAGGAAAGGGAAAACCAATCTAAACAACAGAGAAACCCCAAACCCCATATAACAAAATCAACAGCCAAAAAGCTAACATCCCCATCTTTAGAAGCAGGTCAAAAGGAGACACAGTTATAGACTGTTGGTTCAAAACCATATCAAGTACTAAACTAAAGACCAGAAGGAAGTCTTTGCCATACTTCAAAATACTCTGATCAAAAAGTATGTAGACTAACTCCTTAACAGACAGAACAGATACTTAACACTTCAGAAAATTCTTTATTAAAATGGATTAAATGCTTTTGCTTCTAACATAGATTAGGGTTGTGATTCTGCTCAGCCCCATAACAGAATTGAATCACCTACTGCATCACCCAGTTTCTTGGATTGGGAGCCTGTGAGCAGACTTCAGCACCACAAAACCAACATGGACACTGCACACAATGAAATGCAAAAGTCAGGATAATGATTGATCAGCTGAGCATAAGAAGCAAGGGCACAAACATCAACATCAGCAGCAAATGGGAATGTTAGAAGAAGAATATTACCCTGCTTGTACAAATTCTGCCTACTTTTCAGGTTTAAAATAGATTCACTATTGCTGGTTTTAAAGGACTTTATGGATACTCCATTTCAATCTATATGGTAAAACACTTTGGAAAATTAAGAGCAAGTTGAAAGATTAAAAAGAATTCTAGAACATTTACTTTTAGTGGTTACTTTCATCCACATTATAATGTCAAATCCGTTCTCTGGAACTGAAGTTAAACTTCACAGATTCACTGAGCAGCTTGAGCAGAAATATCAGTCTATTTCGATATTGGAATAATTCAGTTAATAAATGTTTAATATTAATAATTTCTGGTGTGTCCATTTTAAACTCCTATTTCAAAGACTCATTTCTTGAGGATGGCCTAATGCAGGGCAGCTTTCATGAACCATAAAAAGCTCTTACTTTCCAAGTGGTCATCTCTTTCCAGGCCAAATCCTCAAAAAATAAATTAAGCAAAGTTTTCTTTGATATCTGCTGAAGCAAAAGTAAGTTTTGCTTGAGTAATTGGCTCAGGACCAACAACAGGGACCCTGAAAGGAGTCAGTCCTCACAAAAAGCAGGCTCTAAGCTTTCCAAAGGACAGAAATGCTGGACTAGGTGTCTTTCAACATTAAGCTTCATATTCCCTAGGAAACCAAGTGGAAAGCAACTTTACAATGTTAATGAAATGCTAAGATGGAATAACAAGTCGTCACATGTAGCCAATATTAATTCTTCTTCTATGTCAACTGTGGTCCCATCGTTCTGAGGCAGTAATTCCCAGTCTTTTTTCTTAACTAGAAATACTAGTGTCTTTTTTGCACTGTGAAGAATCAATATTGTACAAGCACCCCAGGCCTAAGCAATTAATACCTGTGTTGTTACAACCTTGGTCTAAAAATATACAAAGCTCCCATCTCACCCCAAGCACTGTGGGACTGTGTAGGTATTTTATTATTCACTCATGGAGGCCATCAAAAACCATGGATGAAAATGTTGCCTTGCACTGCTACCCATTTGGAAACTAGGAAAATGATGCAGTCCAAGGAGAAATGCACTTCTGGACATGGAAAAAACCCCACTAAAAGCAAAACCTAACATGTTTTGGGAAAGCTGTGATGCACCAACTTAAAAACAGAGCTTCTGCATGTGGAAAAAGTACTTTACACTGTGAACACTAATAGGCAGCAGATAATGAAATGTGGAGAGTGAATGTCCAAAATTTAACTGGTTGGAAATCTGTGAAGTCCTGGACTAGAAGTGGCATGTCCCAAATCCTCTGATTAAGAGAGTCACAAGACAGAACCATCAATTAGGGGGCTGAAGACATCTTGTGCTTTTGCAGAGACTTTTTAGATTGGAAAAAAAGAGACTCCTTGAAATTCTGGAAACTAGAGGAAGCTGAAAAGAAAACTATTACTCCTGGCCAAACTGTTAGGATTCCCACCACCCCCCATTCCCTCTTCAAACAGCCAGGGCAATATATATAATTATTTTTATAGATGTATTTGCAGGCATATATATATATATACACATTCTTACACATACATAGGTGTATTTGGATGAAATGGAAGATACACAATGGAAAACTGAAGGCCAGCTGTTCATTCTGCTAAGAGACAGATACACATAGTAACATTTAAAAAAAAAAATACCCACCAGATTAAACTAGTAAACCGAAGACAGACCATTTTCTTTGTTCATGCATGTACTCTGTGAGTCTACAGCCACAGCTGATAAAAAGAAATTACAGTGTTTATTTCTAAAGCAGCAGACATGAAGTCTAATAAGCCTAACCAGGAGACTGAATTGGATAAACTGTCTGTTGACCAGCCAGCACCCTTTCTCTGATTCCCCTTAATGTCTGACTTTTCAAATCTTAGAAAAAACATTTGCAGGTTCATGTGGCTTAACAGAAAGTGCACATATTTCAACTGCAACTATCCTCATTCTGCTTTTTAGAGTAGAAAAAGCAGGGTAAGAAACAAAGCAATTTCAGTCAAGTTAACTAAATTCTGAGTCAAGCAAAGTACAACTTCAGCACAATTACATGTTAGATTCTGTAAGAATCAAGAGCAAACCCAGGGCAGAGTTTTCAGCATCTCATTCACCTCCCCCTCAAATATATACATTTCATGGGAAGAAACTTAAATCCCCAGGATACTGCAACTCTTAGAG
>VZTU01028444.1:2940-13151 GCA_013400835.1 Zapornia atra | reverse complement strand
GGGGGGGGAGGGGCGGTACGGTGGTGGGGGTAGCAGGTACGAACGATTTTCTACAGACGTTTTTCCGTTAAGTATAGTGCTGTTTAGAAAACACCCTTCAAAGACACAGAAATCAATACAACAGATGCTTAACAGTTTCTTTCTTTAGATCTTGATGAATGCTCACAGTCTCCTAAACCGTGCAATTTTATCTGCAAGAACTCGGAAGGGAGTTATCAGTGCTCATGTCCCCGGGGCTACATCCTTCAAGAAGATGGAAAGACTTGTAAAGGTAAAGTAACTTTTAATTTTGTTGTACCATGACTTAAAGGGAAATAGTTTCGAAGTGTGACTATTTTTATCATTAGACTAAATGTACAGCGGCTTTGTTGACATTCCTTATTAGGAAAACATTTCTTACTTTCAGATCTTGATGAATGTCAAACCAAACAACACAATTGTCAATTTCTCTGTGTCAACACACTTGGAGGATTCACATGCAAATGTCCACCTGGTTTTACACAACATCACACAGCTTGTATTGGTAAGAAAAACAATAGTTTTCTCCCATCAGCTTTTCTGTAAGAGCAACATTCTCAATTCTCATTCATTTTTTTCATTCTGTATAAACAGTAACAATACAGAGCAATAATAATAATAATGTCAGCATTTGTAATAAGTAATGTCAGCAGTCCAGGAAACAGATTTTTAAATGCAACAGAAAGCAAAATCAGTCTATCCAACATTTGTATTTTCTTGCTTAGTTAAACAGTTGCATATATTTAATACATGTTATGATATTCTAAGTATAACCACATGGTGACAAAGGGGTAAAGTATTAAAATCTGATTTAAAATGCAATTAGATAAAACAGATTTTTTCATAAATCCAGATGTCTTTCCATCTTAAGTATATGTATGAATCTTGTCAACTGAAATTATTTTAGTTCAGCTAATACAGAAGTGCAGCATTTTTCCACTGACAACATTTAGACACCTGGGTCTTTCACACTTACAACTGAATTACAATTTGCACTTCAAATTTATGAATCACTCCTAGCTCTGCATGAGTTGTGAGGTCATGTGATGTTTAAATACGGAAAGCAACACTTTCAAACCCACAGAGGTGCAACCTCTGTGGATTTCAACCTCTTAAGAAATATTATACGAACATGTCTAAAATCATGCTGCAAGGTATACTGACCTTCTTCCCTCTCCTCTAATTTTTAAGATAACAATGAATGTGGTTCTCAGTCATCGCTTTGTGGATCAAAAGGAATTTGCCAAAACACCCCTGGAAGTTTTACCTGTGAATGCCAAAGGGGATTTTCTCTGGATTCTACTGGATTAAACTGTGAAGGTAGCTAGCAAAGGTCAATTTTTTTATGGTGCAAGTAGGAATAGATTTGAGTAATTTTAAGCATGTTATAAACGGCAGTGACAAATTTTCAAAGTTTCCAAATAGAATTTATTTAAGCAAGCAATCAAGCAGGCAAAACAGTGCTGGGCGGCCTGGGAGACCCTTGCTCCCTCCAAAGGCGCATGCCTCATCTCACCAGAGTCCCCTTTTTATAGTCCAATAGTTCTGGGTATACGGAGCACCTCCTGGTATGCTCCTGCAGCTGCACATGCTATTATCAGGGGGTCGTCCTGGGCCTTCTGGTGGTGGTGAGGATGAAAGTTGCAGTCTTCCTCTGCATTGTGAAATGTGGCCTAGATAAGCACAAGTCCTTATCTGAGCAACTTCAGTTGCTGCTATTATTCGTTTATCAGGAAGTGGCAACAGTTGTCAGCTCAGCAGGACCCCAAAGTTGGAGCATTCCAGTCACTAGGTCACAGATGTTGAGACAATAGTTGTTCCACTGGTTTGTTACACATTTACAGATTTTGCTGGTTTGAGAAGAATTTCTCACAAACCTACCCATTACACGCATAATTCTATATAAGAACACAGTGCCTGAGTAGTTTTTACTTTTTAGCTGAACTCTTTCCAGGCTACCTTTTCATCTTCACATAAATTTCTTCTTTTCATTGACATACAGTCTAAACAGAATCTCTCTACAATTTTGTTTCAGATAACTGTAATCATTGACCAGAGTGTATCTTAAGAGTATATTCTAAAGTCCGTGCTTTAAATCTACCATAGACATACACGCTGAGAAGGGCAATTCATTACAGTTAAAATACCAATTCTATTATAGAGCTTTATGTCTCTCTGTTGGCCCGAAAGGGAGCCCCGGTCAGGAAATCTCTTATCTGAGAGCTCCAAACTCTTCTGTGGGCCTCAGATATTGTGCAAACAGGAAACTAAAATGTAGCACTAGGCCACCTGGCTGCTGAAAACTAGAAATGAAGAGGTACATAGACACAAATTTATGACAATGTTTCAAATGTGTTTCCAATTGTGGACAATTGGAATGTAAATTAGAATCTGTGATACCATGCATGTTTGGGGTTTTTATTTTATTACTAGGACTGCATACTGTACGAAGCACATTAGGCTGCTTATAATCAACTTACTCCTTATAGCAGACACTATTTCAGATTACTTTTACATTTTTTTCTTTGCGATTTTCTCTGTTATTTGCAAATACCTCAGAGATATTTTAGATGGGGGTTTTTGTTGATTTTAATTGCAAAGGTAAGCACTTACATCCAAATCTGATATGCATTCCTCGTATTCAAACACTCGATATGCTCCAGAAAACTGCAAGCTTAGTCCCTTGGTTTGAATACTGAATAAAAAACCAATGTTGCTAAATATTTCATCAAAGCAACATGATGGGGGATTATTAGGAACAGTCTCCTTTTCCAGATTTCAGTAATGTAAAGGCTCAGTCATATTATGGATAGAAAGAAAGAACATTAATAGACTTTCAGGCTTTCCAAAAGGGGAGCCTGAATGGTGCTTCCATCTTAAAGCAGTAGTCTTCTGCCATAAATACAACTGTTTTTATCAACAAAGTGATTATCAACAAGTGATTATTATACAAGTGATTATCAACAAAGTGAGAAATGTATTTGGTAACATGTCTAATCATGTGTTCTTTCTTGTTCTACTTCTCTCTGCAAAGATGTAGATGAATGTGATGGAAACCATAGGTGCCAGCATGGTTGTCAAAACATCCTAGGTGGATATAGGTGTGGATGCCCACAAGGTTATATCCAGCATTACCAGTGGAATCAGTGTATTGGTAAGGAAATAAACAGCACAGAATACATTTTAACAGCAAAGGTGTCATAGTGCTGATAGCAACAGTTGCCAAGTGAGGACAAGAAGGGGCAAGACAAATGGTATGCAGACAAAAATCTTTTTTTTCCTCTGTTCCTTTACTTCCATACACTGATTACTCCCAACATACGCTAATGACATGTGGTAACAAGAAAACACAATCATCCTGTTGAAAATCTGTGACATGTTAATTTTCCTAGGAATACCTAAATTCTGACTCCCTTGTCCTTGGAAAAATCGCCATCTTAGAGAGGTGGAAGGATGTTAATTGAATTCCTGAAAGCATCAATGTAAATATGTCTGCTGTGAGGAAAAAAAATGCCACACAAACCCAAGCAAACAACAAAAAAAACTACCCCACCTTTCATCAGTAAGAATCACTCACCATCAGTAGCAATTTGAGAATACTACAGAATAGCACCTACAGTGAATAGGGAGAAGAAATATCATCATAATCGTTGGCGGGTCTCCTACTTCCAAAATGCAATCTTAAGGACAGCATTAGTTCTTTGGGCAGGGAACAGGGACAAATTAAACAGCCCAGCAGCTTTTTTGTAGGTTTGGCTTATTCAATCCATTATTTGGTTTCTGTGTTTCATTAGCTAAGCTAATTCCAAATTAAATGTGGGAAATTTTCTTTAAAATAAAAACCAACATACACCAAAACAACTCCATCCTGTAGTGCTCACAATGCACCATAGAAACATATTCACCTTTTCAGGATTGCTTTTCTGGTACTCTGTCAATAGTGACACAATCAGAGTATGGCTCTGAGCAATGCCATATGTTTCTTGCGGGTTGATCTTACCGCCCTGATCCTAGACAGAAATTTTACATTAAGTAGCACACCTGCTTGGTTTGCTACTCCTTACTTAATACTGCTTTTATTACTAATTATTGATACAGCAAAGAAAGCAAAGGTGACCGTGACAGGAATGCACAACAAACAACTCACACTAAACTAAAACAGTTACAGTCTCTGAATATGATACATAGTCCTCAAAGGAATGTGTGTCCTAGTAACTGCAGACAAGAATGGTAAAGCATGCACTAATAGTATTGGAGAGGAAAACACCTACATGGAAACACTCCTTTGATCAGGTAAATAAAATAAGCAGCATGTGCCAACTAGCAAAAGGATAATCTTCAATACAACAAGCTACTTTTCCTATTTTTCACAAAATAACCTGGAACCAAACCAGTCAAACTTACTGGAGGAGTTATCTTCTCTGTACCTTAATTCAATACGCACAAGGTGGAGACGATGCTTCCTTTTCTCTTTCATTTTGGTTGGCTGTTTAGATTGTCTTTTGACCTGCAGTTAGCATGCAGGTTTCCACTACAAGTATGTGCTAACTTCACCGCATCGCTAGGTGCCCAGGAATACTATAATGATTAGAGTATGACCAGAGTTGCAGCTCATTTCTCCTCTGTCAGTGTTACATGGTAGGGGTATACCCTGCCAGGTAAAAGAGCACCTCTAGGCAAAACAGGAGAAATACCTTGAAGGAAGGGGGAGCATTGAGTCAACCCTTGTTCTTGGGGGGACTTCAGCTTCCCTGATATCTGTTGAAATTACAATACTGCAGAGAGGGAACAGTCCCAGAGGTTCCTGGAACACGTGTTGAAGATAACTTCCTGAAAAAGCTGGTGAGTGAACCAACCAGGGAAGGCGCCCTGCTAGACCTGCTCTTCATGAACAGGGGAGGGCTGGTAGGAGATGTGACAGTTGGAGGCCATCTTGGGCACAGTGACCATGAAATGACAGAGAGTATCTCTATTCTTAGAGATACTGGAGGTGGGGACAACAAAACTGCCACCCTAGATTTCCAAAGGGCAAACTTTAACTTGTTTAGTAATCTGATTGCCAGAATCCCTTGGGAATCAGTTCTGTATTGACACCTAGCTGAATGTGAACCAGTGGTGTACCTGGATGGCCAAGAAGGACAACAGCATCCTGGCCTGTATCAGGAACATTGTGACCAGCAGGGCCAGGGAAGTGATCAGCCCTGTGCTCAGCCCTCGTGAGGCCACACCTCAAGTCCTATGTGTGGTTTTGGGCACTACAGGATAGGAGAGACATCAAGGCACTAGAGAGAGTATAGAGAAGGGCAACAAGGCTGATGAGGGTTCTGGAGAAGAGGTCTTAGGAGAGGAGGCCAAGGGAGCTGGGGTGTTCAGCCTGGAGAACAGGAGGCTAAGGGGGGACCTTACTGCACTCTACAACTTGAAAGGAGATTGTAGTGAGGCCTCTTCTCCCTAATAACTAGTGACAGGACAAGAGGGAACGGGTTCAAGTTGCACCAGCGGAGGTTCAGATGGGATACTAGGAAACATTTCATCACCAAAAGAGTGGTAAAGCATTGGAATAGGCTGCCCAGGGAGGTGATGGAATTGCCATCCCTGGAGCTGTTCAAAAACTGGGTAGATGTGGCACTTCCTGGAGATGGTTTAGAGGTGGTGTAGGGCTGACAATTGGACTTTGTGATGTTGAAGATCTTTTCCAGTCTTTATGATTCTGTGATTCTATGATGAGGTTAACATTAACAGTATCCTAAAATACTTTTACAAGCCATCTATATGTGTTTGGGACCTTCAGAGACCCAAGTCTCTGTGGGGTAATAATGAAGGCAGAGAGCTAAGAGAAACCTGGGACTTGCAGGTCATGGTTGCCTGATTTCTATCAGATAATAAGATACCATTATAATTTTGTTTGCTTACTAGATGAAAATGAATGCTCCAATCCTAACACATGTGGTTCTGCTTCTTGCTACAACACACTTGGAGGTTACAAGTGTGCCTGCCCATCTGGATTTTCTTACGACCAATTCTCCAGCACATGCCATGATGTGAATGAGTGTTCTTCTACCAAGAACCCCTGCAATTATGGTTGTTCCAACACTGAAGGTGGTTACCTTTGTGGCTGTCCCCCTGGTTATTACAGAGTTGGACAAGGGTGAGTACCTTCACAGTCATTCATCAAAGATACATTTGGAAGCTGTAGAAACACTGACTTTAGAAAAGCAGAGGTGCAAATGAAGGACAGATTAAGTTACCCTTCCTACTCCTTTTGTGCACGGTATCCATAAGCTGGAAAAAAACCAGGTCTGTACATGCAGCATGAAATTAATTTTAAATCTAGAATGAAGGCAACAATTAACAATGAGTTCTGCTTTTTTTTGTGCAGTCAGCACAAAAACTCCTTCACAAACCTGGTCATTGAAGATTGTTACTTCACAAGGATAGGAACCATCTGTACTGTGGCAATTGAGGGGTTTAAACCACACTAATCAATCCAGAACACTAAACACAAATTAACATTGTTCTGGTATATGACAGTGGCTAAATTCTTTAGTTCCACGGTTCAGGATAGGCTGGCTTTGTTCTGTTTATTTGTAAAACTGGTAAACAAAAATTAGAAAAGCCAATTGGCCTTTAGCCAACAGTGGTACTTCATTCAGGATGCAACACTAGTGTGAAGAAAATTAATGCACAGACCTCTGCTGAGGGAAGGGGAAGAAAGAGGATACAAGTACTGTGGGATGGATTACATGGACTCGCTTTCCCTTTAACAGGACAGTTCATAAAACTGCAAGAAGTAACTAAAACACACGTTTTTATTCAACAGCCACTGTGTCTCAGGGATGGGATTTAGCAAAGGGCGGTACCTGCCACTGGATCAAGATGCAGATGAAGAGAACGCTTTGTCCCCTGAAGCATGTTATGAGTGCAAAATCAATGGCTATTCCAGAAAGGACAACAGAAAGAAGAGAAGTGCTAATGACACTGTACGTACCAGTATAAATATGTACTATAATGTAATTCAAGGTATTTTCAGATACCACACTCACCCCAATCACTGAATGGAGGGAATTTTTTAACAGGCCACATTTAGTGGCAAAAGTCTTTTCCCCATGCCTTTGTTGTTTTCAAACTTGGGTCCTGTTGGCAGGAATGATGTGACAATCAAAAATACATCAATAACTATGAAAGAATTAAAATTTTAAAGCTCATAAAGAATAATTTGTAGTGCGAGATGTCTAGTTCCTCAAAATATTTTCGGGGAATTAATTTTAATTAGGGAGAGCTGGGAAAACTGGGCATGTCTGCAATCTGTTCTGCAGTCAAGAGGAGATTGGACAGCATTTTATGGTTTGTGACAGCTAAATAGATCATCTTGCAGATCGTTTTAATCTGTCTGTTCCATGGGTGCTCATAGCTGTGGGGCACTGGAGTTTGTGACCTCACTGATACACTTCAAGTCCAATATTTGTGGGACTGCTGAGGGCAGTAGAGTTACACTTCAGATTTAATTCTTCTCTTACTGCATTTTTTGGGCTTATGAAAATAGGTTATGGGATACTTGTGAAAAGACAGCCTAATATTTGCACCTTTTACGGGCTTTTTTTTCCCCCAAAATAGTTATAAGAGCATATATGTTACCTGCATTATCTGTATCACAGGATGTGTTCTTGTAGCGTTTCATCTTGAAATCTTCAGTAAATGGGAAACTGACTCAACTTGAGAGGTGGGGGGACACAGATTTTTCTTCACTAGTCCAAGAGCTGTATAATGCAAACAAGTAAAATGTAAAACCTCAGCTAAAATGGTAAGGAGGTGAGGTGTGCTAGCCACATAAGTTCCACTGAAAAATGGGGAAATGAATCTCCTGTCTAAAAGGGTAAGGATATAAAAGAATCCAGAAGCTCCAGCCCTGGTACACATAACTTGGCATGGTGCCATGAAGGCCAGTTCTTGTATTCTCAAAGTTTCTATGGAAGCCAGTAACCCTGTATTTCCNAACACATCCACACTTACCATCTCTTTTTCCCTCCTCACCACCACTCTCATTAGACCTGTTCCAGTCTAAATTCTGTGTTGACCTAGCACAGACATATACAGATGTTTTGAAAAGTGTTTTTGTTATTGCACAGTTAATTTCATTTCTGTTTCTAGTACTAGAACTACCTGAGCAGTACAAATGAAAGGTTTCCCATCCATAAAACTATGTGAAAAAAGAAATAATCTCAGCACAAGTGACATCTGTGGGGTGTGGCATTTAAAACAGTACAGTACTTGCTCCTACCCAAAAATTATCCTTGTTTTCACCATGTGTTTTTAATTACATCACATAAGAGTACACATTTGTACTCAGAAGTTACTGGAATTCCCTCAGAGAAAACATTCCTATCTTTACAAGCCTGAAAGGATCTTGACGTATAGGCTAAGGTATCTCACTTAGTGTTGGGTCTCCTAAAGGAGACCATGGTCTATATATTCTTGTAAAAGGTCTTTCAAAAGTTGTTCCTTGTTAGATGACTTTCCTAGGAATTAACTCATTTTCAGCCCCACCCCCAAGTGTGTTCACAGCTCACACCTCTGGAAAAAATTCACACCTGCAGCATAACTATACTGAAGCTCAAATTAAAAAAGAACCCGTGACCAGTTTGTTAGAAAAACAATGATGGGACTTTATTCCACACTCGTGTCAGTGGCTCTGATAGGATGCAGTGGGACATGTTGACATACTAACTTTTTCTGTAGAAACAGCAGTTCTCTCCTTACTCATCTTTCATTTTTAATCACTGTACTTCCTCATCACCAAATGTTAAGCCTGCTTGTTTTTAGAAGCCAGGATTCAACAAAACAGCTTTACCAGAAGTTTCAGGGAATTCCCATATAGTGCTGTGATACGTGTTTCTGTAATGTTCCTCACCGAAGTCGAGTCTAAGAACAAGGCTGCCTCACATACAGTCTTCACAGCAGTAGTAAACATAGGTCTCTTCTTTACATGGAGTTTTTGCAACATGAAGTTAAACAGATTCTGAAAAGAAACTGAAATCTGAGCCCCCTCTGTAGATGTGGTGCTGTAACTTTAAGTATCCCGTTAAGCCTATATGAGAAGCCTTTGAGATTTACAGGGTGTGTTATATGGAATCAAACAGTACTCCCAGGTGGAAAGGATTTACAATTGCTTCTTTCACAACTAGATTATGAGAAATAGAGAAACTGTTGATAATCCCATGTTATTCTTCTCTCAATGCAAGTGAGTATCTGTTTCTCTCCTGCTCTAAACAATCTTTCCTCCCTTACTTCAGAGCTTGGAGATTGGCATGGAAAGTCTAGACATGAATAGTCCTTTGAAGATGAGAGTCAACATTTCCAGGCTGGACAACAAGGAGCACATCCTAGAACTCATGCCAGCCATTGAGCCCCTTACCAACCATGTGCGCTACGTCATCTCACATGGCAATGACGATGGCATCTTTCGAATCCATCAGAGGGATGGACTTAGTTATTTGCACACAGTTAAGAAAAAGTCAGTGCCTGGAACTTACACACTGGAAATCATTAGCATTCCTCTGTATAAGATAAAGGAGTTAAAGAAACTGGAAGCCAGTAATGAGGACAACTACCTCCTAGGAGAGGTTGGGGAAGCTCTCAGAATGAGGCTGTGGATAGACCTCTACTAGCCATCTTCCGGACTGAGTCCAGTTCTGCAGTCACTTCAGTCCACCTATCTAGCCACCTGAGCATCTGCTTTTCAAACAGTCCTTGACTTTTGCGGGAGGAAGAGAAAGGGGAAATGCTCTTTCTTTCCATCCTGCCAAGACTGCAGAATCCTTGCAGGAGGGTAACTTAAACTCTGCTAGATCTTTGATTACAATGGCGATTGTGGTTTTCATATCTTTTATATAACCTCGATTTAAAGTATATTAAAAAGCTAAAGTTCAAAAGTCATTATAATGCACTAAATGACACAAAAATGTGAGCTTTTGTTTTCCCTGCTAGCAGTCTGTAACACTTTGGGTATTTTGCTATAGTTACTAATTAAAAATATATGCTTATTTATTTTTAATGCAGTAATATATGGAGAAAATAACAAATTATGTAAACGGAAAGGGAAACTTGCTTGTGTTTCTTTAGATTTATAAATCTGAGCTATAACATTTTAGAGGTACTTTCTTAAGTAAAAAAAAAAAAAAAAAAAGGATCAAAAA
>VZTU01028443.1:0-14409 GCA_013400835.1 Zapornia atra | reverse complement strand
TTTCTTTTTGTTTCTTTTCCCCTGACCCAATCAATGAATATCTGGTATTTTCACATGTCATACAGTGTTCCAGCTTTGAAGAGCCAAAGACACCATTAGCCAACGGTTGAGTAGGCTCCTCAAAGTGCAGTTCAATACCTACTTAGAAGTACCCCTTTGTTTGCACAGCAGCTATGGATAGCATCAAGAAAAAAAAAAAGTTTATGAATAGCTTATCTTCATCATCAGCTTGGAGGTTGAGATGGATTTAACTGCAGACAGAGAGTTTTGTCTCAAACAAAGCCAGATCACTTTGCATGAACTAACTGTATCAAAAGAGAAATAAAAATTTCAAAGCATTTTGGGAACTTTCCTGCAAACATCACATATTTCTCCTAAAACAAAAAATACTCCACAGTCAATTAAACAAGCCTGAGAACTCTACTGCCTGTGGTAAGCATTTTGCCAGCCCCAGGAGACAGATGATGGAAGCGACTGAAGTTACCTGACACAGGTGAGTAGCAAAGCAGCAATACCAGACTGTCTCAACAAACAGGTGGCAAGGACTTGTCGGCCTCTCAGCATCAAGCACTCCACTGGGGACATAAGTCCAAGACACCAAGTCACTGGGTCCCTTGAAAGCACCAGAACTGGACCTCAAGATTTTCCCTTAGACATGAGGGAAGATCTTGAGAATGAAGAACACAGGGTGATGCCATTTATTCCCAGGAATGTACAAAAAGGGAGGGTAATGAAAACCAGTGGCCTGATGCAGCACTCAGTCAAAACACACAATTTTAAGAGGAAAACAAAACACTTGAGGATTTCATTTTCTGGACAGGCTGTGGAAACCACCTCCCCATGCACATGACACAGAGGGAGGCAGCCAAGGAGTGACCCGCTCGCCCAGCGCAGCACTTCCCCCTCCAGCGGTGCTCCGTCCACCTCAGCCATCTGCTGCTGAGCAACACATTCTCCTAATGCTTCTCTAAAGTATATTTGGTGCCTGAAGTTAATGGAATGACTGCAGCGAATATTTCCATACTAGTCACAGAAATTGCCCTGATTGCTTCCGCCTTCCTTCCCCTTCAAACCCGATACCTCCCAAACCGGGAGCTATATTTACCCCTCACACACTGCAATGTTCGATGGCCTCATAGTTCTAAATTAAGCAGCTTCTGTCATGCTCAGGACAGTAACCCTTCTCTGACAGAAACCCACACCAGACTTCTTGGTGCATTTGATGTGCCCTGCCTAAAGCATAGCTAGATGTGCACACTAAATAGCCAGCGGTCACCTCGCCCATCTGATGGTGAAATTGAGATCGCTGGATGTTGTATGCTGTGCTTACCCTACTTTTCATTTGGTATGTTATTTAAACTGGTGGAAGACGACCTTTCTTTCTCTCCCCAAACTGCTAGGGTAGCACTAACAGCTACAGCCTAATTTTGCCTCAGCTTTCTCCAGGAAAAAAAAAACCCACAACACTAAAAACTGTCACATTTTCACTCTTCCCATATCCTTGGCAGAGAAGAACTATCCTCTGCATTTCAACTTTTGCTTTCTTTTTACTTTTCCCATACATTTTTACCCTTATGGTAGGCTAATTCACCTACAGGAAGCAAGTCTAGTTTATTCTTTGTAAAGCTATATTTATTGCTCTTCATTAAGCTACACAAACACCATAATTTATTAACTACCTTTTAACATGAAGTGGCTTTGTTCCCTAGTTTCACTAGGCTAGGCTCACACACCAAATTCTACCCACCCAAGTGGAGCTAATGTTTCAAACATCCCAGATTTAGCTTGGAGGTGGACACCATTCTGATCCAACCAGAAAAATCTGAAAGAGCTTTTGAAACATTTCAAGAGGAAGATGCCTGAATAATGGTAAGATAGCTCCATGTTTAAAATCTCTCAAATGCCTTCAGTTACCAATCACGGTTTTTCACTGCCAAAGACTATATCCAATGAATTTGAGTTTGGTCTTATTTTCCTAGGTTGCAAGTACAAACAACTTCATCAGAAGTATCACAGAATCACGAGGTTGGAAAAGACATTTAAGATCATCAAGTCCAACTGTTCCCCATCTATGCTAAATCATATCCCTAAGTATCTGATCTACCCTTTTTTTAAACACATCCAGGGAAGGTGACTCAACCCCCTCCCTGGGCAGCCTGTTCCAGGCCCTGACAACTCTTTCAGTGATTTTTTTTTTTCCTAACATCTAATCTGAACCTGCCCTGGCACAGCTTTGTGCCATTTCCCCTCGTCTTATCACCTGTCACCTGGCTGAAGAGACCAACTCCCACCTCTCTACAGCCTCCTTTCAGATAATTCTAGGCAGTGATAAGCTCTCACCTCATCCTCCTCTTCTCCAGGCTAAACATCCCCAGCTCCCTCAGATGCTCTTCATAGGATTTGCCCTCCAGCCCCTTCACCAGCCTGGTTGCCCTTCTCTGGTCTCGTTCAGGGACCTCAATGTTCTTCTTATGATGAAGAGCCGAGAACTGGACATAGTACTCGAGGTGTGGCCTCACTAATGCTGTGTATAGGAGCACAATCACCTCCCCAGACCTATTTGCCACACTATTTTTGATACAAGCCATTTGCTTTCCTGGATACCCTGCTGCTTCATATTCAGTCAGGTAGATTTTACGTACAGGCATCAGGGAAAAAAAGTAATTTCAGTTGTCCAAAAAGTTAAAGCTTCCTCATAAAGCACCTGGCAGTACTATCAAACATGTGAATATAACAGTGGTCTCCACGTGTACTTAGCCCCCAGATAAAATCTTTTGACACGCATGTTTTTAAGAAGTCGCATTCTTGTTTTCCCCAGTTCAGTCCAACTGCTGCAGACTTTCTGGTTTGCTGATATTACTTTTCCTGACTGGCAGGGATGGAAGGAGCAATTTTCATTCAAAAATTGCAGATATCACAAAACAAAAAAAAAATTTTGGCCCATTTATAGCTGCCCTTTCAACATATCTGCTGCTGGAAAGCAAGTAGGATAGAAGAGGAATACAACTAGTTAATACAAGCACACAGCAAGCCTATCTTCCATGCTTTTTTAGACAGGAGTGAGAACTCAGCCTCCCAGAACTCCTCTTGCATCTATTCCAAATTCTGCCTACAGAGTTGGAATAATTATCCTAACTTGGGATCAACTGAGTGTCAGAAATCCTGAGACAAAAGAAATTCATGAAACTTATCTTTACAGGGTTTGCATGCTCAATTGATTTGCTCCCTAGTGCCTCCTGGGTCAAGTAGTGCCCACATGATTGACATGAAACCAAGATGTGAAGATTAAAGGACGTTTGCTGTTCAGCAGAAAGCCTGACGTACCAAAACCAGAAGGGCAACTGGATTCTGGGCTGCATCAAAAGAAACGTGATCAGCAAGTTAAAGGAGGCGATACTGCCCCTCTACTCCATTCCTGTGAGACCCCACCTGGAGTACTGTGTCCAGCTGCGAGATCCCAGTACAAAAAAAGACATTGGAGCTGTTGGAGCAAGTCTAGAGAAGAGCCTCAAAGATGATCTAGGGGCTGGAGCACCTCTGCTATAAAGACAGACTGAGAGTTGGGCTTGCTCAGCCTGGAGAATAACAGGCTCTGGGAAGACCTTCTGGCAGCCTGCCAGTACTTTAAAGCACGTTTAAAGGAAGGCTGTGGACACATCCTGTGGCAACAGGACAAGCAATAATGGTGCCCAGAGAGGTGGTAGATGTCCCACCCCATAGCATTCAAGGTCAGCCTGGCCTGGGCTCTGAGTAACCTGATATAGTTGAAGATGTCCCTGTTCATTGCAGGGGGGTTGGACAAGATGACCTTTGAAGGTCCCTTTCAACCCAAACCATCCTGTGGGTCCATGAAAACAGAAAAAAAAACCCCAAATCCCAAAGAACACAACCCAGTCCCCCTCTCTAGAACACTGTTACCAGTGAATTAAGCCAGAAAGCTGTGGATACCAAAGCTTTCCATTTCACCATGCTGCAGCTGCCCCCGCTGTCCTGCACAGGTACAGGCTGAGGCAGTCCTTCGTTTCCTCACACAGTGGAGGTAGGCTCTTGCACACTTGAACTGAAGCTGCTCCAAACTCCCCAGACACGATCCACCTGTGATTCAGAGGCCTGCAGCTGGCCAGGGATGCTGCTGAGCTGGTCAGTCTTGGTGACAGCAATCCCAGCAGTGAAGCTCATAGCTCTGGCCCAGAACTGTGTGGATACTGCTCCCTAGGAGAAGCAGGCACACAGACAGCAGAGGTGAGTAATAAAATTGACAAATAAGATGTGTGCTTGCACAGACAACAGCCTAAGACCACCGTTTCTTTATTTCAGAAAGTAATTGCTGGAGGAAGTACACTTCCACCAAAAGCAAAGGATCCAACTTCCACCTGGGAAGGCTTTTTCCTCTGCTAATTCCTGCAGGCCCCGACACAAGCATGAGGGAGGAAATCAATTGGAAAGAGGGAACCCGAGCCAGCAGCTAACCCAACGTCAAGCACATTTTGTCTCTGTACAGGGAAAGAAGCACTTGATTCAGTGGGAGTGCAGCACCTGCCCCCATCTAGCTCCTATATTTAGTTCTCCTGTAGGTTGCTTTAGTATGCCTTCCTCTGGAATACCGAGCACATTTAAAGATGGAAACTTCGAACAACTTCTCTCCAAAGGTAACTAACTGCTGGAGCTATGAGGTTATTTTTCCAAGGGAGAGGAGAGCACGGAAAGTCTGTGGCCAGTCCTTCTAGACGCACCCAGTAACTGAAACTCGCCAACCACATTTCTGCTGTGTGTGGCAGATCTCAGTTTGCAAAGTAAATGCCATTTTGCCTATAGATTAACATTCCATTTATCATCTGGGTAAGTTCTCATATTTGGTTAAAGGATTTTTTTATAGCAGAGAAAATCCATCCTTAACTTAGTCCTTGTGAAAAAGTTCTCAATGGACTCTTTTGTTCTTGGCTGTCAAATGAGTCATGTTTCTACTTGCAGATATATTATTTTTTTGAGTGATGTTTTGCTATAGAATTTTCCTCCTTTTAAAGGTTTTCTGAAACTAATCTACTTGCACTGAGCTATTTATACAGCTCACAAATCATAAAGCAACTGAACTTATTCATTGAAGTAAAAATCCAGAAAGGGTCCTGATTTAGAATGTGGAGCTACTGGATGTTAGGAGAGCACAGTGGTGACAGCTGCTGCTTTTCTTGCACTTACACAGTTCTGCCAAGTGTTTCACCACTGGTTGTGGTCCAAGGCAAACTACTGGATTAGCCAGATCTTTATCCTGACTGGCATATCCATTTTTTTCGGATGCAATTTGTGGGAAGCTTTTGGCTGTAAAATACCTGCAAAAAGGGCTGGCTTGAAATTTCAAAATACATTTCCAACAATCTAGTTGATCTTGTTAAAACTTAGGACTTCATACTTTCTGGATCTTAGTTCAGGAGATAAAATTAAATTGTTTTATTTACGCATTTCATGTATTTATTTTTAGGATCTTTTTTGAGCGTGATGTTATGAATAGTAAGGCACATGAAAGTGTTTAAGTACTTTGATTTAGAAAGAATCAGGGAAAAAATTAACTGAGTGCAATTTAATGTGTTTTTAACGTCCCACATTTTTGGTTCATTTCTTCAGTTAGTAGGGTAGAAGACTCCTACACATGTTTTTTGGGTTTACATTACAGTTGGATTCTAATTTGATCTACATCGGGTGACATAATCGGCCAAGGACTTCGGGCTAGATTTGTCTGCAAGGCTTTTAATTACAAGAACATTGCCTCAGTATCAGTGTCCCATACATATTGCCAGAACTACAGAAGTGGATCCAAATCAGCCATCAGTGAGACTTTCACTACCAGTGATGCAAACTGGGTGAGAGTGAAAGGCAAAAACTGTCTTAGATCTCTCCTGAAAAGTTTCATACTCCAATGTGTCGCCTCCCTTAAGAATCAGCAATTCTGTTTGTCTTTGAGAAGCTGCACAGAGCTCAGCTTTCTCTGAACTTTGCTAGCAGATCAGTGGGTACATTAATTACCAACATGGACGATTCCTTCTTGACTTCCCTCCTCAGGCAGAAGTGATTCATGGCTCAGGTCTTACCTTTGTGCAAAGCGTTGCACCCACCAGAGAACCGCAGCCACTCGCCCATGCCTTTAATTCTTTCCTTCTACCTGCGTGATGAAATACCTGTACCAGTTTCCTTCTCCCAGTTCAATCACTAGTAAGCCTGAAAAATCATCAGTTACTATTAAGTTTATTTCAAGGTCTCTCTGCATCCATTTCTACACCCTCTCTTTGGTTCATCCTGCACCTCCCTTACTAAACCTTCCCCAGTCCCCTCTCTACCCTTAGTGCCTTTCCCTAGTTACCATTTATTCCACCACTACTGGTTTCTAGTTAACCCTTTTCCCACTCCACACAAAACTGAAAAGAACCCTGAAAATTAGTGACATAATTGCTGCCAGCATGTTCTTCCCTCAATTACCCTAATTTCCTCAGTCGTTCTTAATTACAAGCTTTCAAGTCCAGGGACATCCCTTCGTGAAGAGTCTAGTGCAAGGGCCCCTCCCTTTGCATGTCCTTCAACTGTCCTGTAGAAAATCTCATTTATTATAACAGGATTATTACATTATCAATTAAATATAGATGAGTTGATGCCTGCTGGTGGTTGACTAGGTATAAATGTAAGAATTACTGCATTACATTTTGCATTGTAGTTGAAGATTCGTTTCTCTAAAAACACAAACAGGAGAAGTTTGCGGACACTGATGTTTGCAGGGAGGCATTTTAAATACCACATTCAGGATTACCTTTTGACTGCCAAATGAGCAACAATTTATCTTTCTCCAGCAATATTTTGATATCAACATTTAAAAAAAAAAACCAGCTTATTTAAATAAACCTTACCACACTGAATGACACAGAAGTACACAGCACAGTGAGTAGCTATTCTGTTCTGTTATCTATTATCCCAGTGCTTCATTAATTCCCATTCCACATCCAAAGTATTTCTCTCCCTTGTTTCTACTAGGCAGCAGGGACAGTCTCACTTGGGGTCTCTGGTAAGTCTCTGCCTCAGAGGTACCTTAACTTCTGAGAAGCAGAGTTATAAAGAACATCAGCTCATTCCATCTGAGATCCAGTATGGGTGTCAGCTGTTTCAAACCTCTTTCCACACACTCATTTCGAAGCATCAACTGCATTACTTCCCAGGGGCACCCAGGTAGCAGTGCCTCAGACTGACACTTCCCTTCCCACATTCCTTCATGGGCTGGTAGGAACAGGCCCAGCCTCTCCACTCCAAATCTTCAACTCATTTGTTGAGACACCTGCATTACACACTGCTGCTTTTTTAGTTGGGGGTGGGGGGACGACAGGGACAGGGAGGGAGGATGGAGGAGGGAAGGACTGAGAAGTACCCTCCAAACTTAAAACAAAAGATAAAATATTTGGAACTGAATTTCCCCCAACCAAAAAAGTTTTTTTATTCTTTGTAATCAGCAGAGCTAGAAGCATAGGTTTTAAGATCAGCAGACTCCTTGAATTATAAAAAAACCCCAAACAAACCCACAACACAAACGTAGCTCCATACTGAACCAACATATGAACACACAGTGAAACAAGAGTACATCTGGACAACGCTTCCTCAATTTGCTTTTACCTTTGGCTTTGTTGGTGTGATTGCTCCCTGCAGGTAGAAATATCACACAATTCCATCTGTTTCTCATTTTCTTGAAAGATTTCCCATTACCCCTCCCACTTGTTCGAACCAAATGAACCAACAGCTCATTGTTCTTCCACATGCCATAGGTATGATTAACTGAATTGCAAGGAACAGGAGGAAAACATCAAAACAAGAAGGTAGAAAGTCAAAGTGTCCTTTCAAATGTATTTTCTGTTGTAGAGAAAACTGACAAGCTCACTGAATGAGATTCAAGTTCCTCAACAGTCACAAGCTTGAGATCTAAAAGGCACTAAATGAGAAACTCCATCATGGTGAAACGCTGCAGAAAAGCTGTGATTAAACAGACTTCAGTCTACCTAAAAAGTCCTGAGCATCGTTAAGACAGACTTGGCATAGAGAAAGCTAACTAGAACTTGCAAGAGAATTAAGCAGTGAGTGTTCAGAAGACAGCTTGTGTGGGAAACCTTTGGTGTTTTTTAAAATCTAATGCAGAACTTAATCCTATTTCATTATCTTGTCATGTTATCAGTACGAAGATAAAAAATGATGCAACTTACCAGTATAGCCTGCTCCAAAGACTAACAGTCATTCACAGAAATAAATTAGTAACTGAGTAACTTTTTTAGATAAGCTATTTAAAATAAGCAAGACTAGAAAAATCACTGACCATCTAATCAGCTGGGGAAGCCTAGTAAATAGCAACAATGACTTGGGGCAGGGCAATAGTGTATGCACTGAATAAAACTAACCTCCAAAGCCTTGGAATCTTAAAAAAAACAGGAAATAGGGAACCTTATACTGGAGTGCAAACTCTAAGGCTGTAAACAGATATAAAACCAAGAACAAAATCATAATGCTAAGAGGAAAGTGAAAGAGATACATGTGAGAGAAATAAAAAACCCACAAAAACACAGGCCAACTAAAGTAAGCATTCAACTGGGCTATATGAACACACTTAATTTTAATTCTTTGCTTAAAAGCTTCTTCCAGCATCTGAGGAGCCTCACTGAAGTGCAAGTGAAGAACCAACCTCACAACATGCTCAGCTGTTTTTTGTCTCATATGGCTGTTAGTCCTTTTTGGTGTTCCAGCATTTCATATGCTTCCCACAAAAGTATTCCTGAAAGTCAGAGGTGGAGACAGTTTTTCAAAAAAACCCCATCAATACTCACCAGCAACCCAAAGAGCAGATATGACAGTTATTTATTAACATTTAAAATAAGCATAAATTTCAGGAACTAAAACTTCTCTAAATTGTTTGGATTCTTGAAATTAATGAAGATCAATACAACTGAAAGACCAAGCATAAAATATGAAGTGGAATGGAATACAGCTCAAGTTAATAGCAATCATGTTACATTAACTTGAAAAAATTAAACAGTTTTACACATTTTCTGATGAAGCACCACACTCAAAAGACCCAGTGAAGCATCTCATGAGATCTAAGCTGCAAACCAGCTAAGCAGTTGAAAACAAACTGGCAGCCAATTTAAGTAAAAAAACCAAACCCAAAAAAGTTACGGTAAGAATTTAGTAGCAATGTTTTCCAGAGAAATAGCAGAAGAGTTATAGGTTTAACATCCAACATATTCCAGTCACACAGCACAAACATCTGAATTTTAACCCATTTAACAGTTCTGCATTCCTGGAAAAAGAGATGAGAGTCCTTTCATCCTCTATTTTACATAGCTGCTTATCTGAACTGATGCAAATACTTGTAAGATGCTTGGATAACACTGAACAGCAGCTGCATATATTAATACTTGCAAAAGAAAATTTTGGCTTTTTTTTTTCTCCTCTAAACAGTAGATATACAATTATAGTAGATAATGAAAGATCCACAACCTTTTATCTTACCCTTCTGCTGAAATGTAATAGCTCAGCTCAAACTAAAGCTAAACCTTCATTTAGCTTTCTCAAATGCTTAGTTTGGACATTTTTATTCCTGGACTAAGCATAAACCAAGGATTTTTTTTTTTTTAAACATCTGAGGTTCTTTCAGATGTTTGTGGAACAGGAAAGAAAGGATGTATAAATTCAGAGTTCAAGATTAAAGCATAATGCTTCACGTATGAGGGCACAAATCAAGATGGCTTGTTCATCTGAAAACCCATAAGCCCAACTTAAAACGCAGTCATCAGTCTAGAATATCTTGCTTTGTTTTACATGAACATCCACTTCATTCTCAAAATGCACGTAGACTTATGCAGGCAGATGAAATGTTATAGTATCTCTGAGCAGGTGAAATTCAAAACAACAAAAAAAGTAAACTTTCTCAAGTATTACAAATTAACTTTACAGGCAAAGGATGTTAACTCAGTATTAAGTTGACAAGTGCAAATGCACACAGGATATGCAAACAGCTTATAAACTCTCATTGTTCACACCACTAAAATCCAGAAGAACTCTTAAGAGTGGACCTTTGTATTTAAATAACCATATGCCCTTTACAATTCCAATGACATCATGTCCCTTTGCACCTTCTAAACAAAAATGATGCAGAGTTAACTTACAAAAAAAAAAACCACACAACACATCCCAGGGGAGACTGAATTCATCCAGTTACTAAAGCAGTCGTTTCTCTGCTTACATTGTGGCAAACAGGCTGAACTCAGCCAGAAGATTTCCTCTGTCCAGAGAGGGAAATAAGTCAAATTGGAATATTTATTTTAGATTGTGAAAACGGCATCCTATGGCAGGCTTTACTCACACGCATCCAAAGGAAGTGGAAGACAAAAAGGCATGACAGCAGACTCTTCCCAGAAAGCACAGGAAGGAATGCTTACCTAGATGGGAACGAGAAATTCACTGCTTCCTGGATGCCTAATAACAGATTTCTGCAGGAAGATACTGAAAGACCTACCCATTTGCATTCTGCTTGCAGTGTGGCAAAACAGTTTCTTGTGAAATAACATAGGGAAATTGATTGGAGGAGATATCCGACTGGTGTTTGACTGCTCTTTGTTGTATCTCTGCTTGTGAGGAAGGACGAGGTCAGAAAAGAACAGGTCATAGAAGCTTTAAGCATCCCCTTACATTAATAAACAGCAAGTTTTACTTTCAATATTTGGCTTAGAAATCACAGGAAGTATCATTAGTAAGAATGCTTCAGGATTGCTGTGTGAAGAGAAAAAAGCATCAAAAGTCTGGACTGGATAGCAATTTAACTTCGTGTACTGAAAGGTCCATATCCATCATACTAAAATGCACTTTATTAAAATATATAAAGTAGAATAAACAATATAGAACAGATGTTTTGATGAAAACGTCACCTGTACACTAACATTGTAATTTGATGAGGCCAAACTCATTTACTTAAAATTCCTTCATCCAGAGAGAAATTCTTTCCTCTCCTATGTTAAACTCTGGTGGACACATCAGGCTGAAAACAGAATAAACACGGGCCTGAGCAGGTTACTTTCAGTGAAAGTTCCAAACAGATTGAGTAAGGTCAAACGGTTGATTCTCATACCCAAGAATTCTCATCTAAGTTACCAGACTCTAATGCACACAAAACCAAACAAAATTTAAATCGGGTTTTGCTGCAACCAAATGGGAAAGATCTGCCAGCAAAAGGATAAACAAGACACTGAAAATCTGGTGTGACTTTCTTTAACAAAGTGGTTGGAAAAAATAGTTCAAACTGCTTTGAAAATAGCATTTGTAAAGGATGACTTGTATTTGAATGTCTGTGATTATTCATTTAAAAATCAGTGCTGCAGAAGACTGTCCACACAGGATTTTCACTGTGCTGAAGTGAAAAAGCCACCAATAATTTTGGAAAAATGTAGCTACCTGCTACCTACAGAATTGAAACCACAATTGCTTCAATTCAGTTTCAGCTAAGAAAAAAGCGCTGATACCTGTACATCAGAATAGTTTAAAGCTTCAAGGAAGCTATTTCAAGTTTGTATTTCTGTTCTATGATACAGAAAGCACTTCAAAATATAAGTTTGACTAAACAGTGACAAATATTTAAGATGCCTCCTCCTCAATATTAAGTTATTTGCACTTGATCAGGAGCTCAACATTATCTTTTGCTTGGTGCCACAAATTTTCCTGGGATGAGAATAATTTTGGCAAGGGGCTTTTGTATCTAAATTTTGCAGACAGTGCACTATAAAACTGCCAGCATATCCAGAAAGAAGAAAACAGAGGAAGAGAATGTATAGAAGGAAGTTTTTGATAAATTAAGCCTAGAATAGCAGAAGACATGAAGCAGTGAAATTTGTCTAGCTGTGGATATTAAGTTCTCCCACGCACACACAAACACACACACACATCAGAGTCCCTCAAAAAAAAGTAGTGCCCCTGTGTTTTCCTTCAACCAGCAACTTGAGCATTCAACTGATGGGAATTACATCTTGTGAAATATCAAAACCCCAGTGTTAAAGATGCTGATTTTACAAAGTCAAGGGATACTCAGTGGTTAGCAAAGCTCATACAACTTTAATTTGTTCCACCGGGGTTGGGAGAAGTCTTTCAGCAATAACGTTTCTATATGAATTCTCATGTCTCTTCAAAACAGACAAAGTAATCACAATGGAAAACACTCTGCGTTTCTTTGCTCCTCCTGGTATCACTAAATGTTTCTGATAACATTGTATCTCACTGCACACTACCCAAATCTTACAGGGAACACAGAATTGTTGGGGTTTTTTTCCCCTTGGGGAGCCTTGCCCAGTTTTTAAACACTCTGCTGCATCTCTGCTTCACCAACCCGTATGTGTGTGGTTGTAGTGCATCTAGGTCTATTCAACAGTACGTACCCACTTCTGAAAGGGCAGATCTTCCTTCCCCACCCACCATCCCCCTTCTAAGCACCTAACCACTCAGAGAACTGCTCAGACTGTTAAACCAGCAGAAAGTTTCTTCAACTGGCTCAGTATGGATCACAGGGAAACAAATGCTGACACAAGGGAGGAGGCATCAGGAACAGAAAAGGGCTTCCACAACAACTTCACTGCATTGAAAAATCAGACAAAAAAAATGTATTTCTACATTTATTTGAGATATTAAGCACCATTCCTTTTCTTTCTGGAGGAAAAGAACTCGTGCATAAGGAAGCTGAAGGCTAGAAGTTTCACATGTCCATTAACTAGTACAGCACTCCATAGCTGATTTTACAATGTTATATACTATTTTTACACTACTTTATATGCACATAAAAATTCCTTTTAATTTCAGCTGCACACACTAAGCTCTCAGCAGTCAGCAAATCGGTCGCAACATGACTAACACCATCAGCAATGAAACTCTTCTATTTGTAGATTTGCTAACAATCCTGGAACAGTAGAAGATCTGTCACAGCTCTCTAGATGCGATCACCTCCTTCCCTCACAATCCTGTCTCATTTTCTAGGCTTTTGAAGTCTGCAACTGAGTGATGAACCCATTTTATACTAAACCTGATTCAATCCAAGAGCAATGCTCATGCTATTAGAATGAAAGAGGCAAGGGGTATAGCAGGAAATACTAAAAAAGCCTGCAAAAAATATGAATACTGCAGTGGAAGCAAACAAAGGTTGCACATGCAATCAATTCTTGAATGCCTGACTCTAAACAGTAGCTTTCTTTTAACTGGAAACTTCTGTGCATTTTCGTAAGATTTTTTTTTTTTGTAACAAAGAAGCAGAAACATGCTGATCCCTTGGAAGGATCATCAGAAGGACTACATTCTTCAGACACAACACCAACCTTTGCCACTTCAACTGATCAATGACAGTTGGAATAACAGGCAGTAATCCATAAATCAGCCAACAGAGGGGAACAGTTATAAAACCTGTCAGCAAGAAACAGAAATGCATGGAAGCAGCAATTCTGGGGCTCAAGCCAAATTTCGTAGGATTTGGACTTGAAACCTTGATCTCCTGTCTCCTCTTACAATATGCACTTTGCTTATCCCTCCCTTACCCCACTCTGCACTTAAGTGAGATTGCTTCTTTTTCTCAAAATAGGGGACTGGTTTCCCTTCTGAGCTTTGAGAGAATGGGCAGTAAAAAATAAGATTCATTGTCTGCTACTCTGCAGTCTCAGACAGTATCTTAAATAATTAGCAAGTAAGAAGTAAGTGTACTGAACTTTCTGTGTTTGCAAGGTTAGAAGTGTGCAAGGGGCTTCAGAAGAGAGAAAACAATATAGCAGAATAGCATGTATTCAAAACAAACCTCTGCCACTTAATCTCCAGAACACTGATTGCCAGAATCTGTAAATGTAGGACTCAAAACACAATCTAAACATCTGTGTTGGACAGTAAGACATGAAACATGTTCAAATAATATGTGGTATTGCTATTTTAAGCTATAACATATCTGACTTCTACATTGCCGTTCTAAAAAGAGAAAGCTATCCCTGGAGTTTGGTACAGGCTGTTCAGTATTTTGTACAGTCAATACACCCGCTTAACATTTTTTTAGTATTCTCTTCCAGCAGATAGAATGTGTTGCTATATAAACTGAAACAAAAGATACAACTTTTAGAAGTTAAAAACTAGTCTAGAATAACCCAGTTTAATATGCATTCCAAAATTCCTGTTGCATGGTTCTAACAAAAATCATGTCAACATGGCTATTAATATGTCAACTCCATAGATCAAAGTATTTTTCTCAAAATATTTTCAAATGGGGGGAAAAAACACCTGGATGTTGGGACAATGAAACAAAAAAAATTTGAGAAACAGAGTATATGCTTGCTAAACAAGAATTATGTTTATTTAGCTAGTGAATCACCTAGAGGAGTAAAT
>VZTU01028441.1:0-16214 GCA_013400835.1 Zapornia atra | reverse complement strand
GTTTGATTGGTGGTAAGCTCTCATAAAGTTGTGATAGTATATCAAAGTTAAATGTTACATTTAGTCTTTACTCACAAGGAAGGTGAACAGGTCTTGCTTCTTTAAATGTGAGAATAGACCTGACTTGATGCTCTGAATGCAGGTGACACAGCTTTGCTATTTATTGGCAATTCATGAATTGTTCTATTTTATGATGCAAGTCTTACTTAATTGTTTCAGTAATATTAGTTAAAGCTATTGTTTCTCATCTGAGATGAAAATGAAGCATTTGAAAGTTTTACCTTACAGTTTGGAATGTGTCTAGGCTATTAGAGATAGTCTAATAGTGAATTAGCAATATTAATGCTGGTGTCATGTAAAAACTTCCTTAAGTATGTTTCAGGGCAGTTCAATGTACAAGATTTCTCTCCTACCTCAAGTTCCTACCAGTAAGTGGAAAGAAATCTGAGATACTACACCAGCTTCTCCTTCCAGCTTTTTATGTTTCCAGCACATGCTTCGTCTGATCCATGTTTTTGTCTGGCTTAAGGTACCATTTAGCTGCTCTAGCAAATAAAGCTGGTTGCCATACTGACCTGCACAGATCTACAGGAGTTAGGAAGAGGGGACTAAGTCAAAACCTTTGAATTTCCTCTTCCCTCACAGTGCCTTGAAGGTAGTGGGGTTTTGTTGTAGTTGTTTGGGGTTTTTTTCCCCCCATTACTGTATTTTGATCATTGCTGTGGACTTCAGATTTTATTGATTTGAAATCCGCTTCAAACTTCATTGATCTGAAGAAAACCCTGTCCAGTCAATTAAAAAAAAGAAAAAAAGAAAAACAGTCTACTTAGCAAGTTGTTGAGCAGCCAAAGGGTATTCAGCAGAATAGTAACTTCCACTTACAGAATTCATCCATAAAACTCAGTTACTCTGTGTAACTTTGTTAGCCATCAAAAAAATGCATCTTTCTACACACATGCTAAAGTGAGGTTCTTCTAACAGCAGTTTTTGGATGTTACCATCTAGTGAACAGAGACTTGATTTAATACTTTTGAGTCAGCAGATTATTCTACTGGCTTCAGCTGTGCTTCTTACCAATTACACGGTTAGAATTTATACTAACAATGCTTGGAAGAGCACCATAGTTAAATTCTTTTTTAAAAATGTTGACTCACAGTGTTTGGGATCTTAATGATCAAATTGTATGTTGCTTTACACTTTGAAAAAAAATTTATCCTCTCTCCCCAACCCCACCATCAACAGATTAAAGAATGATTTATGCCAGTAACTGAGCCAGTGCAACTGTATTTCTTGCATTACGGTAAATCGGCTTGATGAGATTAGCACAAAGCCCCAAACACTTGTTTATAACAATCTTCCTACAAGATTGTATCATTCTTGTATGTTGTCTTAAGCATGTGTGCATTAAAGCATTTGATCATGAATGTAGTAAGATTAAATATAGCACTCTGGAAAGTGCACATAAGTAATAATTCACAAGTCTTCCATTTCCTGCCATTCACATTCTCTTCCTCTCTCCGCTCCCCTTGCAAAAAGAGGAAAAAGGAATTGTAAAAATCCCAAACCATAAAATGGCAGATTCACAACATTCACAGATATTTCCTGAGTCAAGGGAAAACCTGCCAACAAATGACTTCATGCTTCATAAAGTTTTAATTTTTATGCTTGGACTAGAGAGTTAGTGATCCTACTGTGTCAAAGTATATGCTGTTTGAGTCACTGATGTTTGGTTTTTAGCAGAGGATGAGAACACTCAGTTCAGTTGTACCCTTTTGAAGTGTGAAACCTGATGCCCCTTTGGGTATTGTATTAGTGTGTTATCCTTAAGATGAAGTCTAATAACTTTTGTGAGTATCATAAAAGTTAAATTTGTTCTGAAAGTGACCCTTGACTGTTAATGCCCCAAAACACATTTTGTGAGGGGAAAAAAACCTATTTGAAAAATAATGTTTTGTGTATTGCATCATCATCTTTCTAAATCTGCTGAAAAATGTGTGGTATGATAGAATACAGTGCTTTAAGTAGTGCTTTATTTCCTTTCTGCTCCTGTGTAAAGAGAAAGCTGCAGCTAATGTTCTATATCATTAGAAATTGACTTGTATTTTTAATGTCCTTTTATACACTTAAGGTCCTCCTCTCTAGACCAGAGTTTCATGTTAGGGTGGGAACAGTTGTACAGGGGAAAGCATATTTCCATCTTCCTAATAACTCTAGCAGTAAATTCTCCTGCCTGGTTTATCCCTTGGCTCATGTGTTCACACACACCCAATATGAACTGGTGCAGGTGCAAAGGCATGTTTTGGGTAAAGGTCTCCTTTTCCTCTTCACTCCTGTGCTGCGTCTCCACAGTGACCCCAAGTCTGAGCTCATTGGGTAGGATGATGCTGTCTTTTAAGCAGAGACTTTTCTTTGTCATCAGATAATTTACCTGACTTTCAAACACTAGTAATACTTACTCAGCCATTCATTCAATGTCTTTTCAATGTGGTTCCCCATATGTACTTTAAAGGAATTGATTGTATTTGAATGAAGCAAAACAAAAATCCATGTGTGTAAAACTTTGCCTTGGTGTATACTTATGCACATACTGTCGTGTATTATATAAAAACCATAATGACTGAGTTAAACTAGGGTATGAATCACCACATTTCTTCAGGTAGTGTGATTTTTGCCAATAGTTCAGCTTATGTTGGTTAGGTCTTCTTACCTTAGATGAAGTACGTAAGGCTTCAAAGGCTGGAATCCTTGTTGCCTTTGGGAAAATTCAGTAAGCTCCAGGATCTGAAATTACTATATGCATATTTGCATAGTAGAGACTTGAAACTATAGCTCTTTTTCTTCATGCTAAGGGTAGTGCTCTTGATTATTACCCCCTGGAATTTCAGCATTTGTAGGGCAACTGGATATGCATTACCCTGGACTTTCCAGACCTTCCAGGATGTGCGTAGCCTAATGGCCTACTCCAGAAATGCACTTTGGCCAATGGCTGCGCAAGCTGGACTGAAAAGTGGAAAGCACAGGCACTAGGTTACTTTTGTTCCGAAGTTCTTCCCATGCGTGTAGATGATAATGCCTATCATAAGCACCTTCTGGAGTTTTCAAAGTGATGTGCGTTGAACAGTAAACATCTAGTTGATGGTGGTGGTGTAAATTTTGTGTAATGCTGAAAGGTGCAATGAAAACTCCTCATTATTATGTACGAGTACTCTGAAGTGTCAGTAGTATTTAGGGAGTGAATAAGCTGACCTGTTACGAAGGCTTGAGGTTACTCTGATAACTTTTATGATCTTCAGAATAGTTTTCTGTCTTTGGTCCTTTTTTTAGCTGATAGAATCCCTGGTATGCATTACTACGGTTCATTATTATCCTGTTTTGAAGACACTAAATTGAGATAATTTCTTTTATGCTGGTATAATCAGTGTAAGTTTAACTGCAGTTGTATGGTTCTATGCATGTATACAAGTCATGAAGATTTGTTCACCTGTGGTTTTAGTTCAGTACAGCAGATTGTAGGGAGGATACAAATTTGTCTTCTGGAGGCAAAGTTTATTTTAACTTTTGTACATGTGTTAGAATTTATTGGATACATGAGTTTTGTAGAATCTGAAAAGGAAATAAACTTAATTGATGCTGAGTGTTTTTTGGTCTTTGATTGTTAATAAACCAACTAAAAGTGTGTTTGGCTGCAAGTAAGACTAGCAGAGACTAAGACACATGGAGAGAAAGGGATCTATCCCAAACAAGCTATTGGCACAAGATTACTAAAGCAAACTTCAAATAATTTCTCTTAAAATGAGAAATCATGCATGGTCTCTTAAGTCTTCTTTGCTAAGCAGTTCGTAGAAAAACAATGGGCTTGCTGAGCTTGGCACAGTTTTACTGCAGAATTTTGTACAGGGTAAACAGTTTTTGACAGTTCTAATGAAGTACTAGAGTGAAAGTTTTATAATGAGAGAAGTTTTTTCTCTTAAGGATTGGATGAATTAATAAAAGTACAATTCTGATTTCACTTTATGTTAACATTTGGTTTTCTTTGAGTTTCAAATAATGCCTCCCAGCTTTCACCTTCAGGACTGTAAAATTACATCTACTGCTTCGTGTTTTCTGACTTTTCTATCAATACCTCAGTTTAAATTGATTTTCCTCACTTTGACATGAAGATTAAACCTAGTTTTTCTCTGCTCAGTGTTAATCAGAACTAAACATACTGACTTGAGTAGCATATGCCCCTGGAGATGTACGGTCAGCATGCCTGGGTTGTCCATGTGTCTGAAAATGAGTGACATCTCTAATAAAACCATGTCTCAGAGCTGCCTGCCATAGTGGTTCAGGGACCCAGGAGGGCCTCGTGACCCAACAAGGGGCAGCTGATAGCCTTGGAGAGTTGGATAATGTTTCAGAGTTGGTTTGTCTAGGAGCTTCAATGTTTGAGAGTTGATAAATGGCAGAGTTGGGCATACGTATTCAAGTCTGGGTTCTGAAGATGGGGGTGAAAATACATGAGAGGAGGGATAGTTAAGGTTCATGTGTGCAATAATTCAGCTGTATGTTGATGGAGCAAATGCTAATGTGTTCTCAAGCTGTGTAAGTCCCTTTATATTCTGCAGTGGTTTGGTTTTTTTACTCTATTGTTAGGCTATTTTAATCTTTAAATATTACTTCAGTTCCTACTGTAAATTTTGTCTAGATTGTTATTTTTAAATAAAATACCAATATTTAAAGCTGACAAAATAATCTCATTGCTAGGGCAAAATTAGATGCATACAAATCAAAAAGGAAACGTTAAAGTTTGAGGGCTGGATCAGAGCAATTTATATCCCTGTTGAATTAGAAAAAGGGACGGTTATTATGAGTAAAGTTGGCTGCTGTCATTTGCTTTTTTGTCTGCCACATCTGTTGCCTTTGAATGAGCTGTAGTTTTTCACTAAAATAGCATAAATCTGTCACCTTTTTCTACTAAAAGTTATAGCCTAATTTCTGAAGATGAAATTGAGGCTTAGATGAAAATGTCCGTTGATGTGCTGATTTTCCATGTGCGGTATTTTAAGTGCATCCAGTGTCTGTCAAATGTGACTGACAGTAGAGATCTTGAACTTGAAGGAGCGTTTGTGTAAGTGTCTGGGTAGGAAGCAGAGAAGTCCACTGCCATATGAGCAAAAATGTGGAGAGTGAAGTCAACCCCCTCAAACATCAGGTAATCCACAAATGGTTTTAATTTAGGCATAAATCTACAGGAAATGAAATTAATTTGTTGCTATAGAGGGTTATCTGCTTGTTATGTGGATGGTATTGTTCTTTTTCTTCTCTGTTCCACATACCTGAGGCCAAGAATGAAACCATGAATGAAATAAAGTCTGTTTATGTTTTAGATTTGTATAAAAGGGTTTTCTGTTTGTGTCCTTAAAGTTTGTTCAGTCAGAAAGAAAAGAAAGAGGATACTAAAAAAAAATTGGTCTGTAATCACTTTGACATCATCCCCATATTTAATAAACTATCTGAAGTAGGCTTAACCCTACATTAGTACTTTTTGTGTCTGTGATTTGGTTATCAAAAGACAGTATGTTCTTGAAACATTTAGCTACCAGTGAACACTGAATATAATAAAATACTGGAAAAGCTATACTGTTTAATACTCTAAATAGTATTGTGAGGCAATATCATTATATGTTCAATTATGTTGCATTAAATGCTTGGAAGAAAACAATGGTGGTTATTTTGGATCAGAAAGAAAAGACATCTTGCATAATATTTGGTCCCTCTGGATGGTTAGAAGTGAATGTCTAGGGAACAGGGCATAGGTAATAACTTCATGAATCCTATACCTCTGCAGTCCAAGGACCAACTGAGCCAAATATGACTGGTACATGCTTAGTAACCTCTGTGAATGTCATTAACTGGTCCAATTTTTTATGACTCTGTGTACATTCTTATTTACTGCTGTTCTGTATCAGAGGGTTCTGTGGGAGGTTATTGGTGTTAGCAGTAGGAAGTGTATAGAGTAAAACTAAGCAGTAAGAAAAGAATCTGGTGCAAAGGACTTTATTTTTTCAGTATAACTGATTTTATCAGTATAACCAATCATATGATCAGATGAGCTTTTGTCATGCAGTGTTACTACTTCTGTTTTGGCAAGTCAGTGCACAAAATATCTCCTGTGAAATTTCTTTCTTGCACTCCTTTGATGCTAAGCACAGAAACTAAACTTGCTCTTCTGGGACTTACAAGATGTTATCTGAAACTCATAATTTTCAACTCTGAATATTTATTTCTGATCTGAAGCCAACAAATTGCATTAGACAGAAAATGTAGCGGGGCCACTTCACATTTGCCTTTGTACCTGCTTAAGTGTTGCAGAGTAGCGTGTGTCACGTATTCTGAAGAAACAGGAGACTCTGGTGAAGTTTTGAAACTCTTGTCAGTCATGCTGTGTAAGCCAGGCCTGTGCACTCTGTATTGTGTGCTTTCATAGAGTCACGGTGTTTGTTACATTGTCCTCAGCATCTCCCTAGATAGACTGGCATGGGTACTGAACTGGGAGAGTTACATGACTGCTCATCACTTGCTGCATTAGGATGTGTAAATCATTTTTCCAGTGTCCTTTGTGAAGCATATGAAGACATTTAATGTAGATTTTCAGTTTTAAGAAAGTCTCAATCTACACCAATTTATTTCAGGAAAATATGCCTTATTCTATTATGAAAAATATTCTTTTTTTAATGCTTGTATTTTCTTTTAACAGCAAGCTTTCAAACTCTTACCTCATTACAATGTGCTTGATAAAATGCTGCAAACTGTGCTCAGTTCTTATCATTTCTTTATAAATGTAGAGGGTTTTTTAAAGCAAAAGGACACTAATTTAAGGCAAAGCAATGCCTCATTTAATAGTAATGTATCAAGCCCAAGAGTATTTGATTTTAACTGCATCTATTAAAAATTTATTAAAGCTTTTTCTAGTCTATGAATCTGGGACGTCATGCCTGATCCATTGGTGGGTAACTCCAGTTATCAGTTACCTTCCTTATTTAAAAAATACTTGAATAACTACAATTAATTTGTCTAGCTTGGGCTTAATGCTGTATACGTCACTTGGCTAAACTTGAGGAACAAATTGTTCTTGGAAAACAAGTAAACAAATAAATAGCAGAGTGATGATGAGCTGTGCTAATCATAGTTAATTATTCTATGATATTGGTTATTAGTCCTGGTTTTTGTTTGGTTTGTTGGGGGTTTTTTGTCACATGAACTTTTTTTTTGTGAGATTTTTTTTTTCCAAATGCTCACACAAATGTATTTCTTAATTTAGTTCCTTTTATTGACTAAGTTAATTGTAAAGTGATGCTGTCAGTTTGATTAGTTGGTTGCACGTTCCTGTTTACCCCATCACTTTAGGTCACAAATATGTTAAATGGATACTTCCCATGGTAGAAGCTGAAAGGCAAACAGTTGAAATATATGCGCTCCTGTTCTCTCTAGCTCTGTATTCTCATTTCTGGGAGACCCTATGAAACTGATTTCTAGGTTATGTCAGGAGTTGGATGTTTATTTTTATATATATATATTTAGTGTAGATGTGTGTGTACATTTGTTAAAATACATGCAAAAATTCCTCCTCTGGGGAGGAATAACCGACTGTATCAGTACAGGCTGGGGGATGACCTGTTGGAAAAGAGCTCTGTGGAGAAGGACCTCTGGGTCCTGGTAGATGACAGGTTGGCTATGAGCCAGCAGTGTGCCCTGGTGGCCAAGCGAGCCAATGGGATCCTGGGATGCATCAGGAAGAGTGTGTCCAGCAGGTCGAAGGAAGTGATCCTCCCCCTCTACTCTGCGTTGGTCAGGCCCCACCTGGAGTACTGTGTCCAGTTCTGGGCTCCCTGGTATAAAAAAGACAGGGACCTCCTGGAGAGAGTCCAGAGAAGGGCGACAAAGTTGATTAGGGGTCTGGAACATCTCCCCTATGAGGAAAGGCTGAGTGAGCTGGGTCTGTTCAGCCTGGAAAAAAGAAGACTTAGGGGGGACCTAATTAGTGTTTATAAGTATCTTAGACATGGGATGCAGGGGGAATTGGCCAGCCCCTTTTCAGTGGTCTATGGGGACAGGACAAGGGGCAATGGCTGTAAGCTGGAGCATAGGAAGTTCTGCACTAACATGCGGAAGAACTTTTTCACAGTGAGGGTGACAGAGCCCTGGCACATGCTGCCTAGGGAGGTGGTGGAGTCTCCTTCTCTGGAGATATTAAAGTCTCGTCTGGACGCCTATCTATGTAATATGAGGTGGGGAGCCTGCTTTGGCAGGGGGGTTGGACCCGATGATCTCTTGAGGTCCCTTCCAACCCCTAAGATTCTGTGATTCTGTGATTCTGTGATTCTGTGAAGTATATTGGCCTGCTTTAAATGTACAGGAGACAATTTTTCGGACAGTCTCTTAAAAAAAACCACTCTAAAGCTATAGCAAACAAGTTGAGCAAACTCAAATTGCATCATATGTCCTTCAAAAGAAGTTTCACCATTTTCTGAGTTTGTTTATTATATATTTATGGAGGAAAAGAGGAGGGAGGGGAAAAAGGCAAGTAAACAAATCAAACACCCTCCTGTAAAAGCAGACAAGATTTTTCTGTTTAAACTTACGGTATGTCCTCAACCATGTTCTTCTAATGTAAATGTTTGTTTAATTGTATTTTAAAATTTTAAGAAAGCAAATCAGTTTTAAAATTAGTTATCCTGATTTTTCCCATACTTGCTTTGCTCTCACAAGAGACACGAATGTTAACATTCATTACCATGGTGCATCTGGGTTTTTGTTACAGTTTGGATGATTTTAAATTTGTTTAAGAAATCTCTAAATTTAACAGTTTGTCAATGCTGTTTCTCCAAAAGATGCAGAGGGGGCTAGAAGTAAAAACACAGTCTTGAAAAAGCCAGAATCTCCTATGTCCCTTCCATGTTTCAGATGTCCAGGTTGACACAATCATATGTGTGTGACCAGGGAACCCTCACAATGAAGGTTTCTGCAAAGACACTTTTTGTTAAATAGGTGATTTGTTGGATAAAAGTTTTGCAATGAACATAGTGATAATTATGGTATTAGCTGGTAGATTTTGTGAACTTGAGTCAGCCATAGGTTACAGATCTCTGCACTGTATTTTCTTCATAACTTTAGACACCAAGTCAAGATGCAGAAGAAAAGAAGATTCTGAGTTTGATAGGCAGGGAATCGGACCCTGATGGGCTTCAGCCAACCACAAATGTAATTCCAGGAAACCACGTATTTTAAGCATGGTGAAATCATGAGCCATCACAGATCATCATCCAGTTTCTTAGATTAAACAATTAGATCAGTCTCTGTTACCCATTCTTTAGACTACAGAAGAGTTTTTCAGAACTTTATTAATCTGATGTTAAAAAGACACTCCTTCATTTCCAGTCTAAAGGCACAGATATTTCTGAATTAGATTTTAAATTAGTATAATCTTTTATACTAAATGGATCTCTAAGCATCTGGAACACCATTTTTCTCTCTAGTGGTACATTTTTCCTATTACAGCTGTTTTCAGAGTCTGCCTCCATACAAAAAAAGGGGGAAAGAAAAGTAATCTCTGTATTTGATTGAAATTAAGAAACAATTTAATCTGTTCTACTGTAGTATGAAGGGCTGCTAGCCAGCAGTCTTGATGAGAGCTATGAGGGAAGCCCTGTAGCAATGTACTGAATAAAATTATCATCATCTTTCAGTGAATGTGAGGGCAAAAGGAGAATTCTAATAATGAACTATATTTTAAAAATACATAATTACATAACAGTATTAACTTATTTAACCTATTTAAATTGTATGTGTTATTAGCAAGGCTTTCCTTAACATCCAATTATTCTTAATTTAGTTGTAAACTGAATGCAATGTCCAAAAAATAAACATGTATCAAGCAGAAGCCCCCCAAACACTTTATTTTGTTAGTTTTGATTAAAGAACACTGTTTCCTGAGATGAGAAAAGGGCTAAAGAAAGATGAAATGTGCATGTGTCTGAGCAAAAGCGTAACCAGAAAGAATTAAGTTTGTGGTTTTACCACTTTGTATTTAGTATTGCTACAGAATGCTTGTGCTGTTAATACTTCACTTGAAAAGTAGGTTAAAAGTCATGTGTTTGAAATGATTATCTACTTAGTCTACTGACTCCTAATAATGTGCCTGCGTGCCTGTCAGAACGTTTTGCTGTGGAAGAAATATGGCTAGTCACATTACATTTTTCCTTTATTTTTATGAAGAGACTGTTTTTATAGTGTATGTGATTTATTGATTCAATACCATGCTGCTTTTGTGCCCTTAAAGTATTAAATGAAACCTAATTAACAATTAATTCAAGACTTGATCTGGAGTGGATTTTCTGAAAATGGCTTTTAATAGAAATTTCCTCCTTGTCTATGTACCCTGAGTTTTCATTATCATAGTACTATGTGAATTTAGAGCAGCTTTATATTTCCTTGCCTTTAGAAATGTGGAATATGCTTTAATTTAGTTTTTCTGAATGTTGTCAAGATCCAAAGTTTATCAGGTAGCCAGAATATGTTGCCTTTATGCCTAGAATTCGTAATTGCTCTTTAGAATGGTGGATGCAATAATCAACAGAAGTTTATATGTTTAGTAGTGTATAACCACTAAGATATAATTTAAAAGGTTTTCTTGCATTTCTGGGGGCAAGGAGAGGGAACTGCAATTGATGTAAAAGCTCTCCCTGTCAATATTATGATGGGTGGAAATAAGTGAACATGTGTGAGACGTGACTGTTGAGTTGGTCTGTGAATTTGTGAATCACAGTTTTAACCTAGAAATGAGATGCAAACTAGACTAAGCATGTACACTACATGTGTATTGGTTGCTGTTTAGGTAGAATTAATGTACAAAGCCAAGTATATGTCCATACACGTGTATGTATTGCTGTGCCAGTTGGTATTACTTTGGTATGAAAATAGACGTATCTCTTAAGTAAACCAGCTTGGTTAATACAAACAGAAGTACTCTCTTTGTAAGCCATTTTCACTTGAGTGCTGAACTGGTTTTTAGAAAAGAAGCTGTCCTCGGGTCAGGGAGTTTGAGCTGTAGATTGCTAGAGACAGGAGGATAATGCCTGGAGGAATGGCCTCACTAAGCTTGCCCTCTGTTCAGGGGGGCTGTGGGCACCAAGACTGAGTACTAAGCTATAAGTGAACCTTTTCTCTAACTCAGTATAGCAATGCTTACGCTTACTTACTTAAACACACTTTCTCTCTACCCCCCCCTTCCTTTTCTCTCTTTCTCTCTCTCTCTCTCTCTCTCTCTTAGACAAGGGATGGCATAGCATAACAGAGTATCATTTAACTTTCATGTCCTGAAGAGTCACTGTGTCAGTTTTACATGAACCCCAGAATCTCATTTAGTTCACATATAAAAAAGCATCAGCATACTTTGTAGCATTTGTGTCTCCTCTGGTATACATAAAAAAATGTCATGCCTTTTTTCGTCTATATAGTAATGAAAATAGAGCACCAAGGTGCATGAGGACGTGCATATACATAAATTTTATTCTTTAGGGGATGTGTGTGAGAAATGCTTTAGTGCAGGTTGACGCAGAGCTTGAGTGTGGTTGAGCGGTTTCCCAGAGACACACACCCATGTTCAGGATACAAGCCTGAAAGGCCAGGTCTGGCCTTGTGGGTGGAAGGGCAATGGCCAAGGGTGCTGGTGTAGATACCTTCACCTGTGGGTCAGGTTAGGAGGTAGGTCTCCATTACTCAGTGCAGCTTCTAGCTGATACCCAGCTACTGGACCTTTTCAGAGTGACCTTTTCAATTTAGTGCTAGAACTGAGGAGAGCTTTTATATAATAAAATTCAGGTCTTGGTGTGGAGGCAAAAATGATGAAGTAGTTGACAGAAAATGACTTCTGCTTGACAGCTAATGTCTTCAGCTGCCACCATTTCGCTCTGATCAAGGCACACAAGACTGTGCAGACTGGACTGTTATTGTAAATTGGTTTGGTTAAAACGAGCTTTTGAAGGAACCTGTTTTGTTTTCTACTAGAACAGAATGCTGTAAGGTGATGGTCTCCAAGCCTTTTTGATCATGCACCCCTATCAATAAAACTCAGACTTGAAGCTTGTTGTAACTAAACATTTTCATAATTAAAAGCATTTATTAAGTCAGCTTTTTAAGTACTTCTAATATAATTTAAACTGCTTTTTTTCGGATATATGTACTTGCTTAAAGAAACCATACATTTGGAATGGAGATTGTGAAATAAAGCTCATGAACTCGCAGCATTCCTGGCATTTAAGACCATTTTTCTCTGGTTTCTTCCATTTAATAGGAAAAGTGATGTTGCATTATTATTTTTTTGCAATAAACTGAAATAATAACTATTAATGTGACAGAAATAGAAAGCAGATATTTCACGTTGTCATATGGAAAGGGAAGTAATTTTTCTTGTATTCCTAATTAAGTGATTTTTGCTTAGAAGAATGCTTGGTTAGAGGAACAAATGAAATACTTAGAAATTTGGTGGGTGGTGTGGGTGTGGAGAGAATTACATGCAAAAATTGGAAAGCATGGACTGTCTCATTTAAAAGCTAAGTTAATACATTTGTCAAAGAATGTGTGGAATTTTAGAAATGAAAGTATTCAGTTATGTCTTTAGTTTGGGCCATGAGTAATAATAAAATATTTCTGATGGAGTAGTAAGTGCTGGCAGACATCACGAAGAACTGCAAGTTAATCTCAAATTTATCTGCGTTCTACCTTTCTCTCTCTCTTTTTTTCTCCTTACAAAAAACTAGTGGTTCATAAGTTGAGGATTTTTAAAAAAAATCTGGACTAACTTTTTTGTGAAGAAATTCCTTTAGATTCCAAATTCACTGGAATGAAATGGTCAGGCTGAGGAAGACTTTATAGATATTAACCATAATATTCATGCAAGTCCTGTAAGGAATTGAATTATATGAATATGAGTAGAAAAAACAAACATTTTTTGTAAAATATTTTTTTCCTATATTTGCAGTGTGGTGGATTGTAAATTAGTTAAAACTTTGGTGTGAAAGGATCCTCTTCTGTAATCCACTTCATTATCTGAAATATTTAACAGGGAGTATTTAATGGGAAATACTGTTCTGTTAAACTGGTGTCCCTCAGAACTTGATTCTAGGCACATTGGTGCATGACTTTCCCAGCTGAATTTTAAGAAGTTGAACTACATCTAGAAGCCTTTATGGAGTTCAGGCAACCATTGGCATGTGCTGCTGTTAGTTGACTTCATTACCAGCATTCATTTTCTTTTCTGAAGTTGGGAGAAATGTTAACCTTTTATAAGAATGCTAACATTTAAGCTTGAGGTTTCTTTCTGCTTATTAATTGAAATATATCTGTTTTTCAGGGAACAAAAGAAATTGAAGGTGAAGAGGAGTCTGGTTTAATTCCACCTGCAGAAGTATTTGCTCCTAAAAGTCTGGTGTTGGTGTCCAGACTAGATTATCCAGAAATTTTCAGGGTGAAGTACTTGCAATTGCCATTTATAATACATGTCGGCGGACAAATCTGGTTTTAATGAGTAGCAGTGACAGTACTTTTGATTTAAAACATCTCAGGATTGATTTGGGAATTTAAAAGCAAAAGTAGGCTTAGATTGAACTAGATAAAATTCAGTGTCTGTGACAGTAAATAGCCCCCATAGGTTGAAACAGTGCTTTTTTTTTTACCCTCCAAGCAGTTTTAAATCTACATAGAAGATGAAGTAGAGATTTTATTTGGCTCAATTTACTGTATAATGAAGGGAATTACTATGACAAAACCAGGCTTGCTCAGGTAAAACAAACACATTAAGACTATCTGATTTAATATATAGTAGTAAATTAATAGTGAAATCCTAGTTTTCCTTCATCTGTAAGGCAAAATGTCAGAGCTTCTTCCAGATCAAATGAAGATGCATGACAGAGATTTAGGATCTTGTATTGCTTTCAGCTGATGAAATATGGCTGATCTGAGATAAATGAAAAGCTTAAATTTTTATTAGGCTAATACATATTAAGGGAAACAAATATAGTTCAGTTTACAGATCAAGGAGGAAATCATTCAACAGTTAAGCTGTCATTAGATATTAAGAATGACAGTACCAAGTGACATTAAGAGTCCATGTAGTGCAGTATTGTCTCTGATAGTGGCCTTTAGCAAATGCAAAACATGCAGAAAAAATTCCACAAAATACTTTCCTAATTCAGTCTGAATTACAGTTAAATGACATCCTGAACTGGAGGTGTCAGGTTTGTGGGTTTTTTCTTACAATTTGTCCAATTTCTTAATGCTCAGATTTTACAGCAAAGAGTTTCACAGCTTAACTAGGTGTTATATGAAAAGTTGGAATTATTTCTAAGGAAAGAATTCCTAAAATATTTGCTGAATTATTAAAATTATAGAAGTAAAAAAGCATGAAAAGGATGCTGTAGAACAAAGTTGTTTATTTCCTTTCTTCAAAGGCTTCTTAGAATGTGATGTTAAATCATCTTACACAAAATCATTAGTAAAAATTACCAAGTTCTGAATCTGACTGCTCAACCAAAACTGGATCCATACAAAAAACATGGAAATGTTGAAATGTTAATATGCTGTTAATTTAAAAATACATTTATATTGAAATAATAAAAATGAGAATGTAAGTTAATACATGGAATCATTGATGCTTATCTTAAAATGAGACTCAGAAGCTCATTGATTGATCAGTGGTCTACTCTGGAAATCAGTTACTCTGGAAATCAGTCAGGTTTAGGTCACAGATTTCAGAGCACAAATGGAGCTATGTTGATATTACAGTTTTTAAAGGTAACTTGTAGTGAAACATGATATGTGTAATGAAAAGAGCACAAATATTAAATATTTAATTTATTGTAAAAAAAATAATATAATTATATCTCTCAGCACATATTTCCCTTATAAATAGCCAGGGTGATTTTTTTAAGTGAATGATTGCTTCTGTATCGAATTACTTTGTCTTTACTAATAACTATTAAGACACACTATTTTTTTAAAAAAGTATATACATAGATCTTTAAGTAATTTGATATTTGCCTTCCCTGTATAGTAGTCTAATATATTTTATCTACTTTTCTAGGCTTGCCTTGGCCTGATCTATACTGTATATGTGGACAGCCTGAACGTATCACTGGAGACTCTCATTGCAAATCTGTGTTCATGCCTTGTCCCTGCTTCTGGAGGGTCTCAGGTAAATGGAAAAAAAGAGTATTTTTCCAGTTAATTTAATTTATGAAGAAAACATAAAATAAATTCTTGAAATATTTTTGAAGAAAAAAAGATCATAGTTCAGCTGAGTGCTTTCCCTGTGGCCTGTCTTCTAAAGACAGCAAAAATTCCTTTCCAGGATAAGGTCAAAGGGTTAATTTTGTCATTGAGTTGGCTTTTTGCAAGGCATAGTAACAAATCAAGCAGTTTGTATAAGTTTAGATTTTAATAGTAATGTGTGTTTTGGAATATTCCTGTTTCCTGCAGATTTTATTAAAGGCTTTTTTTCTCTGCCATTTTTCAACATGCTTCATTTTAGTTCATTTACCTGTGTTTTTTCTGTGATGCAATTAAAGATTCCACTGGTCTTTTCTTTGGTAACTCTTTTAAATTTCTGTTTTCATAACATTAAAAAGATGTTAAAAAGTAACTTGGACCTTTAAAGGTCCCTTCCAACCTAACACATGATTCTATGATTTTCAGAGGTAATTTAATATTCCAGGTAGCTCATGCATTTGAAAATAATAAAAGAGCTTTCCAGCAACTGCGCTTAGGCTTTTTACCTATGCTTTCCATGAGCAGAAAGTCAGGTTTGTTTGTTGATTTACCTTAAATAAATCATTTGTATATGTTTGTGCATTTGTGACAAGGCAGTTGGGTCTTACTTGCTTGGCCTTCTCTTTCTGCTGTGACAGTACTGTGAAAACGTAGTCCTTACTGCGACACATACCTGAAAACAAGATGTGCAAATGGAAGTATTTTAAAAGTTGGTTACATACACATTTTCTCATGCTTTCCCCACACCCTATGGTTTAACAACCTTCTTGAAACCCTACAATTCCCTAGGTTTTTTCTGGGTTTCCCTATAGCCCTTGCGGCTTTGGAATTTCTCTTAGGGATGTGTCAGCTTAGTCAAGATGCACCCTACTGCTCTCCAGGCAACTATGTCTGTGGTTTTGCATTTC
>VZTU01028434.1:704-142578 GCA_013400835.1 Zapornia atra | reverse complement strand
TAAATGTCTTAACTTTAGTTAGTGTTGGGAAACAGACAGCCTAGTTAACTGTCCTAACTCAGACACCACAGTTCTGACTAAAAATTTAGGCAAATTCTGGATCTTGCACTACAATTTACTCTAGTGATTTCAGTAGAAATTTTTGTGTACAAATACCATGATCAAGTATCTAGGTAGATTTTGCAGCAGCAGAATTAATTCCATTGTAATTAATTTTCTGCATCAGCATGTTCTTTGTCCTTCATCAGTAATCCTTACTTCATATTGTGTTCGCACTTCATTTCTGTCAGACTGAGACACAAGTTCTTCATATAGTGTATAAATATTAAAATTCAGCTAAGGCTTATATATGGATAATACAAGAAAATGATAGAAGCCCCTGGCCATAGCTCAACAGATGAGGTAATAAATTGAGTTCTGGGAAAAAAAAAAAAAAGAAAGAAATTGTACCACAAGGGAAACCTATCAACTGTTTTTGCTAACAAAAGAAGATAAGCCAGGTAGTCACACTACAAGAGCCATGGCTGCCAAGACTGTGTGATAACCCAGGCTGTGACGACTGGATTGAGACACAAGCACAAGTGAGACTGCACACAGTTTTAAGGTGTTTTAGCTTAGTGGTAACTGGGGGGAAAATCCTTTCTAAACCCTTTTAATTTGCATTCCTATACTTACGGCAGAATTCCTCACATCAGCTAACAGACACAGAAAGGGCATCTTGCCGTAACTAGTAATTGGATATCCTCACACTTTTGATCCTAAGTGATGTCCTATGGATGCATTTTAAGTCGCCTTTATGAGGCTCTACTTCATTTCCCATTGGGAGAATTTGTAGTATTTTTAGCAGGAGTGACTTCTCTTACCAAGGTCACCAAAGAGAAGATGAAAGGTAAAGGATCGCAATCAAGTAAACTAGATAGCAGGAACAGTAAAACACTAAAAGACAAATTTCAGATAATTACCTGATTTGCTGTAAACATTCAACTGCAGAGGCAAAACAGGCATCTTTTGTACTCGATGATACCTGTGTATCAGGGAAAGAGTTACCATGCAGGTTTATCCAGCAGAGAAGCCGTGTGTCATGCAACACGGAGTTAATAGACTTTTCTCAGGTTTGGTGTGTTTGTGGTTTTGAGTGACACTCAATCTCCACCAAGGACTATCAGCTTGTCCTTACACAGCAGCTACTCTGATGAAAGCCATGCTTCCCATTATTACAGACTTTGCACAAGCCTGTTATAAAAAGGAAGAAGGTGATCTGAAGGCAGAGGTATCTAAATAACTACAGGAAATGGAAAGTTTCCAGGAGAAGCATACCAATTAATAAACAGATGTGATTAAAAGTACACTGTAAATATTCAGAGTGTTCCAAGTTATGAATACAAAACCACTCTTACTGGAGCACAGAGATTATTAGACAATGACCATTTAAGATCAGTGTTCAGCCACTTTCATCACAACAATGATTAAGAATAAAAGCTGTACAATTCTTCCCCTAATCAGGAAGTATACAATGGTGTAACAATCAAGCAGCTTGAAAAACTTCTTGGTAGACTTGTTCTCACACTTTCATAATCAGAGACCAAGCAAATGCCTTCCTTAGTTAGAATTCATTATAGAGCAAGGCATAAGTGACAAAGCTAGACTGACAGCTATTGTAAGAAATCATTAATGGAGCTTTTAAGTAGTAGACAGATTTCAGGCATAGCATAGCATCTCTTCAGCAAGGGTTCTGGTCAGAAATTGTTTGACTGCTTCTTCACAATCTCAGCTTCTTGAATGAAGCTACAGGGAAAGCATACAGTAAGGCAAGGCCCCACAAACATACCTTTCTGCTCTCTCCGAGGATGGATACAGTTCCTGGCCAAAATTTCCTGCAAGAAACCCAATGCAGTCTATTGAGAGGGCAGAGTCTTAAAGCATTTTTCACTTTATGAAGTTGCTATACTCTTCTACAAGATAAATCAGCTCCTTCTACAGGATCAACTACATCTAGCACAAATAGCTGGAAAACAGGCTAATCTGAAATACCTCACTCTGGTTTTGTGATGATGCCAATCTTTTCCTCCCTCCCTCCTCCCACTTGGAGAGGGAAGTTTTGATTCACTCAATCATACTGACTAGCTTCAAAATATGGTTAGATGGATTTTAACCAAATCATTTTAGACAACAGGGGGTTCTAGTTGCTTTAATTCCATGCTGTAATGTTTTTCTAAGTTCTGTTGTGTTGTTGGAACATACTCACGCTTGCACGCCAAGAAAACCTAGAAGAGCCGTGTCAGTCTGTTTGTTCAGGCGTAAAACACATTCCCAGTAAATATCTTCCTCACGCTCATTGTCTAAGGCATACAGCATAAACAGAGGAGGATAGAGCCGTGGCAGTAACACAGGGAGCAGCAACCCAAAACTGGTTACCACGTAGCTATTTAAAAAAAAAAAGAGAGTGATTTGAAGAGGGAGATGTTTTAAAAACCTACTTAGCTATAAACCATGTAATGAAAAATAAATCATTGGAACCAATCTTTCATATAGCATGAGCCTATTCATAGGAATTTGTTGTGGGATAGGGTTTTTTAATTCCTTTATGTACCCCGGCTCAGGAGATTCTGATCTGGAGTCAGACTTCCCACTGCAGAACGATCGCCTTCCCTTGGTCTCGGTTGCCAGAAACGGAATCGTGCTGCCCTCTTCCGGAAGATCGGGAAACAGGAACCTAATGGCAATACACGTAACAACATCCGATTTAGTGTCATGAAGCTTCTTCAAATCACAGCATTAGAAGGCAAAATCGGAGGGGAAAGAAAAGTCTTTTGAAGGCCACCAGCCCCTCCAACGAAGATACCTTTCCCACCTTGACATCACTTCCTTCCAGCCAAAGCTTCCTAATGGTTTATGATGTGGAATATTTCTGCTTGGAGAGTGGCAGGACCCAATTAAAGCTGTAATTACTCTTAAGAATCTAAGCAAACACTTCACTGCTCATCCATGCTAGGAAGATCTTCAGTGGAATACACTGAGCCCATCCCCACTATTATTCTGTCCCCTCTGAACACTGTTCACAGCATGGAGAGCCAGACACTACACTGGAAATCCACATTCAAGACAAGCTTTCTCCAGCCATGTTTTACAACAGCGTAGGATGTAGTACACTGTGGGGAAAAGGTTATTTTTTCCTCTTTTGACAGAATACTCAAGTCTCCTTATAAAGCTTAAGGAAATATAAGCAACCCCCACCACAGAGTAAAGGTACTGGCACACTCCGACTGTATAAACAATAGATGGTTTCAGTACATGAGACATCTTTAATTCAGCAGTAGTTTGACTTGAAAATTAAGAGTTTCATTACCTAACCAGTTGGAAGATGCGTTTGAGGTAGGACTTTATCTCTCTTACAGCCTCCTGCAGTAATCGCCGATTAGCTCCAACTCCAACATAGGTCATTCTGTAGACAGCTACTAGTGTTTCCACCAGCTTGCCCAATGGATGGAGAGGAGTATCACAAGCCTGAAGTGAAAGACATTAACTGGCTAGTCAGATAGCTCAGTGCCTCACCAAAAAAAAAACAACTGAAAAAATCAAGAGAGATGAGTCACAGATCCAACAACTGGCTGTGAAAAACACACAATAAACGCATCAAAAAGTGAGCTGTGTTTAACAAGTTGCCGTTTGGATTACAACGTTTATGTATTAGATGAATAGAGGTCAGAATTGCACATAAGACGTTAAAAATAGTGGTGCCTGCTTATTTGTTCTACAAGCATCATGGATGGAGGTCAGCAAGGCTGGTATGGGGAGCTGCTGAGGGAAGGAGTCTTAGGGCAGCAGGACAGCCCTGTTTTGGCTGGAGAATGCAGAATCAAAAGATAAACGCTTTCTGCACAGAATCTTGAAGGCCACGGTGCCCAGAGTGAGACCTCTTGCTTCATTATCCATGGAAGTAATATTCAAGTTGACACCACTAAATATGACAGTGAGCTAATAGAAACACATGCTAGACAGGTATGACTACAGCACTCGATTCTCCACCCAAATCATGTTAAACATCATCCCTGGGAGGGAACAACTCTGGTTGAGGTATAAAAGGTGTTGGGGAATTTCCCCCCACAGGGGGAAGGGGAGTGGGGTGGGAAGAACCACCACCTGAAGACGCAGTTGGCGGCCTGTAATCTCTTTCTCCTCCACCCATGACAGGGATGCCTTCTCGGTAAGCACGGCAATTTCCCCTTTTGGTGAGAATACCCAAGATAGTGCTTTGCTAGTGTTACAATTGTAATCATGTATCAGCACTGTTGCGGTATGTACATTTATCTATGGCAATTCTGAACTCCTTGTATATCTGCTCCTTCAGTAAGGCTTCTGTTTCAACTTTACAGAACTGTTTCATGTGAAGTCCTTTCAGGGACCCTGACACAAACCTTCACTCTGATATGTAATTCAATAAATTAGGGAGTTACGAGCAGACATGACTGAATACAACATGGAAACCAAAAGTGCAAATATGGAAGGAATTAAGGAAAGTTATTACTACATGAGCTTGACATCACACCTCACCAACACTCTATGTGAGCATTTGAGAGTCACAATACCTTTATCAAGTATTTTTTTATATTTTCATATTTTTCCAGGGTGAAGGCACCAATGTGTTGTGGAATGAACTCCAAACTTTCCAGTGTCTGTGTATGTGAGCGGCTCAGTAATTCTGGGCTGCAGTTATAAAAAGGACAAAGACATTGTACAGATTATTAGACATAAAGTGGGAAAACCCCCATAAAACCAACAACTGAACACGTTCTAAACACCAGTACATCCCCAAAAGTATTCATAATGCCAAGTATTAAGAGTTCTGATTTTGTTTGGGATTTCTTGTTGTTTTAACTGAACTTTTACAGTTAAGAGTTTCTAGACTAAACTAGTGCGATTCTGCTTTCTTCTCAATACTTACTTCATCTTGGTGACTACATTCTCTAGGAACCAACCTGTCTTTGTGTTGCCGTCGGTTGGTGGTCAGGGCCACAGCTATGTTGTCCCAGGCCTTCCATCTGTCCCCCTGCCCTGGGCTCTCACAGCCAAGCTGATTCCAGCATTCTTCAAATACCGCCTTCCATTTCTCATCAGGAGGCACTGCCAGGATCCCCAGTTTCTGCCTAATAAGATGACCAGTTAAGTCTGTTAAAATCAAACAGTCTTGAAATGACACGTTCAGCCGTGAGAACCGCTTACAGCTAACGTCAGTCTACTATCTCATAGTATTCACCAAAAGCTGATAATCGCTCAGAATAAATTACAACCTATGATTTAGTCTTGATTATTAACACCTTTTTAAATGCACTTACAGAAAGTTATACTTTTTTCCTTGCTAACTGACATGCGTCAATCTATGTAACAATGTTACATTATTAAAATGTTTTTAATACCTACAGGTGGTAACCACTATGAGCCTCATCACATTAGACAAGTCAGTCTTGCTTTTTCTTGTAAGTCTTCCAGGAAGTGGTTTGTTTGAACACAAAAAGGCCTGGTTTGATTTCCAAGAAAGCAGGAGGTGCTGCACGTAACTGGGGCCTATCCTCACCACTGGTATTTGTTCAGAAAGCTCTGGACACATTCACATAGCAAAGATGGTGCAGAAACGTCCCAAATATCTCACCATCTTGGACTGTACAAAGAGCATAGCCACACAGATAAATACTGAGAACGGGTATACGGCTTCTGCCCCTAAAGTAGCATCTATGTATGTTGCTGCACGACACATTAGGAATGTGCTGGTAGAGAGTAAAACCAGCTCAGGCATCTTTTCGCTACAGCCAAAGGAAAACCAGGAACTGTTGCTCTCCCTATATATACAGATATTTATCGCAGACACATAATGAAATTTAGGGCTTTGAAAAGCTTTCATAAAGCAAATAAAAGCTGTCAGCCTTAACAGTTCTATCCTGATTTACAGCAAATATCAGAAATCGTCAGACCTTTCATTAATATTTTTCCACCACGTTTAAGATGAAAACTATCAACACTGATCTCTCCCCGTGCTTCCAGTTTCACAAAGCAGAAAGAGTAGGCTCTAAGCCTTTTCACAAATTCTACCAGAAGATTTTCAACTTCAAGAGAGCCTGAAAAGGGTAGATGAAACTCTTATTTCAGAAGCAATCTTCACAAATATGTACATACATTTATTCATAGACTCCCTACTGGGGTAAAAAGCAGACAGCTGCTAAGGTTGCAAGTGTTCAGTTCAGCAGGGAGGCCTGCTTAACTTTGCATCCTGTTGTAGGTGTCAGCACTGTCAAAAATTACCAGTGAATGCTTCAGGGAGCACACAGAGAAGTAATCTAGGTAAAAACATTAGAGTGGCGTTTCCCATTTTAATCTGAAGTTTGAGAGCATGCTTCAAAGCTACTGAATCCTGCACAACACGAACTACTATTGTAAACCTGTATACAGTGCTGCCAAGTACTGAAATCTCACCAATAACTTTTTACATTTACTTAGATTTCTTCAACTCAAAGATATCTTAGTTGTGACTGAAAACATGCGGTTCTCCCCTCTGAGATAATTAAGCAAATTGACCTAATGCATCTGCTATCATTAGCGTTACATGGATTCTTTTCAAATTCACCCTTGCCAAGGTGTTAAGATGCTCTCTTGCAAGTCAGCAGATATTTCTATTAATTCCTTACGCACTGTTTGGAAGAGGCAGGATAGCTGGGCTAACTCGGTCCAAACGTACATCCACTGGCATTATTATTCGATGTATTAATTTACCAACAGAACAACTGGCAGGAGGGTTGTGACGCTACACATGAGCGGCTGTCATTCTCAGTACCTGTGAAGTCACCTGTGAACTCGGGTTCTAACAGTCGGTTCAGGTATAAATAAAAATTCCGAGACTGCTCCAGGACAGTAGCAGCACATCAGCTATCCTGTGGCTTCATGCTGTTAACTTGCATATTCAAGTAGCAATTAAAGCAAGAACAACTAATAAAGACAATTTCTATCTTATTTCCTAAGCAGGAGGAAGTGGCATGAAAAAGGAAAAATGTTTGCAAAATCTGTTTCTTTGGAAAAAGTGCTTTTAACCAGCCTTTGAAAAGAGGCAATAATTATGTTCCAAAGTATTGCCGAACCATATGAGAAATTACTTCTTATTCACCACTCACAATGCTTTGGGTTTGTCCTTCTCGTTCTCATACAGGCTAGGTTTGAAGTAGGTTCCTGTGATTTTTATGCCAGATCCCCATTCTCCACTGAAGAGACCTTCAATATAATCTCCATTTGGCAAGGTCAGTGTTCCCTTGAGAGAAGATAATAAAGAAAATTAACTGAATGGGAAACCAAGTTACAAGGAAAGGGGATTTTTCTTTTTTTAAAGATGGCAACAGTTTACAGCTGGCACCTGTAACACCAACCTTTCCACTCAGAGTCCAATTATCTGAAAATTCCCCCTCATAGACTGTATCATCCTCAGAAAGCAGAATTCCAGTCCCCTGTAAAGAGAATCATAAAGAACACAACACGGTGGTTGTACGAGAAAGCCAGACCACAGAGCTAGAGATGCACTGAAAAGCCTCTTACTAATTCTTAGCAATCAACTTTTTAAAAAGACATTTCTGAAGTAGTCCTATGTGAAACAGAGCAGGGATAACAAAGACAGTTTAAAAAGCCAGGACAACACAAGGCTAGAGAAGCAGAAAGTTTGCACAGCTTAACATACACTCATCTACCCCGGACAGCTACTACGCTTCGAGAAAAAGTCACTACAGCACAGAGACAGTGTCCAACTCACCATCATTTTGTTGGTGCTGAAGGCTCCTTCATAATACAGTCCAAACTGGGTAACCACAACACCATTGCCTTGGCAAAGATCATCCTGCCACATCCCCATATACTTCTCTCCTCTGAAGAGAAATGAAATTTGAAGAACACAGTCTAAGCAGTACATTTATACCCTTGCTTTGGCTTCACTGCAATATTTGGCCATTACAGAAACCTTCAGAACAGAGTCATTCAGCAGCTGCTTCGGGTCTGTCAATCTAATTTCACTGGCTACATGGAAATACAGGCCTTAGAAATAACTATAATGAATTTCACAATTCATATGACAAATGGGCCACATTCAAGCAAACTGTTCCTGACGATCTGAAACAATGCTGAAGCCCAGTTAAGCCTAATTCCTACCCAAATCCACCTAAGCAGTAGCTACTACACCCAGAAACAGGGTAATTTGTTAGCTGATCAGGGTCAGTTTTATCTAAGATTTAAGTTGCAGATGAAAGGGGATTTTTGGCTTCATCAGGCATCTATCTGATGTATTTAACAGTTACTTAGAAAAGATGCACAAAGCTTATTTTAGGCACTTTTTTAACCAAAGCTTTTGATTTCTTTACCTAAACTCAGATGACTCCAATTGAGAGGATAAATGAAAGAAACCAAGCTCTTCTACTTGGAGGACAGGAGTGAGACCTAGAAGTCATTTAGAGTCCAAAAATTGTAAGGGAACAGATCCCTTTGTAGAAAGTTTCTGGATAATACCAGACATCATGCCATTAATAAGTTATTAGTCAATTAAAGACTGCTCACAGGTAAGCATCAGCATCTTTCAGTCTACTACTGAAAATATTTTTTATGCACATAAGTCTGCAGAGGTCAGGGTAGAGTGTTTGAAACTAAGCCTAAGTCCCAAATATTTTGAAACAATCTGTTTTTCCAGTTCTTCTGAACAAGAACATGACATTTTCACCATAGTAGTCAAGTATTAAAAATAAAAAACCCACATTAGCTTGTCAAGGACTTTGTTTTTAGAGGGAAACTAATGATTGACTTAATAGAACTCTGCTTATTACAGAGCATTTTCCTTTTGACATCCAGGAAAAAAAAGCTATAGCCAAGAGAGCAAGCCCAGCCACTGATCTCAATTCAGGGGTATCTCGCAGCCGACTGGCCCCAGCCCATAGCAGGATGTGGGTCTGATTCATCATGCCAGCTGCAGGATGCTCTGATGGGTGACAGCTTCTCTGAGAGACAGATGGAGCATGTGCAGTCACCAGGGTGGAAGCTTAGAGTGCAAAGTCCCACTTACTCAAACAACTGGTTTGCAATTATGGCAGCAAGCTGTAAAGCGTGGCTGCAGCTATTCCTTAGTCACCCGGGTTAAAGAATAGGTGAAGAAAACAAGTCTTCAGCCATAGACTTATGTACATATCCTTTCCAAAACCAGAAAGAAAACTGCCATAGGTGCAGCTCACTTGGAGCTGAGTTACTCCAGAATAGAAAGCAAATGCCAAGCTCCTTCCTCACCACGAGCTGCCACTGCATTGACAAGTTCTGGAGGTGAGAGGTTTTGCGAGGAAAGCTGCCATCTCTCAGGTTGCCCTTGGTATATAAATGGCTAAAGGATGTCTGTGGAGACACACTAGTTTAAGAACCACCACTGCCACTGAGCAAGACTAGGTACAAAACTGACATCAGGGAATATCAAGAGATGCCACAATAGCTCTGCTTCAGAAAAATATGCATACACATGCTTTCATACATCCCCTTCACCTCCAGACTTTTCAATAGTCTGCTTTTTAAGTGAGCTTTCAGTGCAGTTAGACCAAAACCGGTTTTCTTGGGCAGTCTCTGAAAGCTCTCTTCATGAAGAAACAGCATTAAATTGGCAACTGAAAAATACATTGATCTGTTCTCAGACAGTATGCATCTAGCGCATAAATTTAGTGCAATTCTGGTTTTAGAGACTTTCATTTCACTAATCTGTCCTGAGAAAAAGCATCTTCCCCTCTGCTGCTCTGGCCCAGTGAATCAATGGCAAGCCTGAGCACCAGCTGAACTTTACCTACTTCTGTATACCCACTCACTATCCACCCAGTCCTACAGGCCTGAGATGCAGGAATACTCCTCACGTGACATTCATAAAGCCTTCAGCGCTCGCACAACAAGACACCTCCATAAGATAACACAATCTGCAGGCAGGAGTACGACAAGAAAGCAAAGCAGAAAAAAACAAAGCAGACCCCCCCATGCACACCAGAAGCAGAACCCAGCAGCGGTGTCTTGACCCAGTTCTTCAGATCATCCTGGAAAGCCTCGTATAAAAGGAGAAAAAAAGACACACACTACCACTGCTACTTAACAGAGCAAATCCTTTCCTACTCTTTTTGCCATCGTACATCATACCGGTTTAAGGATTTGTGGAACTGAAGCATTACCTTGTGATATCATCAAAAACTCCATAACCACTCTTCTTATCCATTGTCCACTGCCCAATGAACATACTGGGAGAGGATGAGGTCAGCTTCCCACTGCGTAGCAGACCGTGCCCATGACGCATGTTGTCCTGAAAGCACCCTTCATACACCTCGCCAGTAGCATAGCTATAATGAAAAAGAGAATAAGATTCCTATAATCTACTTTTCTGTTGTGGGGGGGCTTTGTTTGTTGGGTTTTTTTCTTGGGTTTTTGTTGGTCTGGTTCCTCCCCCTTTTCCCCAGAAGAGACCAACCCTCTCTTTTTTTCTTCTAGGAATTACACTATAGGCACATCAAGCAGGAACTATAGTAAAGTACATTTGGGATAAAAATGAATCTGTAATACAAGTCTTTTGATGCTTTGTTATTTTAAAGCCACCTTCTTGCCACCAAGCAAGGCCATTAGAGGGTAAATTTCTCTCTCAGAAGAAAGGATCCTCTGCTACTGAAAGGTGGTGGCACCATTAGCATAGATATAAGAGATGACTGCACAAACATACATTGTGAGCAACCTACCAAAAGCAAAGCAAAAAAATCAGCCAAGCTAACTATAAGGGCAAGTCTGAATATAAGGCAGCCACAAAAGCTTGGTAAGCAGCATGCTGGAGAAACAGCCCTGCTCTCCCTCCTGCAAGGACAGCGACACCAGTGCTACACGTTACCTGTAGACTCCGTGCCCACACATTTTGCCTTCCTTCCAGTACCCCACGTAATGGTCATCTTTATTCAGGGCTTTGTTTGGCACTCTGTATTCACCGTACCTGTCAATGCAGGGAAACGGAACACAAGTGGCTATCATAATGCCAGTGCATTTCATTAAATACAGGAGCAGACACATATCACTGACCTATTCTAAAATCAGAATGGTTTACATCAATTTCTAGTGTATCTCTTCACCTACAGCAGCTATGGATTATTTTTTATTATTATTATTGTTCTTTTAAAGAGAAGAAAAAATTCCAGCATCATTAAGTCAATTTAGTCTGCACTTCTATTCTGTTTGATCATGGCATGCTCTAAGTATTCCCCTCTCACACCACAGCATTTTTCTCAGCTTCCTAAAGGCCACAAGTCTTCTCACATTCTAAGACTGCTTCTGCCTTTGTTGTCTTTAGGTCTTAATAATTCAAGAATATCTTTATCCCAGGGAAATATGAGAACACATAGTACTACAGAATACATTAAGAAAAAGATGCTATCTTCCAACTGTGCTCAAACAATGGCATAGAACTGTTTGCAATTCCAGCGTGCCTGAGAAGTGTAAGGCACAAAATCATTGATTTTAATCTTCTGAGGAGATTACACTCCAGTTATGAAGGTTCTCCTGAAAACATGTCTACCCCAACAAGGCATTACAATTCTTCATTGTCAAGACCATAGCACGTGTGTTGAAATACAGATACATGCATTTGATAACCCTAGCAATTACAGCTAAACAGCGATCTGTTTATTTCTGGTGGGGATTTATTTGCAGCATTTCCATTTCCACCAACCCTAAAACCAGCAGGGTTACTTACAAGTGACCAAAGCTCTGATTATTTTTCTAGTTTGACATTATACCAATAGCTAAGGTACGTTTCAAAAAGCTCTCTGCAGCCAGACCACATTTCAGCTTCCCCTCCAACTCAACACTGAAAATACACCTGGAAGCCAATCAGACCCCTCACATATTTTTACCCTGCCCAGTACAGACACGTCTGCTCACAAGATTCACATGAAATGCCTCTGGAAAGAAGTTAACCTCTTAGCCTCAACAGTGCCCCAAGGAGACTCCCAGCAATGCAATCCATAAATTAATTCAAAGTTGTGTAATAAATTATTAAGTTACTTTCAAGTGGTCTTATTTGTTTCACCAGCTAACTTGATAATGTCTAGGACTTCTGTTCATCTTATTTTCACTCCTCTGTACAAGTTATCTTAATCATCAGGATCACATACTCTCATTAGCTTTGTTTTCATCACCCAGGCTCTGCAGTCTCAATTCAAGATTTTGTCTCCTTCCTTAATTACTAAACCTTTGCTCTACCAGAAATACAGCAATGAAAGCATTAGAGAAGATGCACCACTACGCTTGTATGAAAGGCACTGCATTTTCTAGGATTAAAAAAACCAGAATTTTGAAAGAATATTGCAATATACAAAGGTAACAGTTACCTGTGCAACAGGGACTTGACTTTTCAGTTGTCTCCCCCTGCTTAGGAGTTTGCACCCACCCACCCGTTCTTTCTCCCTGGCTGTTTTACCATTTCCTGCCTCCATCCTGCAGCTGATTGCCCCGATTACTTTTGGGGTTTATGAAAGAGCAAGTTTTTGATCGTGCAGTTGCAGAGTCTGTTGTGAAGATAACCGCCATACCTCTGGATAAATGAGGGATTTGCTATGTGTGAACACACAGATACATCTTGTTAACATAGATAACCCTGAGTCAATAAGACTCACTGCCAAACCTTTAATTAAAAGGATTTTGTTAGTATCTCCTACAACCAAAGCTATTTCTTGCCTTGTGGCTCCACAAGTAGTGAGAGGATCTTACCCATCTTCCAGCCCAGTCCGGAAAGTGCCAGAGTACATTCTTCCATCTGTCCACTTTAGGATCCCTCTGGAAAAAATACAAAGCTGTACATGTGTACAAGAAGACCAGTCCACACTTGTCGAATAATTTCTGCAAGTAAGCCCTCTTACTGATGCAGCAACTGCCTCGGTTTGTTTTCAACTGTTAAGTTCAAGTGCTTTTACCTGCCATGGGGTTTTCCTGAAAGCCACCTCCCATCGTAGACGGCATCCTTAAACCGAGGGTCCTTATAGAAGGTGTATTTGGCACTGCGAGAAATAGGAGGCTCCTGCCTTGGCACATTCCCACCAGCTCCGTACAGAATTAAGTCAGAAGTCCCTTTAAGGGCCTGATCCACTGCTTGGCTTATTGCCCGCAGCCACTTGGTCTGAAACAGAAAGTGTTTCATCACAGAATTTAGCCAACAACTGCCTGCACCAAATCTCACCTCTACACCAACTACAGCAACCTCCTCTGTGCAGCATGGCAAACTGGAGCACCACTACAGTCAAGCGCAGTGTGCAGTCGACTCGCACACCAAGTTGAAGGAAGACTTCATTCTTGGTGAGTACTTAGGCAATACTTCTGCCTGTTTTGGTTCACAGTAGGTAAGAAATACTCACTCCTACCACTGAAGCCACACAAAATCTGTAGATATGCCTACCTTTTCCTGTGGTGATGAAGAAACAAGAACAAACTGTTCCTCTGGTGTTGTAATTTTCAATCCATTCCTACATGGGGGGGGAAAGTGTTTTAAACCAGTGACATTTCATCCTGAAAAAGGCAAGGTTTCTTAGAACATGAATACTGTATCTTCCCTCCCCCATCCGGCATTCACTTTAATATTAAAGGCAGCATCAAAAAGAAGCAGCAGGGAAGACTACCTCACTGCACTTTCCACTACCTTATTCTTTCACATGTTTATATATCAGGAAAACTTTTTTGTTTTTAAAACATAGAAATACAGTAAGTTTTCTAAACCAAGAAAGTGGTACATGATTGGATCCAGCCTCTTCCTGTCCTGGTTTACAATACTTGATTACAAAATGCTCATCCTCCCTCCTAAGGTATCTCACTATTTCAGCATCACAAGCAAGAATACTTACACGTTACCAGCTTCTTCTGAAAGAGCTTCTACCCACAGTGTGGACAAGGGAAAAATATGGTGCGTTGAGAACTGTAGGCAAGGAAAAGGAGAAAGGAAACTTCACTGGGTACTGATCCATTACCCTGCCCTACATCTCTTCTGAACAGCTTTTTTCCTGTCTTTGAGGACTAGGGAAAACTGAGCATTACAGGCTCCTTATAGGCACCTTGTGCCAAGAGCTAGCCAACAGACACCATGCCAGCCACAGGGAAACAGCAACCGAACATCAACCAAAACACAGTACATAATTTCAAATGTATTTGAAAATACAAAAGTAATATCACACTTCCAGTGTTTGAGTAACACATGTTTACCACCAAAAAAATACATCAGGTTGTTTGAAGCAGAGAAAAGGGTTTACTCCTGGATATAAGCTTTTTCTTACCTGAGCGTGTACCAGAGCATCGTTAAAGAGGATGAACCAGTTTACAGAAAATCTCCCAGCATGCTGTAGGGACAGCCCCCGATTGCTGCTTTCACAGATTAAGCGACGCTCTGGTTTCCGCAAGGAATCCTACGGGCAGGGTTAAAGACAAAATTGCAGAAGCTTACTTCTCACTGACTGTGACTTAAGGACAGTGCTATCTGTCTTCCACCATTAAAGGCCCAACCTTTCTAAAGAGTACTACAACACCACAAATTAGAAAAGCAAGAAGCACAACTTGGACAGCAGCACCAGTAACAGACACAGGGTATAAAGCTAACAGCAAGAGATTCAAGCTGCAAATGGAATGACAATTGTCTTTGTACCGTCATTTTCCCAGGGAAGGTCTTCCAGAAGCTAAGCGTGTATTCTGCTTCTTTCCTTTTCCTGCTAAGATGGACAGCAAGGGTCTCATAACAAGAACTAGAATCCTGTAGCTTCTGGTATTCTGGAGATGCCTAAAGGGCACAAGGTAAGACAGACCTGAGAGTGTTTCCAAATACTTGTGCCAACAGCACTAGCCAATCTGCAGTGCAACTACTCATCAGCTGGTGTGCTGGAAGCTTTTAAAATCAAAACAGTGCCAGGAACATTAAAAGGAAAATCATTAATATATGATTACATGATCTATCTTCTTACAGCTTAAGAAGCTGCAGCAGAAGCAGTGCTAGTAATTGCAGGAATTATACTTTAAATTACTATATTGGGATAAGTGCAAGTAATTATTGTTCCTGCTTAGTCATCTTTTATTTCAGAATAATACAATTATGTACATTTATATGGATGGTAAAACACCTAATATATACGTAGGATTTTTAGTAGAGTATTACAGCCAAAGATAGCTACAGTAATGACAGCGGTTTGAAATGAAAACTGACAGGCAAGCATCAAAATAATATATTTGCAATTAAGTGCTCAGGCACACAAACAAGTTCTGGCAGGGTAACAAGTTTGTACCTGTCACGTGACTTGTCCAGGTGTGGTGTAAGATTGCACAAATAAGTGTGCGTGATCTTCCCTGCAGCAAGCACAGGGCTGAGGTAGCTTCTCTGAGGAGTAAGCTATTTCTAACTGCCTGGCTTTTGTTTCACACTGTTACTTCCGAGCCCTAAGTTTCATTTGTATTCATTCAGATACAGCCAGCTTACCACTTCAAAACACGTGGCAAGCTTTAGCAAAGTTCTAGCGTAATTATGAAGCCGTCCAAATGGCATGAAGAACAGAGCATTCAGGACTTCTACCAGCTGGAGGTTTTCCTCATTCTTTCCAGACAGTTTCTGTAACAGCTCCTGGTTTTTACTCAAGAAGTCTCTAAATGATAGGACCATTGGGGAACAAAGGGAGGAGAGGAAAAAAGACAGCAAGACATAAGTGATGTTTTACACAAACGAGCTTAGAACACTCTTTTTTGGATTATCAACAGGTAAAAATTACAAAGGTAATGCATGCTGCTTATTCATCTATTACAAATTCAGTTTAAGACAGTATAGTAATACAGACACGTAGGTCTAACTACCTCTACTCTCACATGCTCAATCATTAAGCTGGTTGAAGAAAACTGATTAAGTTGCCCCACTTGTCTTTTTCCCCTTTAACACTTGATTTACTAGTAAGAGACTTATCAGGTGGAATGACTTCACCATTACTGTTAAAGTACTAAGTTTCTAACTTTTGATACATACACAAAGGCCTCAAAGAATCTTAACCTTGCTCCAGTGCACTTTCCTAAACACATCCAATCTCTTCCCCACCCCTGCTGTCCAAGGCAACTGACTGTTTTTTCCCCTAACTAGAAAAATTACATCCTACCTCAAAGAAAGGCAGGAAATCTGTTCAATCCTCAGTCTGATTTCCAAGAGGGAGAACTAATCTAGTTCAGAGAAGAAGAGGGAAATGATTCTGAAGACAATGCATTAGCACACGAAACCAGGATTTCTTCATTAATGGAAAAGAAACCTACTTTTCCCTCTCCTACACCGTATCTCTGTGCACATGTGTACTGGCACATGTGACATATCTGCACCAACACACATCCAGCTCAGAAGCATTTAAACGACAAATGGCAAGAATCAGGCAAGGCTGAGAAAGCAGGCCCCAGGGACAGCGAAGCAGAGCTGAGAACTGCACAGAGGGACCCCTAAATATTCTATCTGCTTAGTAAGACTCCCCTTCACACATCAAAATAACATACCACATCTAGGTCTGCTAATGATATTTAAGAACTCTTGTGTTCAACAAGCCTTCAGAATAAAGTCATCTGTAGAGCAAAGACTATATTCCTTAAAATTAAGTTTAACCCTCTGGATGGCTTGCTCTTCTGAAGTGCTTCAAGACCCTGACACGGAGATGCCTCTGTAGACAACTCAAATAACAGATTCATAACACTGAGTGTAGCTTGTCTACTTTCAAAGGGGATGCTCCGATACCTGCCAACAATGGGGACTCTACTGAAGCCAGTGCTTTTTAACCTCGGGACTACTTCTACTGCATTGGTGTTGCAGAACATCCATAAAAGACAGGCTGACATCATTAACTACTGACTTAAGACAGTATCCCTCTGGGAGGGGGCAGAGGGGAGATTCATCATTATCAGCAAAGATACTCTTGACTTGTCTTTGCAAGTACCAGGACAAAACTTCTAAGACACCTACCTCCTCCCTGAAGTTTCAGGAGCTGCAAAAGTGTTGTTCACCTAACAAGACCCTGGTTGCAGTAGGAGAAGCTGTGACACCTGACACTTCAACACTGAGGTGAAGAATTCAGTATGAGCAATTCCAGCATCCAGAACTTTTCAGCACCAATTATAAATAAGCTTATACTTGAGCTAAGATTTCCTCCAAGCCACCATAAAAATCTTGAAATATGCAGAAAGGTTCTCAGTGTCTCTGTGCAGTGGGGTTTTGTATTTACTCTTTGGCATTGGTCCTCAGGTGCAGAAGGTTCATTGCATTAGGTCCCCTGGTGTTTCAGAGAGCTTCTAATGTCATAATTTACGCTACCTTCAAAGTGCTCTACAGAGAGCTATAACAATTAGCCCCATATTACAGAATTTAGGAAGTAAAGCAGGGAATGCCTCAAGTTAAAACACCCTCACTGCAACAAAGTCTTCACAGCACTAGCGACAGACACTGTGTCATTACTTTGTTTACTAGGCAAAAATATATTGGACTGATAAAACAAGCTATAAACTTCAAATATACTCTCTTGGGCCTTAAGGCACAATTCCTTCCTCACACTTCAGAGCATCTTGGCATGAAAGACAGTAAAGCAGACTTGAGAAGCAGAGAACATACACGTACAGAAGTGTTATTCTTGCATCTTTTTAAAGCACAACCTTAAACTTAAAGAATTCAAAAGTTAATTCACATTATTTACTCTAATTCTTGAGGAAAAGTTTGCTGTTCTGTATTTCCTTGACAGTAAGATTTGAAGGAATAAAATACTAGCAAACACTGAACAGATGATTAAAATTTAACCTCAAGACTAAGCTTTAAAAAAATCATTATCTCTCTATTTCAGTTTCTTCAAGGCATTCACAGTAACTTATGCTTTATCCTCCTTTCCCCACCTTCAAGATAAACTAACTGAATTCATTCAGCAGCATTTTAATCCAATTTTATAAGAGTTGAGAGTAACTTTCTTCATCTGATGGAAAAGGAATCAGTGTACTCAAGGAAGCTGAGACCAAGTTCTTACATGCTCATTACACATACACACACACAATTCTTTACAGTTCTTTGCTACTTGATCAAAAACTCCAGAAAATGGTAAATATTTGCTTACATTGCTGGCTTTGCAAGGAGCATAAATCCTCCCATTACAAGGAAGTTTGTTACTGAAGTACTATACCTGAAATGGGGAAGAAAGAGCTTCAGTTACAAAACGCAAACATCCCTGGAAATAGCAACTATTGTAGTTTCCAACCGTTTATCAGTGAAATCTGTAATATCTTTCACTATACACCTAACTGAAGTACTTGAAAAACATTATGCAGCAAAACACACAAAGTTCCTGGGACACTTAGTATTCACTTTCCACATGGAGAGCAGAGCAATCATTACTGCTCCACACCCCTGCTGCCATGGGCACAATGCAGAAATCTTGCTTTGCAAACACAATTCAGTCATTTTTTTGTTCCTGCCTGATCTGGGTACGTGCAGAATAGGCTGTTTCACCAGTTCCACACTGCCAGCTTCTAGTTACATTCATGGCAGGAATTTCCAAATGGGAATTTCTTTTCCCATTATTCAACATTCACTTCTCTACCAAAGAGGAAAACCATTTTAAAAACACCACCCTTCCTCAAGAGAAAAGGTCTCAGCTTTGGCCAATTAGTAAATAATATTTCTGTTGCACTGTGGATCCTTGGAAGATGCTCAAGGCTCTATTCTGAGGAGCACACATAGGTTCTGATGCCACACAGAGAAAAGTGTGTGCAGCATTAGAAAGCAAAGGGGGACAGCAGGAGACAGGCTGTAACAACGAGAACAGATATTAGATATTTCGGTCCTCGACAGGGAAGAAACAGAAATCAGACCTTCCTAATCTGAGTAATGAGAACCAATTCTGGAAATCTAGATGACAAGAAAACCTAAGCAAGAAATGGAGAAAATACAGAGTTATTTGATAAATGGAGAAGAAAGCTTCTTGTAGGGTGATATGGCATAAGTTTATCAGTGAGCCAGTGAAAGTGGTAACTGCTGTGCTTGTGTTAGAACAAAGTGCAACTAGCTGCACATTCAAAATGCTACTGCCTCAACTGACATTCATGATCATGAAGACTTGTTGCCTTACAGATGTCTGGTAACCACAACTACAGTCAGAGAGGACATTTTTAGACTCTCCCATGGTCAAGCCAGTATTTTTCACAGAAGCACAATGAGACTTCCCCTACATTTGTATGAAATTAATCACCAACTGCAAAGTTATTAAGGAGAAAGACACCAAACAGTGTGACTGCATAGACTTACTCTCCCAAAAGCATTAAGCTAATAGAAATAATAACCAGAATAATTCAGACTTAATTTTGAGCACTAAAACAGCTCTGCTTTTTGGGTGAAAGGTGCAACACTAGCTATTTGGCAGATACTGGGACAAGAGAGTCGTTCTTCTGGAAGAGAAGTTTAGTTAACAACTACTGAAAAGGCAGCTTTACTTAGTGGCCTGGCCATGGTTATTCTATTACATTATATTACAATATCCTTACTATTAAGTAACAAGCATGCCACTTTTCAATAGCAACCAAAAAGGGAGTTTGTACATAGCTTTGCATTAGGGAAGCTGAAGCTGTTCAGCATGCTCCACTGGTGAAAATTTTGTCATATAATTAGCTTGTGTAAAGCTCCCCATACATTTAAAATTGCAAGAATACAACCTGCACAACAGTTACTTAAGTGGCTTTCCTTATTGCCTGCTTTCCCCTAACTCGGGGCTAGCAGTCAATAGACTAAGCCTGCAGAGACTCAAGGTGAGAAGGAATTGGATACTTGCTCAGTGTAACTATCCAAAAAGAGACTGGAATGCTTCAGGATGGCCAAACTCCTGGCTTCTTTTACTCCATGAAGAAAGCTACTTAAAGAAGCTCCATGTTGACCGATGAGATAGCATAGCTTGCTGAACCTGCTGGCCATTTCCTGCAACAACTGGATTGCATTTGCATTGCCCAAATTATCTGTAACAAACCAGAAAGCACTTTAGCTTAACTTATTAATAGCTGCTTCTCTCTTGTAAAGAGAATTATCAGAAGGTGCGGTTTAGATGCTTTATTGGCAATTTCTACATTATGCAGAATCAGGAATTCAACAATTTTAAATTAAATACAGCTCAAATAATGAGGTTACTTCATATGAAACAGCCAGGAAAAGTACAAATATTAAGAACAAATGCAGATGTCAAAATGCAGGTATATTTTACCAGTTCATCCCAATAGGGGAGAAGAGTAAGACTTTAGCTTTTGCTTTGAAAAAATTATAAATGCATGTATATTTTGCATAAACAAATTTGTTGTGGAATGTAGGGGAAATAATATCAAAGAAAATATTAAAATAAGTTCTTACCTAAACCTAAAAGAGGTCTAAGAACCTGAGATTTGATCTCACTCAGTTTGAAATAAAACCTTCTCTCAGTAGAAGCCAACTCATGCAAACTGGCAATATATCCCATTACGTTTTTGTCTACCAAGACCAAGCAGTTGTCACCACCAGCTATCACATTGCTTATGTACCCTATCTGGAAAATGAAAAAGAGAAAAGTAAAAAAAAAACCAAACATCTTTAATAATTTTTCTTTTTATACTCCAGGCGATGCAGAATGAAGCACATCTTCAGGAGCACTAAGTGACAGTATTAATTACCTACAGCAATAAACAACCCATTCGATACTGTTTAGTACAAGAACAATAAAGCTACAAGACACACACACAGTCAATGCTGTTCATTTTCCTGGCACTGACAGAGCCTAAGAAACAATAAATAGACCATCTGTTAAGATGACTTATACGACCACTCCAAGTTTACAGAGAACCGCCTTAAGTTCAGTCGCTTTTAGAACTGCCATATACTTCATGCTTGTATCAACAACATTGGTATTAAATAGTATCATTACATCAGCCATCTCTCCTATTAGTTAGGAAGTGAGAATAAACAAGGCTTTAATACTATGACTGTGCTCTGAACTATGGTCCTTTCTGGAGCTGAAAGATGTCAATTTATTGATAAAAGTAATATTACAGTAGCAGTAACTGGGACTAATACTAATAAACACATTAACACCACAAGTGGTATTAGTAGGTTTTTGCTTTCCACAGCAGTTGGAAGCAAAATTCTTGAATTCTCACACGTGCCACTGATGTATCCTGGCTCCTCACGAATTCTGGTTCACATGCAACACCACACGTTAGTTCCCTGTTTGAGCTCTACTTATTTCCTTTGTTGTTAAATAGAGAACCCCTTAGAAACACTGAGCCAGAGTTATTCCACAAGCAGTCCACAGACCAATTTGTAGAATCAGAATGGTTTTGGTTGGAAAAGACTTCCAAGATTGAGTCCAACCATCTATCCAGTCCTACTAGACCCAGTCACCAAGTACATCTATTCTTCTTTTAAACACCTTATAATTCACCCTGCAAGAGAAGGGAACAGCTAGCAACAATCTTTCAGAAGGAATACAAGTGCATGTGTGTTTGTACACACAGGCATGCATATGCACAGCCCCCCGTGCATAAATCCCTGTCCCTCACAAACACCCCTCTCCAACCGTTATTCTGCTCAATCAAGGCAAGTAGCAATGAGACCCACAAGAGCTGAGACAAACAGCCGCTTTCTACCCTAACCATCTCCTTTTTGTTACCTTCTAAACAAAAGCTGGTCTGAGATCATACAGCCAACTTGGAAGCAGACGTGCAGTCAGAGTACACACTCCCACACCACATACCAACTTGAAGGCAGATATGAAATTCAGCTTGCTGAAAAAAAAAATTGCAGAGGGGCACATCCCCTCTCCCATTAAAGCTAAAGGAGGGAAGGTTTAGATTAGATATTAGGGGGAAGTTTTTTACAGAAAGAGTGGTGAGGTGCTGGAACAGGCTGCCCAGAGAGGTGGTGGATGCCCCATCCCTGGAGGTGTTCAAGGCCAGATTGAATGGGGCCCTGGGCAATCTTATGTAGATCCAGGCCTGGAGGTTGGTGGCCCTGCCTGTGGCAGGGGGGTTGGAACTGCATGATCCTTGGGGTCCCTTCCAACCCAGACCAGTCTGTGATTCTATGGTTAATGTGAAAATACACATTTTGGTGCTTTATCTCAGTCACCCTTCTACACCCATTAGAGAAAGGGAGGGGAGGGAAAGAGATGGTGCAGAACTCAGGGGGACCTTCTGCCAACTCGTAAGAAACATGCATAGGAAGCCGAATGAAATAGAGCAGGCAGTGCTCTCGGTCACTTGAGAAACAACAGGAAAATGAAGAGCAGTGAAGAACAAACATAAGACTTGTGAAAATGGAGCACAATATAAGGATGCACTTCTGCAACATGCACACATGGAAGGAGATCGATTAGACATGCTTGTCCTTCAGACAGAAGACTCAGAAACAGGCAGGGAAGTGAACAATACTAATTAGGCCTCCTCTCTGCCCTCTATAAACTGCACTCCTGATTTGACCACTAGGAACTAGTAACTTGACTTGACACCCTCAAAGCTAGTTGAACAAGCAGCATGGTGCTGTTTCCAAAACTATCAATATAATTTGGATTAACTTAAAAGAAATACCACTCACCTTACTACAGGATAGAAACAAAACCGGACTCTTAGTAGAACTATTTTCATACAAATTATTTTCTGGTGTTGTCTCCTGGCCACTGTAATATAATCCAGGTTGAAAGTCTTCCTCATCTGCTAAGAACAGGGAATAATCTAGTCCTGCTGCTGTACTCCAAACACCATCACCACACACCTGAAATTCACAAGGAAGGAAGAGACATTAGAAATCATCACCTCAAGCTGGAAGGACAGTACTCAACTCTTTTAGGCACACATGCATGTAATACACCTGCCAAGAAAAAGTATTGCAATAACTGGTAATTTTCCAGCTGCAGTGTTTCATAACCAATAAATTTCTTGCATGTATACTGGAATTTATTTCTTTCCAGACTTATTTCTAATGGCTGATGCTTTGCCTTTAAGTTATAAATCAGTTTTATTTTTAAATTTGCCCTCTACATTTAACCAAGAAGTCTATAAATTTGTGACAGTAACATGCTGTACATGAATTTGCATAAAGCCTAAGCAGGAAAATTCTGCCACTAGTTTTCCACTAAACCAGAAAGCATAGGCAAGGGTCTGGCCTAACCAAAGTGATTACTTGGCTATTCACTCAAGATGAAAAGTTCAAAGCAAACAGAAAACCCACTGCCAAAACCAGGTCTGGAAATACAGAAATTGTGTGTCATGGCCTAGCAAAGCTAAAAGTGTTAGAAGAATGTTTAAAATAAAAACAGTGCTCCAAGATATTTAAGTTTCAGAACTGCAACGTCAATATCAAAGAAACCAAACAGAATGCAGAAGTGAAATTTGGTAAGATACAGCAAGTCACTTCTCCGGTTTAGAACTTCAGTGTGGTCAAAAAACCAGTGGAAGTCTGTGCAAAGGATTTTTTGGGAAGATTTTTTTTACAAGTTCATCTTTGGATCATATTCACAGTTTAAGCCAAAGAAACCAAGGGCTTTATTAGTCTATAGCACACACATACCTAATCAAGATCAGTTTTTAGAAGTTACTTCACACTCATCTGTATAAGAAGCACCCTAAACTGAAAGAAGAAAAATGCAGAAAACAGAAAGTACCTTTGCAAGACGAGGGACCGTTGTTGGGGAGTTTGAGTGACCAAGCTGGCCAGAGATATTACTGCCCCATGAATACACCTGCAAGAAACACAGCTAGACATGAGAAGTAAACTTATATACATGGGCATGTACCGAGTAGTAGTACAACACATCCAGTGTGCAAACATGTATCTTGACACACAAGCAGTAAATGACAGCAATCACTTCTACCTGGGATTTGGCAGTGAGTGCTAAGGAATGATGGCCACCAGCAGAGAGGTGAATCACTTCTTTGCCATCTAGGCTTTTCACACATAGTGGTTGAAGCCTGTCAATCCCCAGAACCCGAGGGGAGGGGAGGGGAAGAGAAGAGAAAAAAAAATATATATTCAGAGGTATAGAAGTATTCTTAAGATAAAAAATAAATTTCAAATTTGTTTTTCCCCCAAAACAAATTAGAGAAAAACAAACATACATGGATCTCTTGGTACTAAACCAGCTTAGTCAAAAAGGTTGTGAAGGGCAAAAGTTCATGATAAATCTCACCACAATTTGGACAAAGTCAAAATAGCACCAAAACTCCTTACAATGGGAGAAGTCATAACTGATTGATGTTCAGCAACAATAGAGCATAAGACGTTACTTGGAGAAACTTGGGTCACAACACAAGAACACAATGCAAGGCAGGTGATCAATGACCTACTAAACTTCTATGAAAGAATTCTCACCTTGGTAGAACATCACCATGTCCTAGCTGTCCATCCTTCCCTTTTCCCCAGCTCCAAACCTCCGTTCTTAGAGACGGTAAAAGAGCATCAGCCTCACCACTGTAGGTTGGAGTCAGAGCTACAGTCCTCATTTTTGCCCGCCCTACCTTCCGTAAGAGCCTAGGAGAAACTGAACACAGGCCAAGAGGTAATTTGCTCATTTTAGGTAAGTACATCAGACTGTGCTACACAGTAACAGTACCATTTGAGGTATCTAATCAAGACTTCTTAAAGAGGTCTTAATTAAGACTGAGAGCAAAGGTTGACATGTAAGAAGATTAAGTTACTGATACACAGAAGTAACATGCACTAGAAGTAGACAGATTCCACATAATTTTTACCAGCTACTAAAGGATATGAGAACTATAGTTATACTGAAGCAAATGAACCAAAACAAACTATACATTTTTTAGAGTATGTTTGGAAAGAAAACACATCCTCACAGTGAACAAAAGACTTCAGTACTTCCTAAAATCTCCCCTCAGATCCAAGATCAATACAGAACTAAACCATGCACCCACACATTCAGAGCGATTAACACCACTACAATCTGAGGGAAGAAGGTCATCAACATTGTAGTTTGGCAGTGGGAACTGAAATATTTCTAGCTCCCTGGCTCAAAACCAGCTCAGTGCAGCAGGGATTACAGACCATGCAGATTTTTATCTGCTCCACAGTTTATGAAAGATAGCTTGCCATCAGTCTGCAGTAAGATGCCCAGACTACTACAGTGTGCCCACTTTACCAATAAAGAACATTCCTAAACCCACTATGCTTTTGGTTTTCTTCGCGTGCAGTATCTGCTAGTCTTCACGCCCTCCACCGCCTTCAAGTCCTAAGATACAGTTTATAATTCCTATCCTCCAGTAGGTGATTAGATTTCAAATGTCTTATTTCCAGGTATAAACCTCCACATTATTATAAATTTTTTCCAGTCCTTTGGTTTTACCAATGTATTTTTCTTACCTTGTGACAACAAGCCAGGCAGGGAAAGTCTTCGACTCCCTCCTTCAGCTTCCTCTTCTCTAATATCTACTAAACTGGAACTCTTCTTCCCCTGCATGGATTCCAGTCTGACCTGCTCTTCTCGACTGTCTTTCAGAGCTTCAGGCCCTGGGGAACCACCACCAGACTGAGATGTTGGTTCACTTGAAGGGGTGCCGTAGAAGTTCATTACTTTCTTTAGAGACAATGCTCCAGCTTCATATGTAGCAGCTACTCTCACACCAACTGCTGATGCACAAGAGGCCACCAAGCTGTTCAAGGCAGATGTGCTGGTACCTGGAGGGCCAGGGATACAAGCACTGAGTTGTTCTTCTTGAGAAGGCTAAAACCAAAGAAAAATTGAAGACTATGATAACAGACAGCACATAACAGTAGGATGATGATATTCGCTATTCAAATTGTGTCATTGTGTCCTATACTGAGCAAGACATTATAAAGAAGCTTTTTATACATAGGTGTTCCTCAGAATCACATCTTTTTAAGGTAGGACCAAGCTCTACATGAACTGGGTTTTGTCCATTGCACTTGTCTTGTAACTCATTCATGTGAGACCGTGGGTCTGTTTGAGGTTTTTTTAATACAAAAATAATAGATCTTTTCAAAGAAATATAAGAAGGGATTTAATTTTAGACTTACTACAAACTTCTTTGCCACCAATTAAAGTGCATTGGTGAACATGTGGCATTTACAGGGAGATATGTTCACCCTTCAATATATTAATAGGAAAACTGCTTCATGGATTAATTTTGCAAGGTCTGTCTTAAGACCATTCTGAGTTACATACCCTCTCACATTACTCCTGTAGCCATATAAAGCTTAGTTAATAATCATCAAGTCACACTAGGGACAAATTGACTGAAGACACCATTAGTACCAGCACATGACTACCTACAATAGCAATCAATTTACCACATAAGTAATAACGCACAAGACTGTATTTGCCAAATAGTTTGAATGTAAAAATGAAGATAGCAAAGTCCTATTTTCCCACCTAATGCACGGTGGGAACTATAAATATTTTTGCTATATTTTACTACAAATATTATAGCTTGTTTTATCCTGCTAGAAGGAAAACAATCTTTGATTTCTTTGTGAAAAACTAGGCTAAAGGATTGGGATTGGTCCTATTTACTTGTAGTTTATTCCTATATGAAAGATGCATGCCTGACAATACAGAAAAGCAAACTCGACTTGTGTAGGAAAGCAAAGGATTTTACTAATGCCAAAACATTACATTAGGTTCCTTCTGTCTGCTCTTAATATGTTTACACAATTGAGCATACATTCAGTGAACCAGTCCCAGGCTTGTTTACTCCTGGAACTTTGCAAGGGAAGCAGCACCCTGGAAATATTCCAGGAACAAGGACTAGAGAAAGGGAGCCCTAAAATATGTATTCCAGTACTTTCCTAACAGCAGTTCTTGCATGAGTCTGAGAGACACACAACTGCTAGAATGCATGTGCATTAGCAAAAAGCAAAAGGAAGTAAACCTGTGCTCACACAATGTTTATTAAAAAACAAACATAAGAACTTGATATCTACACAAGCTTGAAAAGACAAAAGCAGCTTTCAGAATTCTGCTGTGAATTCTGCATATCGAGCCACACAGTGGCCATGTTTCTTGCAGACGTCACCTTTACCGTAAGCCACCCAGCAGGACAGTGCTTACACAGGGACTGCTAAGACTTCACTGCAAGATTCTGGACTAGTTTTCTCACAGCTTTTGGGCTGTATCTTCTTTCCCTCCCACCTCAAAAAAGTTGGTTTTTTTCAAAATAGTGGAAAATGCAATATATTGGCAGGGAGCTGGGAACAGCTTTTGAACCTTCTTATCGAGCATTTTATGATGCTTATTGAGAAATTACTACTTTTCTGCTCTGCCACAGCATAAAAACTGTTGTTGAACCATTTTCCATATCACAAAACCCCAGAGATTTCCCATCTCTGTTTATAAGTTGATGCTACCCCTACATGCTTAATGTTAGAAGCCTTTGGGCCAACACTTTAACATTACTTTTACAATCTTTACTCGCAATCTACAATGTTTAACTGATTGAGAAATTAGACAGATTTGCAAGGGATTTGTTCCACATACAGAAAAGCAAGTTTGACATTAAAAGTAAATTGGACAATTATCAGCTTAATGCCCCACACAAATAGGAAACCCACGCATCATGAAACAGCTAGTCGGGAAACTGGCTTAGGTAGTTCTGGTAACCGTGGACCATGAAGAGGAGAGACTGTAGCTTTGCTAAGGGTGCTCACATTAAATAGTTACAGTTGAACAGGGGTGGATGACAAAAACTCTTCCACTTCAAAGCTGAAAACCATGACAGAGAAGAAACACTTTAAAACTACAGGAACACCACAGCTACATTACAGTAACAGAATTTTTCATTTGTGAAAAGAGTAACAGTGTCACACATAGGAGTTATAGCAAAGTAAATGCTAGCAACTAGCTACCAACCTGCTCTGTTTCCGTGCAGATGTTTTTCTCCAGACCCTCATTTACTGAGTGACCTGATAAACTGATTACGTACTCTTTCACTTCTTTTTTTTCTGCAAACAGAGTATTTCCAGGACTTGAAATTCCACTGTCTTCCTGTCCATCGTTGCTGAAAAGCATAGTTGTTCCATCAGATTCTAAAGCAACAAGCGTCTTTTCTTCCACAAGTGGTTTCTGATAGTTGTCACTTTGGCCACCAGTTACACTTCTTCCTTCTAGACTCTCCAATGAGGGACAGAAGACATGGCTTTCTGGTTGGTTACCTGACAGTGCTACACCCAGCGGGCAACAATGACTATCTGAAATGATTACATGATCTTCCTTGTCGGTCATGGTAATGAGGAGTTGACTGCAATGATTGCACCTCTCTGGGATAGGCTTCATTTCCTGAACAGGGAGACATTGTACCAGAGCCAGGCTGTGGTAGGCTCCACAAGCAATCTGGAGCACAACACGTCCTGCCAGGTGCTCTACCTTCTGCGGCTTTGTCACTGGGAAAGTTGTTGTTATGAGACCGAGCTGGCATCCGCTCCCCCAAGCCCATATCTCTCTGCTTAGTGATAATGCCAGCGTGTGCTCCTCTCCGCATGCTAGCTGCAAAATCCTTACTGATAACAGTGGACTGTTTTCACAATCAGAAATGCTGATGGGTTGTGGCTCTGGCACACATAGCTGATTAGCAACGGCACACTGGCCAGCAGAATTGTCCCCCCACATATACACCACTCCGCTTTCTGTCACAGCTCCATTATGGAAACTTCCAGCTGCCACTGTAATAATATGATGCCCAAGCAACGTATTCTCTAGGATAGGACTGTTAGCACATGACTCCTCCGGTCCTGATCTCCAGGGCAGTTTTCCGAAACTGTAAACCTCTCCACCTGGGAGGGAAAACAAACACACAACAAAAAACCCACAAAGTAACATGAATCTAGTGAAGTTAAACCAATACAAAAACTTGAAGAGAGATTCAGGTAAACAGGTACTAATTTTTAGCTTACTCCAGGCTCAGCAAAACCATGGATATTGATATATGAAGACTGCTAGTTGCTCACTGCTATTGCTGCTGTTCTACACCTCACATTAACACTTCCATGTGCATGCAATGCATGTGCTGTTCAACTACGTAATGCTCTTCTGCTAAAATTCCACTATACTGAAGTGTATTTCTGATCCTTTCTACATCAAGACCATAAAACACATTAAGGACATACAACTATGCTTGAGGAGTATGACAAAGCACAGAGCTAATCTTTCCATACAGAGGTCTAGCATCACTAAACTGTACTATTTGCCACCCTAAAGTAAAAACGGATTGTCCTATCAGGTAGAAAGGGGGTGTGGGTCAGTGTATTGCCACAGGTTTGACACTGTACTGCAGCATCTCCAAAACTTTATTATCTTTACCAGAAAAGATTGCTGCAATGCCAGGTCAAGTGACTTTGCTAATTCTAAAGAAAAGCAGAAAACTATTTTTAAAATGAACAGTTGTTTACACAGTGGAAGACAAATGGCAAGTCATATCCACAAAGTGTAACGCATTTAATGACTCAAGAATACACATGCAAAATGTCCTTTTAATCATGAAAGAAGCATGTTCTAAAAACACACTGGAGCTCCAACAACTCAAATAGAGCAGAGGTGCTCATAGCAAGCTCACCAATAACCTGGAATCTTTCCTCCAAAAACAGCAGAGAAAAATCAAAGCAGCAACTTCCAGATTAGTGTTTCAACTGTATGCCCAATGATCAGTACAAGTAAGGACCAAGCTACACAAACACCGGCTTTTAGAAATACTCGAATTCACAGTAGCAAGCAGCTCACAAACCAAGACTCGCTCTAATGCATCTATCAGCTACACACTCTTCCACAAGCACACAGAAATTAAAGTTCTTGCACATCAAGAGAACCTCTTGCTGTACTGTCTTCTTTGAATGAAGGTCATCATTTTGAGTTAGCATGGTGCTGATTAACTACCATCTTTAAACAGGAAATCCAGAGCCATTGTTAAGAGCATGGAAGATGACACTATGCATCTAATTTCTATTCCAACACAGTTTTAAGTAACTTGTAACTAAGAGGGAAATACTGTCAAAATTAAAAATCTGTTTGAAAGTTGTGTATGACACAGAGTGAAAAAAATCTAAATTAAGAAAATTTGACTGTAACCAAAGTATGTTACTGCCTCAAATCTTCAGCATTAAGACATTTATTACCTTCAGTTAGAAGTAACCCATGATGTGTTCCAAGGGCTGCCTGTAATACAGTCTTTCCACCGAGGCCTGGAAGCCTTTCTGGAGTTACAGAGCAGGAACCAGCCTTCCAAACATAGACCAGGCCTCTCTCTTTGGCTCCTTCTGCCTCTTCTGAGCTACAAAAAAAATCAGAGGAAATACAGAATCAGCTTGAAGTTTTCTATGGTTCAATGATGCATCGCTTGCCTTCCATATATGTAGGAAAGGCTTCAAAATTTGGACGTTAGTTTTAATTTCAGGAAGTCAAGATACTTTTACAATTTGGTAACCTTAATTTTAATGTTATTTAAATGAAAAATTAGTATCTTCTATTTGAAATAATTTTCTTTTACATGTGTACATTACTGCCTAAAAATCAGCCAATCTTGTCACTAGTACACTTAAAGATACTTATTCACAACTGATAGAGCCTTTATATATTGTATTTGCTGCTCACAATAAGGAGATGAAATTAATACACAATTCTGCCATTGTATGCTGAGAGAGGTCATTGCATCAGTTCTACCCACATGTAAGCAACTCTGTTCCTATCTGAACAGTGATCTTCATAGCGTTAACTCTTCCTGTGTTAGAAAGCAGAAGGTACATCTCTGCTTTATTATGTTTTATTCATGCTTTGTTTTATTCAGCTTTTGGAAATCAAAATGCAGGACAAACAGCCTTACAACCATGTTTTTATCAGCTACACAGAATATCAAGTATGCCTGAAATACACATAAATGTCTCAAATAACATCAACTTTAAAAGTAAGTAACTAAGCAAAGGATATCACGTGTGCAGATTTTACCATGAGCCAGTTCTTCTCATTCAGTGTTGTCAAAACACGACACCTATAGGCACTCAACCTTTATATAGTCTCATTTCTACACTGAGAGGAAAAAAAAATGTTTTGGTTGGGATTTTTTTTCCCCTTAATTCCTAATTTCTCAGATTCCAGTGAGTCAGTCATTCACATCGAATGAACACAAAAACTCCAAAAAATACCCAACAAAAAAAGATTCTGAAACACAAAGGGAGTATCTGGCTAGCAGGAGTGACTGCAACTATCCAAAGCTGGTTTAACTCTTCAACAAACTCTGGTTTAAACAGTCAGCAACTTCTTCCATTCAGCAGAAAGAAATTCCTTTGACAACAAGCAGAGTTTTAAAAATTTTGGAATCACTTGATTTAAAGAAACACAAAAAGTATTTTAAACATCAATCTAGACGGACAGTTTAATTAGAGTTTTCTTTAATTTAAAACTTGATATAAAATAGATCCTTCTCTACCCTACAGGAAAAAGTAGGTTTAGCTCCTTATTTGCCAAGAATCACATCATTCACTCCCCACATAAAGCAGTTGTTCTAGCTTTGCATGAACTTGAAGTCAAATGTAAAAGGTAGCGAGGTTTGATGAAAGGGCAATCTTTGTCTGGAAGCAAAGGCACAAAACCCCAAATGTATTCCAACACTGAAGCAAACCCAGAGAAAGAGAGTCTGATAGGCCGCATTGTGGACAACTTATGCAAGTAGCACATTCAAAGGCTGTAAGGCACTATTCATGCACACTACGGATTTCTTCAACTGAAAATTTTGCTAGGGTAGCACTTGTGGTGCCTAGGATAAACAACTCCTTTTCACAATCTGCCTCTGAAACATTCAAGATGGCAATTACTAAGTGATGCAATTATGTCTCTTAGCTCCTGCACACACCCCCATATTTTGCGCATAACAAGGGGGGATCAACAAAAAGGAGACAGTCAAGAACTCTTCTAAAAGTCACATAAGTAATTTGATCCAAACAACATACACAGTATTAAAAAAACAGAGTCCATCTTGCATTTGAAATACACAGGACTTGTGTTTAGTATAGAAGTAAATTAAAAAGTAACCAATTAATACATAGGCCAGAAAAAAAAAAAAGTTAGAAAAATCCAACATCACAGTTAGGACATTTAGCTAAAATTAAGATACAGATTTTACTTAAATGGGACACAATATGATACTGCAGAGAGTTTTCATGACCACACTGTGCATCAAATTCAGCCCAAAGCCTGCCATTTGGGCTTTTATAAGTTAGTAAGTCTTCAGAGAACACTGTAAGACAAATTCAGGCAGTCACATACCAGGACTTACCGCAAAAACATCTGACCTCTGTCAGGTTGCTCAGTGGAAGAAGCAAGGAGCAAAAAGAACAGTCTACTACATGTCTGTTGCTCCAGAATAAAAATTCACAGCTACAGGTTACTCTTTTATCAGAGAATGTTATTTTTAAGTTTCCAGCCTATAGCTATCTCTTCACAAGTTTCAACAATCAACCTTTAAAAAGTTATTGCTGAAGTAAGTTGAGAGTTCCAGACATAACTGAAACTGAAGCAGTTACTTCTCTTCTTCCCTTACAGTGTAAGTTACATAAAGAGTACACCAACAGTAATTTNAACAGTAATTTCACAGGATGATCATGAGCTGGCTTATTTCAGAGAGCTTCCCCTAGCTGCTCACTCTCACCTTCTTTCCTGTGAGTCCATCTGTCAGTGGCAGCACTCCATCACCACCTAATCACTCCTCTTTCAAAAGGAACAATGTAATTTCCACAAACTGTAAAACATAAAAACCAGCCATTTAATTGCAAGTAACATTAAGTCAACACACATGTACACTAATAAGCAAGCAGCAGCTTTAGACCCCATGTTAAATAAATAACCACTTCCACAATACTAGGGTGGTTGAAGTATTTAGTTCGCTCACACCGAGTTGGCAGACAAAAGCTAAACAGCCTGACTTGTCCTACCTACTCATCTCACAATAGGTCTGTTGTAAGGACATACTGAACAAAACCTAGTTCACAGGCAGAAATTAACATCAATCCCTCACTATAATTCTCAGTATACCACTCAAGAAACTTCAAAGCAGGATAACTGATCCATTTTCAGTCTAACTTAAGATACAAATTCAGCTTGATTGTAGAATTCTAAGGTAAGTGGATCTGTATGACCAAAAAGCGATTAAAAGTTTATTTGTAACTCTATTCCAGAACCAAAGCACATATTAGGATTAAAAAGCACAGCTCAATTAAAGCCCATGCAGAAAGCCAATTAAGAGGTCAAAATATTTCTTCATGCAGACTGGTAGCAGACTCTCTATGGAGATATGATAAGACCACAGAAACCGAAAAGAGTGGCTGCTTTATAGACACTTTTATCTTTCCGGATTTTGAATTTTGCAAGTTTACCCTCACTTGAACATCTTCATGAAGATACTTTTGTATTACTTTTCTTGAAATAAAACAAAGCTACAGTTAATCTGTTTGGACTTTTAATACTGAAAGAAATGTAATTTTCCTTGATTTCCTGCCTTACTAGATGAAAGTATTGAAAATTTTAGTGACATTAATGCAGGCGTGTAATCATATTTATTCAAATGAATGTGTGTGTAACATTTTTAGACCCTTTTGCTTTATTATAGGTGTTGCCTGATATCCACTGTAATAAAACCAGAAAAGGAATTATTTAATATAATGGTTTTTTAAGACAATACACCTCTCAGAAAAAAGCCACAATGAATAGTGTGAAGCTCTTACATACAGAAAATAGAAATAATATATGGCCAGTCCTGATCACAAGAGACAACACAGGCAAACCTGTAAATTGCACACAGAAGTTATAATTCACACTTGGAAACAGTAATCATCGAGCTGATTAATAACTAACATAAATCCCAACACTTTCACTAGACTGCTTTGAATAATGAAGTACCAAGCAGACCTTTACAGACAGAAACAACACCACATCATACCAAATATTTTCACTTTTCCAAAATGGAACACTAAAAATAGTGATTTAGGCTTCAAGACCGACAAAGTACACATCACAACAACATAAAAGAGCCACAAAACCATGAAAACAACTTAATACAGTAGAACAGTACTGTGGTAAGTCATACATACCTTGCCCTAAAAAAATCAGAACATACTTTCGAGGAACAGACACACACAAAGCCACACTTGTCACTAGACAGTGCTTTCAAGACACTTCTGTCTCTCCTTTGTCAACTAAGAAAAAACACCCACCCACAACTGTAAAAGTTAACTTTTAAAATATTAACAAAGGAGCTCGCACAAATATAAGGAAACTGTCATACAACACTTCAGTAACAGAGGTGTTGACAAAACATCAAAGGAAAACAAAAGCATTGTTTTTGGAACTTTTAACTTCGTGATGCATTCCAGCTCAGAGTAAGTGCATTTGTGTTTGGTTTATTGAGGGTTTTTTTTAAGCCCGCTCAAAACCATCTAACCCTCTAATTCCTTTTCTTGAAAATGCTAGCATATCTTTGTGAAGAACTATAGCCTCACATATAAACATCCAATGGATCAGCAAATCAGATGAAGAGATGGGAGCTTTGTTAGTCACCAAAGTATCAGCAATTGTATAATTTACATTGTATATACTTGTTCAAGATCAGGGAGGTGAGGCATAAAATGCTTTGTTTCTATCATTTAGGGATTTGTTTTTTTTAAAGGGCTAAAAGAATTTATTTCCTTCTCATGAACTTCACTTCAACTGCAGGAAAATGTACTGTAATTCTTGTGAAAACTTTATAACAAAATGTTAAAATCAGGCATCCCATTTACTGTTCTGAACAATCTCCCTCCAAAGCTCAATTGAAAAATCATTTCTGTAACAGTTAAGTAAGAAACCTGCAATAGCAGTGGACTAGAAATTAAGAGAGTGATAAGACAGTGGCAAAACGTTTTCTTTTCCCAAAAATCACACAAAGTTGCTCTGCTATGCATTTAAGGGAAAAGTATAATCAAACTGTTCTCTTTCCATAATCAAGACATCTTTTAAGACATCTAGAAATAATTTTCAAGTTCCATGCAAGTTTTCATTCACTCCTAGAACAGTACAATATCATTCCCATTTCACAGCTAAAACAAATGCAAATCCTTTGGTCACAAACCAAGTACTTATAAATAAAGTTTCTTCCTCCAATAGATACAGACAATTTTCCTTGCTGATTTCCACCTAATTTCACATTTATAAAATATGACATTGCAGCATCACGTAGACATTATTTCTTTTTCACTGAGATTACCTGAACAGTTATTAGGTTTAATGTTCACAGAAGCGAACAGCCAGGCACAGTACGTGATTCTCATGGTACAGAAGATCAGTATCATACCAGCACCTGCACTGCTCTGCCCATATACTTACTTTCTACACTTCTGCCTCACCACTGCAAGAGATAAAAAGCAAAGTGCGCCAAATAGCGCCAAATTATGCAATGGGTTTGTGTAACAGACAGATGGTCACTCGCATGGCACTGATGTCATACTTTCCACATACAGAGCAGAACACTAATTCAAATTCTCCAGAAATCAAACACCAACACACCGTGATAACTGCTACGGCAGGGGTGATGTGGAATAAACATAATTATCATAACTATGGGACGGCATCCTTTACTGGACGTTGATCATTCAGTAGTATCAGAGCTATAAAAGTAACTTGAGAGTCAAAGCTGAACAGGGACAACTGGTATGTCCCTGACTTTCAGAAATACCTGAGCTCCCATCAGACCCATGTGCTTATTCACCTGCTACAGCTAATAAATGCTACAAATACTTCTACAACTTCCAGACTCGTTTACTTATATATTTACAAACTTTTTTTTTAGTAATTTGTTGCACCATATCCAGCAATATTTTTCAATACCAAGACTGGAGGTTTGTAATACAAATTTATATACTCAAGTTCTGAAAGATATTACCTTCAAGTTTCCCAATTCAAACCAGACATAACATTAGTCTTGTCCACCTATGTATCATCCTTGTTACTGCTAACTGCACTTCACACATAACATGCTACCAATTCAAGAAGGCCTTTTGTTCTGGTCAGCACTGACTTGCTACCAAAAACTTGCTGTTTTAAACATTGTATGAAGATCTACTCAGAGCAGAACGAAACAGCTTGCTACTAAAAGACAGCAGCAATCCCTTCAGATACGGGCTCAAAGCCTTTAACACCAGTTCCAGTGAATGAAAGATGGCAGCAAGCACGAAATAAGAGTAAAGACATCAGAGGAGAAAAAAACCCCAACACAATAGTAAAAGGGCATTGTATCAGCTAAGCAAAAACAGCTGAAAGCTATTTGCTATAGCACATAACTTAAAACTTACCAAACTCATGAGACTAAAAAAACCTTCTGAATATCCCCTTCTCATTTACACCTTCATAATCTAGCACATTTGCAGGTGCTTCTGAAAACAGATAGCTTCATAGAAACCGAAATATTACAAATACAGCTAGCTTTATAAGTGGCTGCACTACAAAAGCAGGGGCAAAGGCTTGGCAACAGAGATCGGCTACCCATCATTTATGACCACTGTAGTTGCCCCCCAGCATTTCAACTAAATCTTTTTGTGCTGGAAGAGGAGGTCTGCGAGAACGGCAGCATGCTACATAATCTGTAAAGGACACAGCTAGGACTGATATCGATAGCACTATCGCTCAACAGATACTGAAAGTTGAAACATTAACTCCTGAGCAACCAAGTCACGCAACAAGAAAGGACTTTGAAACAGAAGTGGAAGGAGATAAAGGGCATACTATTTAAAGTTTAGGTGGTGTCTTCCTATGGAAAGGGAAGAGTCCTTTAGGAACCTACGGTAATAAATCTCAACACCTGTGCTCTCCCAGCCTCTGGGGAAGCTGGGTGGCGAGCATCCTCAGTCAGAGATGCTTCTCAAGCTCTTGCCCTGGGTGAGAAGGGGCCTGTTCCCTGATCACTAAGGCCGCACAAAGGCACACCACCTCCTGCCCTAAAGCTCAGGTGTGGGAGGTGCAGGAAGCGCACGGATCGGCCCAGGGTGTTCGGGCCAACCAGGTTCCCGCCGTAGCGCTGCGCTCCGTTTCGCTTCAGGGGAGGGCAGCCATTTCCCCCGCTGCTCTTCAGAGCCCCCACGCTCCCCACCTGTTGCCCTGCAGCCAGGGCAGCGCTGCCCTGCCCTACCAGAGCGGCTCCCGGGCAGAGAGCACGACGCGATGCCCCGAGCAGGGCCGAGCAGCGGGACCGACAGCCGCCAGAGGCCGTTGGGGGGGCGCGGGAGCGCGCGGTGACTAACGGCTGCGCGGGGCCGACGGGGGGCGGTGAGGGGAACGTGCCCACACACACACACGCGCGCGCGCGCGCGCGCACCCGCACAGGTCGGCGCGCCACGTGACTCAGGCTCCACTCTTCCCCACGGCCAGGCGCGCGCTGCCCCCGCACCTCCCTCCTCTTCCTCATTCTCGCCGCCTCCCTCACCCTCGCGCCGACAGCCACCTCCCCCGGCGCCGCGCTCCCTCTGACCGCCGGCTTCGCCGCCGGCTCCCGGGGCGCAGAGCAGCTGATTCACGCGGGGGCACGGGGCGGGGCCTCTGCAGCGCAGGGGGCGGGGCCTAGGGCCGGGCCGCGCGCGCAGGGGCGCTGGGTAAAAAGGCCGCAGCCCGGGGCGGGTTCCGGTGCGCGCGACGACGGGTCCCTCCCGGGGCCAAAACAGGCCGGGACCCGCCCGCGGGACCGCGGCGGGGCCCGGCGTCCTGGGGTCCCCCGGTTTCGCTACGTGACTGGTTTAAGTAGGAGCAGCCCGCACCGCGGCCTGCTGACCGGCGATGTCTGTAGAGGCTGCCTGCAGGAGGCCGCGCAGCTACGCGTGCATGTGCACGTGAGAGGAGCGGTGCTGCACGCGCACGAGTGTTAGGAACGTGTCTGAGACACACGTGGGTGTACCTGTGCCCGCGTACGCACACACTGTGTACCTGCCTGGTTCCACTGGGACGGGTCTCGTAAAACGCGCTGTGCCCGCTGTCAGCAGGGAGCGGACTGTTAGCTGCGGTGCCTGAGGCTTTCCTTTAAAACGGCCCCAAGCCCGGCGCAGGCTCCCCTCTCGCATCCTTGCCGAGGACAGCACTAAGCATTACAGATACATACGGGACGTTTTGATACGGCGTTTCCCCTGCTGACACTAATACACTTGCTCTTCCCAATACTCAGAACCACCAGCCATTACCAGGCTTTCTAACTTCTTGCTAGCTAACAAAAGTCGGACGATCCTTCTTTATAAGAGAGTAATTCCCCTCTACTTGACACCAGTGTACCTAAAATAACAATCTTCATGTGAATTAGATTGTGTGATTCTACTTTCTCTACTTCCTTCACCTTTATCTTTCCATTCCTTTAAATTGAACATATTACCTATGCTTGGATGATTTTGTGAAGTCCATTTGTATAAATACAGTCATAGCAATAAAAAGTGTTTTCTGGGGTAAGAAACTTCGTACAGAAGTGCAAACAATGCTTGCAAAGCCAGCTGTTTACAGCTTGGGTCGCACCCAGGCAGCCTTTCTTGAGCCTGGACAGCATATCCAAAGTGTTGCTGTGTTCCTATGGCTCAAAGAACTCGTGGAAAGCAAAGAGAAAACTGTGAGCTATGATGATGGATACTCAGCAGATTATGGCAAACAATGGAGATGGCAAAGGAAAATCACATGCAAGACATCAAGCATTTCAGGTATGTCAGAGCCTTCTGGCCATGCAAGGGCTGGGTAGCAAGGTTGCAACAAGACACAGAAATCGTTTCTGTTTTCCCAGCACATTTTTGCTTAAAAAATCCTTCTGCTCAAAGAGAGAGCGTTATTCTTAGAAACCAGCACAGTGAAGCAAAGGGAAGATTTCACATCCCGCATTCAAATGAAAACTGAAGCACCTCGGGGTCAGCGTAGCACTTGCACAGAACAATGCTCGTTCCCTCAGCCCCTGGCAGCATTTTTCTCAGCCCTTTCGCCTTACAGTGTGGGCTGGGTGTTAGTCCTAGGAAGCTGCACAGCGAGTCCTGCTGGGGGGGGGGTTTATCTGTCCACATCCAGCGTAAGTGCAGTGTGTTGCTACTCAGGACATAATTGATGAAATCTATTTCAGGCTGGATCCCTCAGTTTGCCCTGGCTGCTTTGACCTGCGGGCAAGACTATTGTCTGTCAGCTACAACTCATCGAATCCTTTAAACAGGGACAGACAGCTCCCCATGCTGACATCACCAGCACATCATGGCTAAGAATGCAAGTAGCAAAACAAGGACAGTCAACACACGGCTTCCGCAGCAAGATCAACTCAGCCATGCTGCTCAGACAGCTTAATCCTGAAGGCCTAATGGCATATAGAATAGTAACTGCTACAGACATGGAGCAAAGCCAAGGTCTGTTCCTGTATGAAACCCCTCTCACTTCATTACCTAATGTATTACCCTGCTTAACTGAAAGAACTTAGTGAGAGCAGAAATTTTGGATTTATTGCTTAATTCTCCATCTTTAGTTATGAAAAAAAATCTCAGCTGCTTTTAGAGGGTATGTGCCAAATGAGCTGAAATCAGTGGAGCTGCTCCAAGGGTGAATTTGGATCATGGCGTGTTGGACTTTCAAAGAAAAACAGCAAAAATCACAAGACTGCTTGAGACAGAGACCTCATGCAAGTCATGTGAACAGTTTTATCAGAGATGGAGGGATGAGGAGGAGCCAAGGACAAAAAAAGAGATACATTTCAATTGCATCAGGACAAGAACATGGGAGACATGTTGTGTCTAAGTGCTGTCAGACCAGGATGCTGCAGCTGTTTAGAGAGAAGGGGCTCCCTACATATCCAAGGCCGTCAGCACACGGAAGCAGCGTCCGCAGCAGAGGTATTTAATATCACACCATGATACTTGTGCATAGTGATAGGTTAAGCCTGTGTTCTTCCACTTGCTGTGGGGGCACAAAGCATTCACATTTGCTTCTAACCAGACAGCATCAAGCGTTGCAGCTTTGGGCTTGTGAAGCTGCTGAAAGAGAACTCTGTGCATTAGATGACAACAAATGCCTTTGATGTGATGAACGGGGAGAAGGTTGCACTCCAGTGAGCTCTATGCCAATAAGGGACTATAAAACAGAGAGGGAGCAACAACGTACAGTTCTGGAGGAGGCAGCATGCCATGGAGTACAAATCCTGTCATATTTGAATCAAATGATAAAGCAGGCACCCATCCAATGTAGCTGCTCAGGAGGAGCCTGCGGGCTGCCTGCCATTCATGACCGCTATTTTTATAGTCTGTAGTTTATGATGCTGTTATGCTGTATGGGCCAAATTAACAGGCTGTATAAATTATGCAGTGGTGAGAAAGGCTCAACATTGTGGGGGGTGGGGGAGAAGGGGGTTAAGGAGGAGAGGATACGTAAATTTAATCGTCCTGAATTTTTTCTCCTGCATTTGGGTTTTAGTTCCTGCTCTAACAGATTGCTAGCTGGAGGCAAATAAATCAAGGGTAAGAGAGAATAACATGCATTTAGAATGATACTAGTAGAAGTGTCCTTTGCAGTTAAGGCAGTTTTATCTTCATGTGCTCTTGAGCTGTGCACTACCATTTACTGTGACAGAAACATACAGACAGTTTCTCCCCTTATGCTGGAGGTCTGCAACTGGTGGGGAGGGAGACGAAAATGACCTCAAGTGCTCAAAGCCAGTGCAGCTGAGGAGAAAGAATCACATCAGCAAAACTGTGGTTTGCCAGTGATAAAGTTTGCCTCCTTTTCCTGTGCCAGCTGTCGGAGGATGTAACCAGAGCACCCCTTCCTCTACCCTCACGGCAGCCCCCATGGCTCCACACCCTCCTGAGTTGGAGGTGCAGGACGCAGAGGCCTTGGAGTCACCCTGATTCTTTCCAGGAGCAGGATGTTGTGGAGAGGTTCAAATGGGTGAGTACACAGCACCCAGACAGGAGATTTTTCATCCTACTATTCCAGCCACGAATCAGTATTTAGTAACAGAGTGACATGCTGCAAGCATGTCTTACTCTACCCAGCAATCTAAAACACATAAAATTTCTTCATGAAACAGAGACCAGGCATCCCGTATGGAGCTGCCACATCCTATGTACATCTTGAGAAGCTGTGTGAAGGATCCTGTGCAACTGTGTACAAGGGGATCAGCAGGTGAGCAAGGACCACCAGTGCCACTATTGCCTTCCCAGTGCCTGCTTAAAACACTCCTTACTGTGTTGAGTAAGGAGTGTTTGAATGAGCTTGAAGCTGGAGAATTCAGAATACTTATAGGAAAATAAAGGCAAATCAAAAGTCCAGCTTTGCCTTTAACTAGGATATTTGCAAAGCCACGTCCCTTTTTTTTTTCAAGGAACTCCTCCATTACAGCCATGGAGGCTCCACAAAGACACTTTGCTCTGCAGCAGCATGCTAGCTGCACCGGGAAGGGAACAAGGGTTTTCCTTGGAATGAGGGATCCCTGCATGATGGAAAAAATTGGGGTGAGGCCATGCTGCCATCATGTAAGGACAGGAAAGCTGGGAGAGGGCAGAGGGGGAGCACTGCCCAAAGCCATGTGCTCAGAATACCCGGTCAGCAGAACAGCCTGCTCTAGCCAGGCAGGCTGGCTCCCGTTTTGCTGCTAATGAAGGTGAGATGGAGGTAGTTTGCAATTCCTTTCTCAGCTTGGCCTGGGTGGGAGAGTGAGCCATAGAAATTTCACTTGAGTAAAAGTGTGGAGCGCCCCAGGACACTGTTAATGTTGCCATGCCAAACACTGTTTTGTGTGACCTTTCACTCTGACCTGACAGGATCAACGGCCAGTTAGTCACGTTGAAAGTGATCAGGCTGGAGGCAGAGGAGGGAGTGCCCTTTACAGCCATTCGGGAAGGTAAGATGTAAAGAGCTTCTTCAAACATAGGTGAAGTGAGAGACATCATTCTTGAAGAGCTTTTGTTTTAAACTGAAAAAGCTCCATGTGACGTCTTCCTAAGTCCTTTCTTGCCTACTCAGTGTGTCAGCTGTCCTCCAAAAACTTTCCGTTTCCTTATCCCCTGGTGAAGGATGCCTCTGTGCCTGGGCTAGGTGAGCATGTGATGGATGGAAGGTTGGTGTATTTCCTTGTCACAGATACAGCTGAGCTTGTGCTAAGGAAAGTTTCAGCTGCAGCTCGAGCGTGTCCTTTCCACAGTGTAGGGCGTTCTTAAACCTCCTGTCTGCTACCTGCTCCATGGTTGCTGTCTCACTCCCGTTTCTATACACTAGCACTGCACAGCAGTTTTTGGTACTGTTGGTTGGAGTTGTGGACTGGAAATGCCCTTTGCAGCAGGGTCTCTGCTTGCTGTCATCACAAACGGTGCCACTTTCCTGTATGATGGCAGCTGATACCTGGAGCATCACAGATCCCAGCCTGAAGAGAAATGCTTTCAATAAAACCAGTGTTTTAATATTTCTGCCTGGTGAAAAATTCTTTCTGTTGGTTGGCTTTGTAGAGCACTGGGCAAAATGTCTGCAACTTTCTCAATTTATTTGAGAAAGAAATGCTTTTGTCTAAGTGCTTGATTTTGGCTGAATGTATTTACATGTCCCTACAGACCAAGCTCACAAACTGCCTGGTTGATTAAGGCTTCTATTTTTGTCTGCTCTGCAATCCCAAGAGGATCATAATCTGGTTTCCTCCTTACACAGAAATATGCAGCCTTCTGTTGTCTGGTATTGGTGAGAGCTATCAGTGTAAGAGGTCACACGCAGTTTGTTTTCTACTTCTTGCTGCAGTTTGAGACGAGGATTGATTTTGCCGCTGTGGGGATGGGGTGTCGGGGACCAGGTGTGCCAGCTTCCTCAGAGCAGCCCTAGCACAGAAGGACTCTCACACCAGTCAGCTCAGAATATCGAGAGAGGCCAGTGGGCCTGCTCCAGGTTTATAACAGAAGAATTAAGATAAGAAAGTCCTTAGTCCAATTCTGGGTGAAAGCAGAGAGATACCTAAATATGCCTGTTTTACAGAATGGCTTGTGTTACACTTTCCTATATGTGTTTGCTGTGGTACTTTTGCTCTGCATTTACCCTTGTAGCCCACCAGTAAAATAAGCCTTAAAAGCTTCATCTACGTCGAACTAATGATGCTCTAAAGATCAGCACCCCTTTGGCATGCTCTACTGGACAGGCTGGGAGCCTTAACTTCATTCATTATGGCAGAAAACAAGTGTGATCCTGTGAAGATCTTTTGTGTACTGATGAGCTTTGCAGCATCTGACACCTCAAATTTACAATGTAAGTCAGAGGCACAAACAAAGCACAAGATTTATGAACGCGGCGCATTCTCTGCTGCCCGTGAGGAATGGCACTCCCCGACAAAGAGCGATTTCACTCCAGGAAATCCCACGGAGACAAAATGCGCTGAAAGTGCAGTTCTGGCTGCAGCACCTGACACCCTGGCAGGGCGTTGTAGAAGCAACCAAGTGAGGAGCACTTCCCCAAGGCCTGATTCAGGCACAGGTGCTGAATTATCCACATTTCTGTGGACCCTCTTTACTACTTCTCTGGAGCAATAGCCCTGGTACTGTGGGATTTTTGAGGTATCACAGAGCCCCGTTAGCAGCTCCTTTCTGTAGCAGATGGGATCTAGTCAGTGTGTTTGCCAGATTCATGTGGAGCATGTCTGAGGTTCATACTCCATGTGCTGGAAATGTACTGCTGAGAGCTGAATGGACTAAGATCAGTGCTAGAGGCAGTTTAGCTACAGCAGCATCAAGCTCTGTGCAAGAGCTGTTTACAGTCTGTGCTGGTCCCGTCAGTTATGCTGCATCAGGCATCCCTTCTTGCTCAGCAGTCTCGGTACTGACAGATGCTTGGGCCACAGCTGTGTAACATGGTGTATCTGGCTGTAGAGCTTTTAGAACCAGGTGAAATTGTTATGGTCACAAAAGGCAAAGTGCTAATCCAGTAAAAATTTGCTTTGACAGCATGAGACTCTACAAACATCTTTTGCAGATTGTTTGAAAAAACAAGAAGCAGCTTTTATGCAAGACCCAAACTCATTTGGCCTCCCATGGACAGCCCAAGCCCTGTATTGTGTGCTTCAGCTAATTCAGCAGAAAGGAGATCGCGTGCCCATGCCTTATCTGGATGAAATTTGTAGCACTGCATGGTCTGACAGTAAACTAGTTTGGTTTTAATCAGCAGGGAAGGGTGAGTGTGGAGCGACTCTGAGGCTGTTTTGCTATGTCAGAAGCTGAACTAAAACTTGGAGTCAGGGACCCCTGTTTTTGTTGAGCTTTGGGGCTTCTGTCTGTGCACTATTTTGGTGTAACAGCTGGGCTGGATTCTTCAGCAGTGCCATGGACCTACAGACAGAGTGATGTCAGCTCCACCACTTCCCCACATCCCTCCTCTGTACAAAGCTCTGGCAACTACTGTCTCAAACTGAAGGCAGTAAATCATTAAGGTCTTCCTTCATAAAGACTATCCTTGAGACTTTCTGCTGAGAAACAGCCTTCAAGAGCGTGTCGGCGGGAGCCTGCTCTATCATGAGAAACCTAACACAAGGCTCAGAAGGCTGCAGTTTCTTTCTTAGCATCAGCAAGTGCTCTGTGGTCTGTATGGAGGCAGAGATTCTTCTGTGTGCTGCCCCCTCCATTGCCACACCCTAGATGTGTTGGGGCTTGGCAAAGGCACGCCAGCACATAAGGACCAAGGCCACACAGTTGCAAGGATGCTTTTAGATAGTTAGGCCAAAAGAAAAAACATGCCAAAGGTGTATAAATACAAATGAACTGCTATTCACTCAGTAAATTAATCATCTTTGGGTTTTAAACTGGAGAAAGTACCCGATCCGCTTTCTGCAAGCTGAAAGCAGAGAGCTGAATTCGGAATTCAGCTCAGCATCTACAGTGATTTCTTTTGGCAGATTTTCCCACCCAGATTCTGTGAAGCTGGAAGCTGATAGAAACTCAGCTTTCCTCAGAAGTCTCCTTAGGGCTTTGCTGAGGGCACGTGCCAGGAGGTGGATGGGAAGACAAGAAGCTCGGTGACAGGCCGGGAGCTGCTGCATTCTGGCTCTGGGAGCTCCTAGCCCCTACCTCTCAGCATTTGCCCTGAAGAAATTGTTTTTCCTCAGCTGAGGAGCTGACAGATGGGAACTGTGAACTGCTGTTTCCGACAGAGGCAAGATCCCACCTCTGAGAGAGGGATGGGTTCCTGCCAAGCCCAGGGCGCTGATGCTTGCTTCTCTAAGGAGCTGTTCCATCCTCCTCCAGACTCAGTAGCTGCTGCTTCTTACAGAACTGCCAAGTTTGGACTATTTTTCCTCAGTTTTTAATTTTCACTGCCTTGCTCTGTGCACTGTCTCCTTCTACTTCCAACAGAAGTGGTTAAGCTGATCTTCCTTCTGTGTTTCCCCAGCTTCTCTTCTCAAGCATTTGAAACATGCCAACATTGTGCTGCTTCATGACATTATCCAGACCAAGGAGACACTAACATTTGTCTTCGAGTACGTGGTGAGTTGATCTTTTTCTAGCTCCCTGTGGAGCTTGTACTGGGAAGTACAGAGAAATGGCTGCATAATGAATCTAGTGCGTCATGAGACATCTACAGAGAGACGAGTTGTAGTCCTTTAGTGCAATGATGGATTTTCCTTCTTGATCTCCTGCTTTCCAGCCACACAACTTTACTCTTTTCTTTCTGTATGTGTGACAGCTGTATGCAGAAATCATTCCACATCTTGTCTCCACTTGGGTGGGTGGCAGACACCATTTACCTCAATTTCTGCCTCAACAACACAATAAAAGTGCTGTTCTGGAGCAGCAAATATAGGAAATAATGACACATGCTCACACACTGGTTGGGGTCAGATTTGGCACTGACCCTGGCTCACCATGACCAAGCTGCAGGTTGCTCTCATGGGGAGGGCAGGGTGCCAATAAAAAAGTTCTCAGCCTGAGCCTTGCTACTTCTGTTGCTTTTGCTGATAGCTGTCAACCAAACTTTAAGGAAAATACAGGGGCTGTGAGTTCTTACTGCAGCTTCATGACAAATTCTGGCACAGGTATGAATTCTGTTAACTATCAGCTTCAGGTCATAAACTGCTAGGGTGAGACAACAGGTCAGCCAGGTCCCTGATTTGATGGAGCACTTAAGCACATCCTCATGTGCTGCATCAACATCAGATGCTCACCACGGTGAGAGACACTTTTGTAGTGGTTGCACATGTTTTTCATTCACAGAAGAGGCATTGTTGGTAGAAGCATTCTACACAAGTAGCTTTGCCTCACATTCTCCTCTTTTATTTAGCACACAGATCTAGCACAGTACATGAGCCAGCATCCTGGAGGACTTCGTTCGTGTAATGTTATGGTGAGTTCCTTAGAAGACTAATACCCCTTACAGCACAAGGAAGTGTTATTTTCCATGGTGTATGGTCACTGTAAATTGGTTGCTAATATTTATTTGTTCAATATATGACAAACACTTTGGAGAAAGGCTGCTTTTGATAAAGATGTAATGACCTCCCTCTTAGTCTCCAAAGTACCTTTTTTTTTTGTTAGTCCCACTCCCCGTTTTCTGAGCCTGCAACAGGATATTCAAATTTTGTGAGCAATGGCATCTTGTGGCCACCAAATTTGTCTCTACAGATTTGTATCCTCATATCATTAGAATACACACTTCACCTCTAATTAAAAACTCTCAACTCTCACTCTCTCCTCATCTAGAACTATCTTCATATTTACAGTCGCTTAAATCTCTTTTGTTTTACTGTAGCTCTTTGGGATTGGTTGACTGGGCCTGAGCACAGCTGAAGAAGTACTCTTACTTTATACACTGATGTTATAATAGTCTTCTACTCTCCTTTGTATGCATCTTCACATTTAATTAACTTTCAGGGTTGTTGCTGCACACTGATTTAAAGTTTCAGTGCAGATGTCCTCAGTGAATGCCTGGGTCCTTTTCCTGAGCAGCTTCATTTAATTTATCTTACAGCTGTCAACAATAACTTTGTATCTTATCAAACTGTCTATTCATCTGACTCTGTCAGATCTCTCTGAAGTTCCTCACTGTCACTTCTTATCACAGCTAATCTAAATACTTCTGTCATCTTCAAATGTTCCCACCTTGTTCACATCTTTTACCAGATAGTTGTTAAGCAACACCAATTCAAATGAAGTTTCTCTGGGCCCCAGATTTTAAACATCCTTAAAGCTCAGATATGTCCAAGATGCAGTGTTGTAGTTTTGGCACAGAGCTCAAGGGCTCTGCTACCAGGTGGGCTTGCGAAGCCCACGGCGGGCTTGGCTGTAACATGTCCTCACTCGCATTTCTGTGTGTAAACACAAGCCAGCTGTTCTGCTTTCCTGTCCGAAACCCTCACTGTCAGCAGGAACTTGCTGCTCCTTTAGAAGGGTCATCTAGCTTGCTTCGGATTTGCTGGCAAATGTAGCTTGTTTTTCCTCTGAGTGATTCCTTTTGAATGTGGCACAAGTATGCAGAACATTACAGGGACACGTTTCTTGTACAAAAATGACCTATGGGTGTCACTGTTTTTCCTCCTCTTCAGATTAAGTTTCTGGTGAAAAACATCTTTTCTCCGGTGATGTCTAACTACTTTTGCTATGTTTTGTTTCTGTCCACTCTCCAGTTCTATACCCTGTTTCAGCCAAACTTATTTTACCCCTAGCTTATTTCCACTGCAATGGTGGTGGTAGTTAGATACTGCTTGCTTGCTTGCTAGCTGGCTTCACTGCTTTCTTCTTTGCATGCTTCATCCCCCATATCTTATTTTCTCTATATGTTCAAATCAGGTCCTTGTATTTTCTCCCTGCTTGAAGATAACAGTTCACATTGTCAAGACAGTTCACTGGTCCAGTTTATACTGGGAAGAGGTGCTGTGTACCGCGGCTGCCGAACCCCCTCTGCTGGTGTCAGCTGGCTCAAACGGGCAAAGCTTTCAGCTCCTTAAACCTTCATTTTGCTGGGCTCTGTGTGGTTGTTTTAAACACCGAATTCAGAATGCCTGCTGTTCTGAAAGCCAGGTCTGTGTTTTGGCAAGTTGTGCTTGCTCCTGCAATCAATAGTCCATTCCTAAAGAAAAGTTAAATTTCCAAAAGGTGCACGTAGGGGCTGCAGTGTAACTGCCCCCTGGGCCAAATATTCTACCCTGAAAACCTCAGAAAGCTCAGACAGTCACACCCCACTGCTGTTTTCCTCAGCCAGCTCTCCTCATTTGGGGGATTTTTACTTGTTCCTTACTTGCTTTATCCCAGGAGTTCTCCTGAAGTTCAGAGTTATTGTATCACTGCAAAATTTCACCATTTTAAAATGATTTTTTTCCTGGCTTTTTCTAGCTCTTCACGTTCCAGCTGTTGCGTGGCCTGGCTTACATCCACCAACAGCACATTCTTCACCGGGATCTCAAACCCCAGAACTTGCTCATCAGTTGCCTTGGTGAGCTGAAATTAGCTGACTTTGGTGAGTCACAGTTTGGATACTGCTAATGTATCTGTCCAGACCGAAGCTTTAGCCTGCATATAGATCCGTATCCACAGCCAATCAAGGCATAAAAGCAAAACCTCTGACTGAACTTCAGGAAACTATTTCTGTGGTCAGTCCAGCCTTTCTTGCCATTGTGTACTGATAGGTCCAGGGAGAAACCTCATTTCAGTCAGAGCAGTTACTGCCACATAAAACCGGTTCGAGAGAATTGAGAACCAAACCCCTCTCTGTTCAGAAAAGAATGTAACATGCAGAGTCCACAGCAATGTGCTGAACCAAAAAGCTTTGTTGGTTTGGGATGGGTGCTTCAGTCACAAATGGTAAAGCCTTGCAAAACACAGCACATTGTTTGATGTGATCTGCCCCACAGATATATTTCAGATGCCCCTTCTCAACTGCTTGTAAACTGCATTGGGATTGCTTGTGTTTAAAGATCCAAGAGAAAATAATGTATTGTGTCTAATTATTATCATCTATGTGCTGTACAGGTAGAAGGACTGTCCTAACACAGTAGTCTTTTGTCTTTTTTTTTTTCTTTTTGCAGGCCTTGCTTGTGCCAAATCCATCCCCAGACAGACATATTCCTCTGAAGTGGTGACACTCTGGTACCGTCCTCCTGATGTGTTGCTTGGAGCTACAAATTATTCTTCTGATCTAGATATCTGGTACTGACCAATTTCAAAGCATCTGGGGTCCCTTGGGGGGAATCATCAAGTTACAGCAGATGCAGCTGTAAGTAGAGGAATTAACACCCGTGAGGTTTGTTAGGTGATGTAGGAAGTTTGGTACTGCTGGATTCATAGAAGTTATCGGGAATGATGTTGCTACATCTCAGCTCTGGATTTATATAAACCTCCTCTGATGATATTTATGACATATATACATCTCTTTTGGTAATGTTTATGAAGCATTTTTGGGTCTTGCAAGAGAACACCTTTTCTTACTGCACTTACTGTTTTGTATCTATGTGGACAGCTGAGTCAGTGGTAGCTCTCTACTGCAATGGCTTTGTGAAGAAACAACAGATACAATCACAACTGCAATGACTTAGGCCTTGGTAACAAAAGGTGGCATTAAAGGGTTTCTGAATGGGTCTGGAGATCAGTGTGCCTGAAATTTAAATTATTTCTGCCATGTTTTGTTCTTCTCAAAGAACATGTATCAGATGCACTCTGCATTTCATACAGGAGAAGAGCTGTTCTGTTAAAGCCTTCTTACCTTATGAGCTCCAATCCAAAATCTTAGTCTGGCTGGGAATCATGGGAAACGAGGCACATGTTAGCAGAGCTAAAGTGAGAGGGGTCTCTGAGAGCAGGCAGAACGCAGGAGACAATGAGGGTTTCACAGGGACCCCACTGTTCCTTTTGCGCTGGTCTGTATGTGTAGCTGGGCCCTAAGGATCATCCACATTCTGGCTCACTTCTGCACCAGCCTGACTATGCTCCCAGCAACACAGTCCTGACTTACTCATGGACAACACACAGCTCATCAAGTTGCAGGACACCATCCATATTTGGGGAAATTCTACATCTGTAGATAGTATTGCTGCTTTACCCTTTCTTCAGTTCATTTTCTGCCTGTGCTTGTCACACCAAGACTTTTAACTGCTCTGCAGAGTCAAAGGGTGGGAAAGGGTGGGAGCACAGTAGGCTGAAGAATGTGCAAGAAGAGGGCTGGGTAAGCTCCAGGCCTTCTCAGGCTGTATCCCCCTCCTGAGATCTGTGGCTTATCAGAGACTCTGATAGCCTAAGTCTGGAGGGCAGTTCAGGGAAATGGGAGGTTTTAGTTTGTTCACTTCCCTGGGCCTGCTGCTAATTTAATTTCTTAAAGATCTCTCCAAGGAGGAAAACCTTGCTAAACTCTAATGGCTTCCAGCTGCTAAGCCAGTCTAAATAGTCCTGTCTTCTCTGCCCCACTACCTGTCACCTCTCCCCTCCAGACAGTCTCTCAGGAACGTCTGCTGACTTTGAAGAAGATGCCTGCCCTGCTGACTGGGGGGCTGTATTAGGCAGGTGCTGGTGTCAGCCTGTGGTGTTCTTCCTGAAAGCTGGTGCCTGTCCCGAGGCTCGGCTACACACGGAAACCCTGGCGCTCCTGCCTGTGCAGAACCAGCACATCCACTAAGAACTCTGCCCCAGTGAGATGACACTGGAGCCGTAACAAAGATCCCATCCAGCAACCCGACTGGCTCCAACGGCACAGGACTCGCAGTCCCACTGAACTCCATTCACACTGTAGGCACCTTTGTTATAGCGCCTCCTTATAATAACAACATTCAAAGTGTTGCCCTAAAGAAAGATGTCACGCTGAGAGAATAGAGAGTACTTCAGTGAGCTCTATTCAGTAACTTCCTCTAACAAGAGTCATTTATTATCTTGATGTACACTGCATTTAAGTTCGATTTTTGTCTATTAGGAAATAATGTGAATTCACACAGATGTTACTTGTCTATTGGGAAGAAAGGGAAAAAAACCCCTCTGTCCTTTGGATGCTGCAATTTACATGAAGGCAGGTCAGAAAGCCTTTGGTAACTGCATGAGACAGTGGGTGTTAAAACCTCGGTTTAAAGAAACCAATTATAACAAAATAAAACATTATGGCAATTCATGCATAGTGTGCTTGAGCAGCAATACTGTCAGTGGGAGGCACATGGGAACTGAATGAGGCCTTGAATAGATGAAGAGATACAGAAGGAGACTCACTCGCTCTCGGACTAACTAGAAAAGCTTCTTTAATCTCTCTGTATCTTTTTTTCTCTCTTTCTCCCTCACTATCTCTTCAGGACTTTAGAAAATTCAATTAAGGGATTTCAGGAAGACTAACGTTTCAGGGAGATTCAGGGAGATTACACTGCATATCAGAAAGAGGTTTTTTTTCTTTTAAACACCAACTGCTTTATGCAGTAGCAGTTGCTAACATCATGAGTGCCTTAAGTCATGTCTTCTTTACAGTCAGACTTTCCTTGTATAATCTTCTGTTTAAAAAAAAAATGAATCACAGGAATCTTCCCAGGTAGATTCATATAGAATAGGAGCTCCTGTGCAGTCATTTAACATGGAGCTGCCAGGCCCACTACAGCTTTTTCCCCATCCTGGTTTGCATTAACCAGCTACGTCAAACTGGGAGATACAGGCTATGGGCTCCACTGTACAGACCACACTCAGTGAGGAGCAAGAGAAAGGATATATTTCTGGTTAAATATAAAATTGCAATCTCCCACTGCCACAGAAACTGTAGAGAGGGAACTATGGGATGCTACAGAGATATCTTAGATCTTAATCCTGATGGAGTCATCTCTCCACTGTGTGATGCATCACTGCAGGCTGAGTAGTAAATGCATTGTTCAAACCTGCCCCAGGGATTGCAAGCAGATGCAACCATCTTGTCTTAAACAGCTCTGTTTATGCTCACTGGAACTAAATGTCCCTACAACCAGTTATACCTCTCCTATTACTTTAGCAGTCTCTGTTTTGCTTCATATGCATATCTAGCACCTGCTGGAACGTCATGTCTAGGCCTCTTCCTGAAAGACCCCTCCCTCTGCCCTACCTCTTCCCACAGCAGCTCTATGTGACTGAAACCCTTTGAGAAACTTGCAGACCTGAAGGGGCAAGGGGTAAGGGGACCTTGGAAATGAGTATCCGAGGGGTAAGAATGCAAAGGGAAAAATAAAAAAACTGCTAGGTCTAAATTTTTATAAATATTTAAAAGTAAAGGTTTTTGAATCATTCTCATTAGTAGAAGGATCCTCATAATGCTGTCAGAGCAGGAACTAAACCCCATATTCCATAAGTAAAGTTGAAGTCTCTACTGAAAGGCTAATATAATGACTAGCACTAGTTTCCAAAGTCCTATTTTAACAGGTAGACAAAAGTACCTGGGAAAAAAGGTGTGTGCCCATATGGCAGTTCTTCTAGCTACTTCTGGCTTGTTTTTTATAAAGAGAAGTGTATTTCATCTGGAAACACACAGAGATAGAAACAGTGGTAATTGCCACTGATGAATCAATACAGTATCAAGCAGGCATTAAAGGAGCTGGTCAGCTGAGTCTGGCTACAGGAAACAAAAAGCTCTTCCTTTCCAGCAGTTGTGGTTGCTCTGATAGTTTTGTCTTTATTAGAGACACTGAGGTTTAAAGGTTTCCAGAGATAATGGGAATAAACCAGGAATACAAAAGAGAGCTCTACCAGAAGGTACATTTGTAACAACCTACAGGTTGTTCCTGTCCTCAGACTGACAGCTTGCCTATTAGTGAAAAGACGACTTCATTAGATTTGAATGTTTGAACTCTCTGCTCATGAGTAATTCTTAGCAAATACTTGCTGAATCTAGGAAAAAAGAGTTTCTGCTGTTCCCAGACAAATGGCCATTCCTAGCTAGGCTATCAGAATCCAAACCACAGGTGAATGGGTATCAGTATTGTTTGCTCCAAAACCCAATAGAACTGATTCTCTTCTCCCTACAAATCAAGAGTACCTAAATTGCTTTGCCCACGTCTACTTAAATTCATGCAATGGAATCAGTGGATTACAGCAGCCCCTGTGGTTGCAAAATTGGGTGAGCCATTTGGGCATGTACGTCAGCTGTGAAAACAGAGTTTAGGTGTGACACTGGTCTAGTAGAATCCATCTCAGGGTTCCAAAATGATATCTAGTGAGGTGGTAAAACACCAAAAAAAATCTATGTTGCAAAATCTGTGGGTTAAGTTTCATGATGCCTGGACCCTGTAAGAGCATACAAGACAAGTAAGGAGTTGAGCTCACAAGGGCCAAGGCTAGGGCACAGGAAGCTCAGTGGAAGTGCAGCAGAGATGTTTATGAAAACAGTGTTAGATACAGATCTGCAAACAGGCATCACCTGATGTGCAAGCATGACCAAAATGAGTACTGCAGATGAGTTGCTTGTCAGGCTTTCAGCTGACCACAGCCAGGTGGGAAAAGTACCTACAGTATTGCAGAAATAAGGTGCAAGGGGTAACACAGCAGTACAGATGACCAGAAGAGATTACCAGCTGTTGCTCAGTAAGTGAAAATAACGCTCTCAGAGCCTGTTAGACAAGGCTGGGTTTTCAACAGGACTCAAATTTGCTAGAACCAAAGAAAATTGAGACTGAAACCTGAGAAGTTGGGATGAGGCTTAGTGAAAAGATAGGAAGCCTAGAAAAAGTTGGGAAGAAAAAGATTTAAAAAATAAAAGAGTGGCGTTTTACACTGTACAACAAGAGATGAAAATACTTGCAAATAAGTAAGTGTGCCCTGACCACAACTATCTCATCATTATTGCCAGGACTAATCCACCTTAGTAAGATTAAGCATTTTTTGCAGGGCTTGGTAGGGTTTTCTTAAGCTGGCTGATTTGCTTTGGCACAAGTGCAGAGCAGGGGATGGCGTAAAAATAAGAATACTTTAACTTGCTGCTGTCACCACGTTCTTTCTGCTAGGAAATCTTGCCTTTGGTGAACAGCTAATTCCTTCTGAAGGAAAAATTGCTCCGGTGGTTGATGCCTCTGGGTTCCTTCCATGTCTAATGTATCCTTCAAGCCAATATAGTGTGTAGCAGTTCCCCAGTTATCTTTCCTACTGATATCACTCCCAATTTTGCACCTTTTTCTCATGGAAAACAATCTAGTATTCCACAGGCTTCTGCCACAACCGTCTTTTTAGCTGGGTTTGTAACAGGATTAATTGAAAGAGACATGAAACAAACTGGTGCTGAAAAAAAAGACGGTGTTTAGTGGGGTTTTTTTCCCGAGGGTATCACGTCTTGTCTTTCTGTTGAAGGGTGGTGGGGGCTTTTTTAGTGGGTGGTACTGATGAGAGAAAAGAGATAGCAACAGACCTGTATGGAACTTAGACTGCATTATTTTCTTCTAAAATTCTGGAGGGATGTGAACGTGATGTATCCTTACTCTGCTTCCATCCTGTTTGACCTGTCAGCTTTTTAATTCAAGTGTTTCAATCTGTAGAACTTGGATGAGGATAACAATGCTACATCCAGCTTGCAACACGGGCCAGTACAGTGCTGCAAGACCAGGGATGTCCTTCCCAAAGGAAACCTTACTGATTTCCCACAGTCAGTAGAGTTTTTAATAGTGCTGCATCCTGCCTAGCATCATCCTGTTGAGATGTATCAGTCTTCACTGGAGCCTGCATTTCATTACATATGTACAGACGCCCCACGTCCTGACTTGCTTCAGACACACACACACACACACACACACATTCTCTGTCACTGGATGACATGAGGTAGGTGTACAATACCTACACATCAGACTGGTACTTTTCAGACTTGAGCTGCAAAGTATATAGGGTTTACAGCTTGTCTCAGGATCTCTGAATTTCCATTCCCACAATTATCTCTCTTCCTTTCTCCCCTGCGATCCCAACAATCGTATCGTATCGTACTGTATCATATCGTATCGTATTTGACATGCATGTGATTGAGTTAATACCTCTGGTTTCTTGCAGGAGTGCAGGCTGTATATTTGTTGAAATGATCCAGGGCCAGCCAATATTTGCAGGAGCTTCTGGTCCTCATGAACAGCTGGTGAAGATCTGGGCGGTGAGTAACATATACCTGGCAATGGGAGAAAAAAAAAGAATCTGTTGCTCCGGCCCCCTTCTTAATTTTGAAGTCTTAAGCAGAGGTCCTGTGAATAGCAGAAATAATTTGGTCCAATCTGCCAAGTTCATAGGAGACTTTGTAACCCATTTTATATTTGGCAACTTTTACAGACACAGGAGTAAATCAAATGACTTTCCTTTGATGTTTGTCATCTCATCAAAAATTTAAAGGCAATTAAAGTGACATCAAATTGAAGAAGGCATAAAAGGTGTGCAGGTACTGCAAATTCTATTCCTTCTTGCTAAATCCTTTACTTACTGTAGGATACAGTACACCATATTGTCACAAAAGAGCTCTAATATTGCTTGAAAATGGCAGGACTGTGAGGTTTTTCAGAGATTCTTCATTTTAACTTGGAACATTTTGTATCATCCAGTTTATGGTGCAGCCCTAGAGACTGCTTTGGCATAATGGAAAGTGTGAAATTACTTTATAAAGGCAGCAGTGAGTGAAAACAGACATTTTCAGGAGCCTCTTAAGCTGTTTTTTCTGCTGGGGAAACTGAAACACAGAGCCACGTCCTTAGCGTGGCTTGGTAGAATTGAGGCAGTGGCCAGCACTAGTGGATTCTGATCCCTGCTGATCCCGTTGCTGACTCTTTGGGAAGGTCAGCCTGTAGATTCCTATTGGGTTTTGCTGTAGGTGTCTTCCCCTTCATGTGTTCTCCCAGGGATTTACTGTAACTCACAGAGTGTTTCCCAAATGTGGATTTTCAAAGGAGAAAGTACAGAGCGCTGAAATTTGGAAAGTGGTGAGAAAGGACTTTATAGTCTCAAGTCTGTGTAAGTCACATTTTTCCTTCTTAATCCCTCCATCCAGAAACGCCCCTGCCTGGTAGGGTTTTCATCTCTGCTTTTAGCTGGAATGTGATAAAAAGGCACGTGGGTCCAGTTCTTAGACTCGAGTTCAATCCATTTAAATAAAAGCTGAATCTCTCTTTCATAGAGAGTGAAAAAAAAAAGAATTATTGAGGGAGGAAAATAATCTATTCTTGGCCAATTAAGAGGGTTCAAAGCCAGAGCAGGGCCCAGTTTCCCAGAGTGAGAATGAAGGGTATCCTTCCACTTAGAGCCCTGAAGTCTCTGGATACATTTCCTGTGGTTTTGCAGTTGGAGGGTTATAGCCCTATCGTCATTTCTCTGGTATTATAACTAATACCATGATTAATAGGATTTGTGCTATAGAAAGAAAAAAACCTCCTTATTTAAAAATCATGAGGAAGCTTTAAGAGCCATGAAATAATTAGTGCCTTTCACAGAAGGTTTTATGTTATTACACAGCCTGGAATGAGGCTCTGTGTTAGGCCAAGATTTCAAAGCTCCTTAGAGGCTTTCGATGCCTAACTTGAGATATTTGGCAGAGTGTGAGGTTCAGAACAGGGATTCCTACTGTTTTCTAGTAGTCAGTTCCTTTCACATACTAATAATAGAGGCACCCTGCACTGGTTTGGAGACAGTCTACATTGGTGTAACTGAGTCTATATCACCCAGCATGCTTCTCTCCATGTAGGACTGTTGGTTCAAACACCATAGAGATACACAGCTGGAACCCCCCCATTCTGTGAAACGTGTTTGTCCCAGTGAATCATCGGGACTGTCATTTCACCAACATTTCTTCTAGAGACAAGTGTCCCCTTAGCAGTCTCCATCCCCCATGTCTCTCCCTGGCTGCTAACTCCTGCTCCTGTGTCACCCCACACACATTGAGTAATGTGAACTGGGGAACCTATGACTTGTTTTTCTCCCAAGGTTGCTTACTCTAAATGACAATGGTTTATTTACCCAGTTGATCATCAGGCTGCACAAACAGTAGCTCTAATGACTGGCAGTACTAACGAAGGGATGATGCGGAAGCAAGACCAAATGGGAAGGGGATGAAGAGGAAAGAGCTAACTCAGCCAGCAGTGCTGGTTCTGGAAGTGTGGCCTGAGTGAATGCAAACTGCAGTGTCTCTGGTTCTCTCATGGCATACAGAGACTGAGCAAACCTGACAAACTGAAGATCCATCATTCAAATTTCAAGAGATCATGCATAGGTTTTGCATTCAAAAACTCCGTCTTGTTGATGAACATTGTGCTGAGAAGGACTGCACACGGGCTGGATTAGGCTGCAGCACAGAATCATAGAATCATAGAATGGTCTGGGTTGGAAGGGACCCCGAGGATCATAGAGCTCCAACCCCCCTGCCACAGGCAGGGCCACCAAGCTCAGGCCTGGATCTACACAAGGTTGCCCAGGGCCCCATCCAACCTGGCTTTGAACACCTCCAGGGACGGGGCATCCACTACTTCTCTGCATGCCAACACCGTGCTTCTGTGGCTGGGCTGAACATGTGTCAAGTGCCAGATGAATGACTACAGGGCTTTCCTATGTAAAACACAACCTCCCAACAAAATCATCTAGGTTGATTCCTTCAGCTGGTTCATCACAGGAGAAGCAAGCAGTTAGAAGGCAGAGAGAGAGAGGACACTGTTTTATACCAACTTAAACCCCTTGCTGAAATACGGGTGTTGTAAATATGTTTCTGGCTGAGACTGTGCCTTTTCCAAAGTAGAATGAACTGAGCAGCACCAAGGCCTTTCACTGCCTGCTTGGGGAAGCATGGCAGAGTAGCAAGTATAGAGGAGCTTGACCTGAGAGTTAACAGCTAGATTTAGGGTGGGTACACAACAGATAAAACAATCCCCAGAGTACAATTAATTTCAATTAAATAAATCTAACTCATTGTCTGATTTGGCAAGGAATCTCTGTAAAGCTCCAGGGGGACCTGAAAAATCAGCTGCCCCATTACCTTCGAAATTCAACAATAAATCCAAATTCATGGGTTGGAATAGCATCTTTGGTAAAGAAAAGACTTGGAAAAGATAAATACAAACCCATATTCATATGGCATTCAGTGACTTGTGCTCTGAATGCTTTTGCACTTCAACTCATAAAAATGTAAGCATTTGCTGAAAACATTATTGTAGCAAAATACCAGCATGCAAAAAAATAACTGTTTTCATTTCTTCACCAAAGAGAGGCAGAGTGCTGAACTGACACTGGAGAGCATGACTTTACTAGGTACTGAACTTTGGCATCTCCCTCAGATGCCTTTAGGATTGCTGCCCAGTGGCTCACAAGAAACTCAGATGAATGAGGGCCCAGATAAATGCAGGGATGGCACTTCAGAACACACACCTGGATTTTCAATGCAGAATAGCTGAGAGGTTTTGCTGTGGCTTCCTGGAAAGCTAAAAGGGTAGCAAAAGAGAGCAAATTCTGGATTCAGGTTCAGATTCTACCTTTCTCTTTCCTGTGCATACAGAGTTTGCTTTGGGCAGGTCTCTCCTACTTGCATGATACACACACCAGTCAAGAATGCATCCTCATTTGACATCATAAGCTGTCAACATGGCTGAATTCTTGAAGACACCTTCTCTTTGGGGAGCTTTCGAGCTTCCAAGACTGATTTTACAGGTTAGCAGAGACAAGGGTCCTACCCCTTAGTCTTTGCTGTGGCGGGCTGAGTCCGTAAGTAGTTTGGAAACACAGGCCACAGCAAGCCATCCTAGTTTGCTTCTCCCCACAGACCACCATGTAATACGTGACAGTGGTGAGATGCAGTCCCTGCTTGTGGTTATCTTCTTCAGGTAGCTGTAATGGTCCTCGCATCTGCTTCCCAACTGTGAGTGAGAACAGCAATCAGCTGCCAGATGCGTAACAACTGCTACATCCAGGCTTTATAGTTCTTCCTTCTTTAATGTGTTTCTTTTTTACTGATGCTTGTTTTCTTGCAATCTTATCACAAGTTTCTCCAAGGCCAAGTTCCCCATACCATAGTTCTCAGCTTTCATTTTAAGGAAAACGATCTATCATATGGAAAAGTGTAACTAATTCTGAGACAAATCTAATATTGGAGAAGAGGAAGTGAATGAAAACCTCTGACAATTTTTTAAGGAAATCTGATAATTGGCAGGGGGGTGTCTGGATCATAAGCTCTGAATTCATGGTGTGAGCAGTACTGATTTATAATGCCATATCACATGCTGTGAACTCCTCTTACATATGTGGCTTTTCCTTTTTAGCACAACTAATCCGTATCAATAGGTACAAGGCACTTTGCATAGGCTTAAGTAATAATAATAATAACATAGAATGACAATAATAATCACACCCACGACTGCAGCCAGCACAGACATCCAGACACACTCCATCTCACATCTCAGCAACTGAAATACGCTGCCGCTGAGCGTAGCGGCTGCTGCCAGTGCGAGCGGTAGAATGTGTCCCCAGAGCAGCTTCGCTGCTGGATGGGGCTGACCAGTGTTGCTGCTGGGCTGGCAAACACATGCAGAAGTGGCACCTGGCAGTGAGCTGCACACGCCTTCACTAATGCGCCCAGTAGCAACATTCAATCTCAGCAGGATCCCTTCTGCTATAAAATCAAGTGTTAAAATGTCAGTGTCCTTTATGCACAGTGGTAGATCCAGCACCAGCCAGGGCAGCGTGAATCTGTGCTGATTTACAGTAAAGGCCGCAGTCTTGCTCCATCCAGACTGATTCCTCCAGCCACACAGCAAAGCAGGGTAATGGCAGACAGAGGTTATTGCTCTTCTCACTCCTGTTCCTCTTTTGCACAGGTCTTGGGAGTCCCAACTGAGGACACTTGGCCAGGACTTTCCAAGCTCCCCAATTATAACCCAGGTAGGATTACCCAACTCACAAGAATTCCAGCTTTTTCTCTGAGCCACTAGCCACTTAATTTTTGGGTCATTAATTCTCATTCTGAAAAATCCCATGCTTCAGTGTTACTAAATCCCCTGAGCTCCTTAAGGATGGTGGTGTTGCAGGACCTACAGCACCAGGATTGGCCTAGGATGGAAAAAAAGGTACATGCATGGTGAAGTTGCCTCACTGAGCGCTGGGTGTGTTAAGCTGATGGAAGATTTCATCCCTGCAAGTCTGACAATATAGTTAGCATCCACTCCTCAGTGCAAAGGACCCAAGTCTCCTGGTTTAGACTGGAAAAGTTGACAGGTACTTGGAGACATAGTTCATCTGAACTCTCCTTATTTTTATGGAGATTGGTTTGGGGGCCTTTCAACCTCAGTTTGAGAGGTCACTGTCCCTGATTTTGATGTGGGCAAGGTGAGAAATCTGTGTGATTTATAAAGCTAGCTTCTTTTATTTCCACATGGGCTGGTAGAGAAGTCTGTGTCCTGGACTTCAAAGGGCCAGTTGTCTCTTATTTTGATGTGGGCAGGTTGAGAAGTATGCTTTGAAAAGCTAGCTCAGTCACTCTCCCTCTCCCCCCCCACCCCTCCCTTTCTCTCTCTCTTTTTGTTTAATGTTTTCTCTTGGGAAAATATATTCAAGTGTCAGTGAGGGGGAAATGATGAGCACTGATTCTCAGCCTCTCAGCAGGGTCATTCTCCAAGAGAAATATAAAAGTGAAATATTAAAAACCCTGGAATGTGAAATCTACCCATCTAGAATCTAGCCATTCTCTCTCACTTGTACCCTAAGAGAGAGGTGGGGGGAGCCTGCCTATCCAGAAGGGGGAAAAAAGAGCAGGGGGAGAGAAGGAGGGAGAAGACTTGCTTTGAGCAAGAGGTTTACAGGTTTAGTAGAGCATAGTAACATCTTTTCAAAGAAGTGGGTGTTGCTCTGTGACCCAGTCCAAGATGCCCCTCCTTTGATTCTGGTGCATGAACACTAAACAGCCTCCATTTTCACATGGTAGCCGCGATTGGCTGAACAATAACCTGGTCTCACAGCTGAAAGGACTGGAATCCTTCACACAATTAGCTGAGACACATTAATCAAACCAGCGTGAAATGGGAATGTGTCGCTGTCCACAGCAAGTTTAATTTGGATAGGGAGCAAGCACAGAGCAGACAGCTGGAGGAAGCACTTTCTTCTCTAAGTTGCTGAAGGCTTGGCTGGGTAGTCTACAAGTTGGGAAAGGTAGTCTGGAAGGAAAGAAATGCTTCCAGGGGGGACAAACTGAACACAAAGAATTCTTTTTATGCCAGTCATCTGCTCACACAAGGCCAGAAACTCTCAGTGATGATTAGGTATCCCAAAGCTGTATAGAGGGACAGTCTAAAAGTGCAAGCATTAAGGCTACACTAGCAAAGAACCTGGTAGAGACAGCAGAGAATGTGTGCCTGCCCAGAACTGCCCGAGCAGCGTCTCCCACTTAGCTCTATTTTGCCTGACTAGCAGCCCTGTCCTCTGCTGCTCTAGGTGAAGCCAGTGCCAGGGCTGGAAGGGTGAGGACAGGTACCTGGCCAGCATGGAAATAGCTCCAGTGAAGTCTGGTCATTATAACCAGTGTTCAAGTCTGTGTTGCTTTCAGGCTCGATAGAAAGCTTCCCTAAAGGACTCCAGCAGGGCAGAACTGACCTGTGCTGTGATCCTGTGATACTGGTGCCTTTTGTGCCTGGAGCAGACAGAAATGCAGAAGTTAGATGACACCTTCCTGAGGGAGCATCCCACCATGCTAGCAAATACATGGGACGCCAAGGCAGTGCTTGGGGCAGTAGCTGTACCAGCTGGAGAGGCAGCATCCCTTTCCCCTCCTCAAAGCCTGCCTAAGGAGCTCTGAGGTGCTCCAGAGATGTTTGTCAGATCACAGCTGGATTATATAAACCAGTCTGTAGTTAGAAGGTTAGACATATAAGGTTGGACTAATCACCCGAGCCATGAACTAAATCAAGTCAGGTTTTGATGGTGGTGAGAAGGCAGATTTGATGGTTTTAATGGTGGTGAGAGGCAGATTAGTCTCTTTGTTTAAAGCTGTTTGTCATTCACATGCTCCTGAGCACTTCCCCTCTCTTCCCCAAGCACAAGTGCTGTTTCCCCCTCCGAGGACAGGCTCGGCCCAAGTGGAAGCTGTGGGATCTGCCTGAGAAGTCTGTCTCTTGAGGTTATATTCAACCCAGTTGTGCGAATCTGAGTGCCTGGGATGGTTCAGATAAGCAAACAAACTTCGGAGGCTTCCCCAAATCTGCCGGCTTGAATGCTTTTAGCTAGTCCTATTGATGTGCGCAGTGAGTGCAGGCAGCAAACAAACAAACAGGTTCCTGCCCGAGGCAAGGAACGAACACGGGCAAAACAAAGCACTGAGGTGTGAGACTATTCTCATTGAAGTTGATGGCAAAACTCCCACTGGATTCAGCTGTGTAGGCTCAGCCCCAGACTGAGGTTGTTACTGGAAGGGTTCCTGGGCCAGGTGGGTTAGTAGGAATCTTTGAAAGGAAAACTGGAAACCTTTAGATGTTTTCCTGTCACTACTGAGAGCTTGAGCACATCCTGCTGCAGACTTGAAGAGGAGACACAGCGTGGGCTGTGGGGTCTGTGAGCCAGGCACGCACAGGGCAGCTGGACGGAGAGCAGCTCCCCTGCCCACTCCGTGGGCAACTGGCAAGGGATGGAAAGTGCAAAGGAGCATTTGTCCACCCCATGCCCCATGCATTCTCACACAAAGAAGTTCAGAAATGGGCCTCATTGCCATTGCCTACGGTTTGCCAAAAGCTCAACCTGTGCCTGACCCTAGGGGAACAGGAGGATGAATAAACAACTCCTCCATGGCCAGCCCCACGGCTTGCCATGTCCCCCCTCTCTGCAGGAGAGACACTTGGGGTAGGGAATTACCTGCAGCTGTGGGGCCTGAAAGCATGGGTCTACCCCAGCCTGATCTTGAGAACTGGTTCCTGTGGAGCATGAAGGATTGGGAAAGCTCCTGCCCCACATCTCAGGGCGCTGGCTGGCCCTCTCCCTGGCTCCTCAGGCTTAGGAGCCCTGCCCAGAGCGACAAGGCTTTGCCCTGTGTTTGTTCATTTGTTCTGTTCCCCTCATTTTGCTTCCCCTGAAAGAGGCAGTTGTAGCTCTGTTAACACTATTTTTGAAAGCTCTCATGCTGTGTGAGCTCAAATCCTTGCATTAATCTACTGCTGTGTTCATTTCACTGCGCTGAAAAGCAGGGAGTTTAAATCCCCTCTAAACACCACTGGTGACACCAGAAGGCCAGTGTTTTGATCCAGCCCCATTAATGGTTACAAGTTTGAATCTAGACAGCAGGGGTCAAGGGCAGGAAAGGATTAGGAATCACAGCCCATGACATTAAGCTAGTGCTTTTGCCAAACTGGGAATACTGGGGTGCCCAATGCACTAGTGGCATTGCTTTTTGTTTCCTTTTTCTGACGTTGGGGTGCCAAAGAGCAGGGAACAGCACTGATTTGTTTATAACATGATGAGCTCCCCATGAGTGAGCTTCACTGCGTGGTGTACTGCACGGGCTGACTCGGGCAGTGTCCTGTGGCAGGCTGTACCATCGCGCTCAGCAGACGCAGGTGGCACACTGGCCTCCTTCAGATGGAGCGGTGACTTTTAAATTAAGCCTAGTTTTTCCCCTATCTGCAGGCTTTGCTGTGCTGAATGAGATTTAGAAGCTTTCCAGAGTCTGCCTCTGCTTCCGAGTACAGGTTTCCAGTCTCAGTTGCGTTTCCAGAATGTTCCCAGCAGATGGAGGCAACAAGCAGCAGGCTCTGGACCGCAAACTTCAGGTGGCAGTTCTGAGACTGCGGATGAAGTCTGCAGTCCCAGTCCTCTCCCCACCCCGCCTTTTTTTCTTCTTTTTTTTTTTATCTCACTTTTTATGCTGATGCTTCATTTAACAAATGGGGTGGTTGGAAAGTGAATTTGAAACCGATGAAAATTTTTATTGTCATCATAAACTGCATGTGGCTTTGATCCCGAAGGGAAGAGCAGCGCTGTAACTAATGTGCAGTACACGCTGGCCAGGCTGCAGGGAAAGTTCCTATCTACCTGGCACCGGGCACAGGCTGCAGCTTCCAGCCTGCCACACAGACAGACAGAGCTCTGCGGCTGTCCTGCAGCCACAGAGCTTTCACTAATGAGAGAAATTTTCTCTGCGAGCCTGCAACCCCAGCACCTTCGTCCAGCGGCACTTGACATCCTCTTTCTCTTTCTTCATCAATTAGGAAAGTTTAACTTTTGTCCTCTGGCTTGCTTGCCTCATTATCAGTTCATTAGCCACTTCCACCTGGGTTTTCATGTAAGAAGGTATTTCCTCATTAGCACACACTGCCTTGCATATGGATAGAAAATAAACCCAAGCTACCTTTCAGATCTGCTCTGAAAAAGCCAATCAGCCCTACACAATCCCATCACTTTATGTTTAGATACTTATTGCAAGACGATTAAATCAACAGTTCATCCACTTTTTGGAATTATATCCAAATATTCTTTATCTCTTACCTTTAAGCAGCTGCTAATTACGTTGGTTTACAGTTTTAGATTGGTCTTAATCTTACAGTAGGGAAAATATTTACTGCTCTGTTCTTACCCTGCTCGACACAATGGGGCCTCGGCATTCTCTAAGGGTTTGTCTATACGGGGTCAGTCAGGAGATTAATCTGAACTGATTTAAAGTGGATTAGTTAACTGCATTAAATCCTTGAGCAGAGACACACTGTTTTCTTACCCATATCTTCCATTTATAATCAAAGCTCTGAATACTCAAAGTGGCAAGTCTGGCAGCCCTCACTCAAGCAGAATTCTCCAGAGAGATGTGTTTGGACAGGGACAGCAGCGGTTGGCTCACTGGCTCTTACACTACCCCTTGCAGATAATTACTAATCTCAACATTATATAAATGATAAATTTAAGTCAAGAGGCTTGCTTGAGGCAGCAAGAACTATAGTTCAGGTGCTCCTCCCAGTAAGCAATTTCTATCTGTAATGTAAAGAAAACCCTGTTTCTTCTTTGAAGTGTTAACCCTGAAAATGCACTCCACAAGACCAGTGTGACATTGCAGTTAGGTATCACAGAAACATTTTGCCCTTCTGTTATTAACCAAACATGCATATTTTAATTTTTATGTTAAACTCATTAAAGAACACTAATATTAAAATATTGCAGTAGAGTTAAAGTACAATATTTAAGCCATCTTGACATTTTTATTAAATATTAAAGGAAACTGATATATTGTCATGGAATGGTTCCATCTCACAAATCACAATTTTCTGGCAGGAAGTTACAACATCTGAAAGTTTTTGGCCAGCTCTGTGAAGAGGTAAAAATTTCTACCTCATACAAAAAAATCCTATGCCTTTCTAAACCATTTGTTAAATTGGTTTTCTGCTAGTCTGCCTGGAAACTTTACATCTCTCCTCAGCATGGACGATTTATTTCTACGCTTTTATTACAGTCAAGGGGGCAAAATGAAGGAAAGAGGATCCAGAGAAAATGTTATTAGTGATCCAAGAGGAATGTTCTGCCAGAGTTAATTTCAGTGACGGATTTGGGAAGGGGCTAGTCAAGTTACTAACATACAACTTTTATATATTGGTGATAATTCCAGTGCTCTGGCACCTAAAGAGTCATGAATCCCATCCCAGGTTATACTGCCATTTACTGCTTTAGCAATTACCTTAGTATTTGGGTGCAGGAGAAGACTTCAGTTGTGAACTGTTACCCTGTGACAGACAGGTTTAACAACCTGCTTGCCTGGCTTAATGGTGAGAGATTGCCGCTGGAAAGGTTAAGTGCTGGAAGTTCAGTCATTTGCACTTATTCAAATTGTCTCTGCATCAAGTCGGGCACTGAGTGACCAAGATCGAAGGCCCGGCACTGTGGCAATGGCCCCGCAGGCAAAGGCAGAGGGGACTCCTGCTCTCCCTGCCCACAGCCAACAGCTTCTGTCCCTGAATGATGTGGCTGGTGCCCCCGGGCAGGGAGGGAGGGCAGATGCTCTCCGACAGGGCAGCAGAAGTCCCAGCCAAGCTCCAAGTTTACTGGCAACAGACCAATGGTGCTTTCATCCTGGTGGTCTCCCAGAAATGCTTGTCCAGGCTGGGCTGGAGGAGAGGTCTACACCACCTTTCCTGCTAGAGCACAGTTCATCTCTACTGTCAGAAATGGTGCTGAAGGGAATGTAGCTGGGTAAAAGTTACAGCCTTTCTGATGCAAGATGTCTGTGTTGATCAGCTTTAAGGGGCAATCTTCCAGGCTTAAGCCATTCGTTCATATCTAAGCCTGAGAAAATTCATGCTCCATAAGAAAACATTTGAGGAATGTATCCCTCTGCATTTTCCATAACCTTTAGAAATGCATCCTTGACAAATGGCAACAACAACACAGCCTTCCCAAAACTGCAAACACTGCAAAGTTCCGGTCTGGTAGAGATGTTTGAATCAGTAAGTACAAAGCGTGCGTGAAAATGGTTACCTTGATAGGCACAAACTTAGTGAGGGATTGACAAGAGCGGTGGGCAAGGAGAGAGTGGGATCCACAAGTACCTTTACTTTGTCCTCAGTCTTCCTGCCAGATCCATGCAGAAGAGGCCCGTATGCCCACAGGGCAGTACATGAAGCTCAGCAGCCCTTTGGTAAGCCAAGACAATTGCTGGGATTCAGGCCTGCAAACCCTCTTTCTGCTTCTTTCATGGGAAGGCTTTAGGGACTGGCGCTGCTTTTGAAAGTCAAAGCTAAGACTTGCACTGTAACAGAAGGAGGCCCAAGGCCTGCGTTCACGGATGTATGAAAGGAAAGGGTCACAGAGCTGGAGCAGCCTTATTAACATCAATGCTGGCACTCGAGTCCTATAGCAATAATGTATATTTATAAATACTAAGATGACAGATTCTATAAGGCCCTTTGAAATCCTGAGCACACATTTTTTGTAAGGGCTCAAAGAATGGTTTTTGGCTTGATTTTCATTTAATCCTGTGATTGCATATTACACTTTCTAGAACTGGTTGCTTCCAGGAGACCTCAGAGACTCCGAGTTAGCTGTGACAGGTAAGCTGCCTATAATGGCAATGTCAAAGTCGCCTCTGGGTTTATTTGTTTCTTTATGCAATCACTTAACTTGAAATGAGCTCTTTTGGCAAGCTTGGGAAGAGCGGGGTGCCTCTGCAGTAACAAGCAGATCTAAGGTCAGTTAAGCAACTGATTTCGAGAGATTGTAGTGGAGGCAGGCACGTAGTGGGTTTATTATTCTCAGAGGAGTAGTGACTATTCTCAGATAAGCAGTGACTCGGTGACATTATGTGCAGCTTTTTGCAGGACACAGTTCGATTCAGAAAGCCACACTTCCCCAGGCCCTCTTGCCCAGACTGAAGACAAACTTTGCACTGTCCCGGGTTTCATTTCTAGAAACAGACTGCAGGAACATTGCTCAACAGTGGTAGGGAAGATGTGCTAGGGCAGCATTTTTACAAGACAAAGAAATAGCCTTGTGATTAGTTAGGAGGGGAAAATTCACATTCTTCAGTGGCAAAACGCTGTGAGGCTGGAGCTGGGGCTACATACCTCAGCTTGACCAGGCCCACCACTACCACCCAATCACTTCCTAGTGTGCTAGGAGAATGGAGTCTTTTTCAAACATATACATGCACACACACACACACACACACACACACACACATAATGTATATATGAATCAGTGAAAGAAATTAGGGCAAAGTGCCCTAACCTGGCTCAGAGAATTATTAGAACTGAATCCCCCCCAATACTGATTTTGAGGCACACAACAGGCTCTATAGATATGTAGGAAAAGACTAGACAGGATTTATCCTCCAGCTTGTGTTCATGCACAGGTCAAGAATCAAATATTCTTTGAGGACATAAGGGCAGTTTTCATCGCTGCTGTTCGTTAGCTGTTCAGCTCATCACTGGGATCCAGCCCTGCTCAGAGGGAAGTGTGGCTGGGTTTCCCAGATGCTGTTCTGAAAATCTGAACAAACACACTAAAGTTTTCAGCAAAGCACAGGTTGCTGACATGCCAGCCATTGTCATGCACATCTTCAGTAACACACAAAGATCAACATATCCCAAACCCAGGTAACACAGGGCCTGGAACAGAACAAATCCTCTCTCAGCCTGAACAAAGAAATAACTATTTCCCTTACAGCTCTGCTGTATGGCACTTCTGCTTTTTGGCCATAATCCCCTGACAGGCCCCATTACAGCCCCATACTGACTGGCTCTCCCAGCACCTCTGCAGCAGAGCTCTGGGCTGCACGTGGGCAACTCCACCTCTGCGTTGCAGAGTCCTTATGCTGCGATGGCCAAACGACTGCCTCAGCATGCTCCGCTCTAGGGAAGGAAAGAGCTGCTTCATACGGACTGTCAGCCATGACTCTCCATGGCCAATTAAGAAATCAAAGGGGAGCTCTGTGCAGAGCTCAGCCACCACCAGGAACCCAGAGCCACAGTGGGAAGCACTGATCCATGTTGCTGTCCAGTGCAGAGTCGGGACTGATGGGGTAGAGGGTCTCTGGTAAGACCCTGCCACAGCAGGGGCAGCCTGTGCTGCAGCTCTAGCAAGCAGCCTGTCCCATCCTTGCTCCCCAAGGCAGATGGGGCTCAAACCATTTTGCTGGAGGTGAGAATTCAGCAATTACCTACCACAGTGAGGTCAGGAGCCTTTTATAAATCTGTTTCTCAGGATCTCTCTGTTTTTTCTCTTTTTTTTTTTTTTCACATTTTATCTCCTCAAAACAAAAATGTCAGGAAGTCAAATGTCCTCTGTAGGGAGGGGGAGTGCAGGGGCAGGGGGATCCCACACCTGATGTCACTCAGGGGGGAAGCACTGGCGGGGGCCAAGGGAGGAAGCACAACAGGCTGTGCTCTGACGGGCCTCCTGATGTTGAAACATGATCAGAACAAACAAACAAAGTAAAAGCTGTAAAACTAAATGACTATTTTTATTTGTTTCCTTGTTGGTTTGTTTTCTCTCTTCCACTTCCTTGTCCCCAGCTGTGTGCTTCTCTAGAAAGTAACCACTTGGCATTGGTATCTGCTGGGCACGGAGCATGTGTGTATTACATCTATTTTAAGCACTCAACCTGAGAAACAAGCTCATCTCCATGAATCCTCAACACATTTTACAGCTAGCTGCACTACTGGTACTAGGGGAGGGAAAGGGGAAGTGGTATTGTCTTTAGTGTTTTAGTTTTGACCTCTGGTCTGCTCAGTGGGCCAGTCAGGTTATTTTGTGCACTTACAGTGTGAATGTAAACTGGTAGCACCAAGATATTCCAGACACAACACATAAAATATTGTCTCCTATAGCAGCATTTTCCCTTTTACTGACAATATTTTTTTGCTTTGGGTTTTTTTTTTTTTGCAAATAACAATTTCTTTTCAAAATTCCTCTGAAAACATGAGTTTGAGCTGAAAGCATGGATGCATATATTCCAATATAACCAAACTCACATGGAAAGGCAAATGCCCAAGAAAACTATATAGCTGGGGTGGGTTTATCCAGCTCCCCTGTGTCCCTCCACTATCTCTGCCTCAAGCTCTGAGAAGGGCTGGGCCAAGGTTTGGTTCCAGCTTTATGGCCTGTGCTCACCTGCTATGCTATTTTTTCTTCTGTTCTCCTAGGCTGAGCAGGATGCCAGCAGCAGAGGATTTGGCCTCTAAGATGCTTACAGCCTTCCCTCGAGGCCGGATTTCCGCGCAAGATGCGCTTCTTCATGGCTTCTTCAGCTGTCTGCCTCCTCAGCTCTATCAGGTTCCTGCTGGTAAGTTAACTTGATTTCCTACCACCAAGAAAGAGCTACCTGATACACTGTTTCCTATGAGTTTCTCCTGTACTTTGAAAGTCTCTACCATTCACCCAGACACCTCTCTCCCTTCTGCCTGCCCTCCCTCCCCACTCTTGTATGCTGCAAAGTTTACATCCCGTTGCAAATGTGACAGCTTGTTTTTCTGTTCCCTTCCACTTGACCACAGTGTTAATACTAGAAGGGGACCTGGATGGGCTGCCAGCACGGTGCATTTACAAAGTGGAGGTGTACATGCTTTGACAGGTTGTTTCTCCCCCATCCTGTAACCCCAGGGGCCCGGAGCTTTCCCTCGGGCTGGCCCACACTGTGTATTCAGTGTAACTCACATGCTGGTCCCTCCTGATGTCCCGAATTCCCAGCTGCTCAGCATGATGTGCTAGCCCCAATTCCCTTGGACCGCTCCCTTTTGATGTTCAGAGACAACAGCTGTTCCTCAAACCCTGTCACACCAGTACTGCCTCAGCTTTACCTGCTTTATTTTCTTCTTCCCTTGCCCCTTCTCAAGCACACAGCTGCATACACACAGATCTGCCTCTCCTGCCCAGAGCTGGCAATAAATACAGGGTCTCTCAAGCTACAGGTTCTGTTCCTTACTAGGAAGAGCTCCCCCTCCTTTTGGGTACCAAGCCAGAGAGCCTCTGCATTCCCCATTGCCTCCTGGACATTGCTGGTGGTGGTGGTTTTTTTTAAGGTAGGGGCAATTAAGAAGAAGCCTTCTTGGGCTGTGTTGTCAAGCTATTTGAAAACCTAATTTCTGGTTCCTGCGACACATCCCAAGGAGCAGTCAGCCAGTGTCTCTCCCAAACCGCTGCCCTTCAGAAGGTGCTCTGTGTGTGCATGTGTGCATGAGTGAGAGACATCTGCATTCCTTTTCTGTTCACCCAGCCGCAGAGCACAAATCTACTTTGACACTTTTAGAAAAATGAAAAGATGGAATCTCGCAGGAGCCTGCCTGTGCCGGGGGGGGAGGAGGGGAGCACACACAGCAGGAGGGAAGTTGACTTTTCTTTATACATATAGGGTTTTTTCCATGCAGAGTTTAAATTATGCCTGATAAAAGGAGTTTCGTGGATGTTTCAGTTCTTTCAAACCCTCCTGGCTTCCTCCCAATTAAATGAGGTTTGTCAAAGCCACAGGGCTCTGCTGCTGCCGGAGAGGCGGACAAGCACTTCCCGCAGTGACATCTCCAATCCCCAAGGGAGAAGATGAAAGTGTCAGTGCCAAGAGAGAGAGAGAGAGTGTGGAAAAAAACAGGTACAGAGACAGACAGTGTGAGAGAAAGGGAGTGAGGAGAAATAGAAGGAATGAGAAAACAGATTGGCATAATGTGTCAATCTCTCCGACACGCTGCCAGAGAGGGGACAGATTCATTTCACTTGGGTTTATGCACCATCCCATATTTATTATCCCCCATATTGTGGCGAGAAGTACCTTGTGGACAGGGAACTGCATGGTGTTATCATAGCAACCAGCGCGTTGGGAGCAGAATCAAAGTGCACAGGGCTGAGACAAGTACAGTGTGATCATGCAAGACCATATTCATGAGTGACTCATTAAGCCTGTAAAAATTAGGCAATTCTGAGTAATTCCCCGTGTAGCCATCCCTCTTGCCATAATAGTGTGTGACATTTGTTCTCTTGTGTCACTTTGGCATCACACTATTTTGGAATTTAACTATATAATTTAAAAATTCTTGTTGCTAGGATAACACAGTGCATATTTTAGCTATATTCTACAGGATGCTGGCTATTAATCCCCATCTTCTGAAGAAGAAAGTTAAAGCAGAAGAGTTAAAGAATGAGCTGGGTATGAAAGGTGAAAGAAGGAGGGGGTTGATCCCAAGGTGTGTAAGAAATTAAGAGGGAAACAACATTTGAAAAAATAGAAGGTACCTGTAAGAAATTATTTTCTATTTTTATGAAATAATTGTATCCATAACTGTCCTTTTTGTAAGTTGCTATGGCAAGCTGGAAGCTAGAGGATGTTTACCAAAGGACAATTCCTGGGAAAAAATAATTGGAGAAATCGGTGTTTCAAAGATAATTACCCCCCCAAATGGCATGTTTCTGATTACCAAAGGGAATGCTAATGGCTAGAGGCTGGCTGCTTCGCCTGGGGAGGGGGAGAGGGAGCACGGGGCTCTTTCCTTTCTGGTGGTCAGCCCTTGCAGAGGGGAACAGGTAGCTGTTGCTTATGCTCATCTGCATGCAACGTGCTAGGAAAAAAGACACCCACATTGTACGAGAGGAAGACTTTCTGAGTGGGGATGGTCCACAGATGGGGCTCTCCTACAGCTTCTTGCTCCTGTGCCTCTAGGGCTAGAAGGGACTGCTGAGGCTTAGGCTGAAACCCCACTCATCATCTTGGTGGCCTTAATTCTACAAGTGTCACCAGCACCTCTGGATATAGCCACAGAGGAGAGGAGCAGGGGATTCTGCAGTTTCCTTCTATTGTGGCTAGTAGTCTAAGGGGTAGCAGAGATGACCTTTTGTAAAGCTGGAGCATTTGCTGTCCTTTTTCTGGCCTAAGCCAATCCTGAGACAATTATCTTTGTGCAGCGCAGCCCTACGCTACAGCAGCTCTGATAAAACTTCACTCTAACCCTTTGCCACCTGCTAAAGCAGAATGTTTTCTGTCCAATTAATCACTCCTGGAAGAAAGATGAGATCCTTGAATCAAGAAAGCATGAGCTGTGCTCTCAACTTGGTGTCAGTCCTGAAGTGCAAAGGGCTTTCTGAGAAGGTATCTCACTCTGCTGTCAGACAGGTCAGGCACAGTAACAATTGCAGCTTATTATTCTTAGTTATAGATTTGGTTTATTTTCCCTCTCTTTTGCGCTCAAATGCTTTTGAGCAGGCTTGCAAGCAGGGAGGGTGAGCAGTGAGATTCATGGTTAGCACCAGTGTGATCCCAAGAAAACATACTGCAAGAGGAGCTCTGGCCAAACAACCCAGGCTCACGGGCCAGGATAGCTTGAGCTGGCACCTCAGGTCCCCTCCACACTGATGTCTAGGCTCAGTATAGAGCTGTCTCACAGTTCTGGAGACATTCAACCCTGGGCATACCATTGGCATGGCAGTCATCAAGTCCAGTTTGTGCTCTGTGAGGAGGATTGAGTCTTGTGCGGATGTGATCCTAGACTAGGAGGGACTTGCTCCTTTTGGGTATGGTTGGTCTCTGTTACCTCTCCCCAGCAATGCAAAACCAGCGTGCCAGGTGGTGAGGACACTATTCTGTTTCTCCTAAAACATCCTGCTGTTCACCTTTTCAGAGAGAAGGGGCCAAACTTTACACCAGTTGTGCTTTTGTAAGAGCACAAGCTGGGGAGCAAGCAAAACACAACCAGCGCAAAGTTTGGCCCACATGACTTGTGGAAACAAAGTCCTACAGACATGGATCAAATGCTCTGACTCGCATTGATCTCAGGCCAAAGAATCTCTATAAAGGTCTTATTGTTCAGGGAGATGAACTGCTCTTGTGGGAGGTGGGGGGGGGGCTGTGCTGTTAATAGCCTTCATGGAAGCAGACGCTATTGCATCAGAGGTTAGCAGACATTTTTCTGTATTTTGTCTAATTGCAAGTTACAGCTGAGGTTTCTTTGACTTCCCCTTTCCCTTTAACACTCTTAAATGCAAATCTGAGAAGATTTAGTTGTCTTGTTTGCAGTGAAAGACATCCAGACTGGAACTCCCGTGTAGTCATTTCCCATCCTCAGGTGCACTTTTGCCTTCACCCAGTTATCAGCAGAAAAGAGCAAATGGGGATGTAGTGATCAGATTTCTAAGGCACAAAAGTTAAAGCTAAGTTTGCCATTGTGACAGCAAGCAACCATGAGCCTAGCAACTCAATTAGCCTGAAAGACAACTATCTCATTATCTTTCCTAAAATGATATAAATACATAAGAATATAAAAATTTAAAATAAACTCTCTATTGACTGTCTAGATGACTGAATTTCACCGCTCAATTTCTTTAAACACCCACTTTAGTATTTATTTATTCTAAGCGTGAAGCAGCTCCGATAATTAGACTGTCAGATTTGGTAAGTTAATGAGGAGTCACTGGAGTGGAAGGTTTTGCATTTGTGAGATTGCTGAAGGAGAGAAGCTCCGTGCCTTCGCTCTATCTCTTTTTTCTTTCTCTTTTTTTTCCCCCCTCCACTGGGTGGGAAGGAGAGCGCTTGGCAGTGCGTAGATCCATTTGAATCCTTTTGATTAGTGGGTTGCATTCCTACCACTATTCTACCAGATAGTATTTTGCTGGTTGCTCCAAGAAAAAAGAAAAAAGAAAGGAAACCGTGCATGAGATTTCCAGAGAAGGGGGCCTAGATTAAAGGAATCGTTTTCCAAAAAAATCAGAAGGAACAGAGCTGTGAAAAACAGGATCTTGAATTAGTTTATATTGCTGTGGCTAATGTCACAGGAGCACTAGGAAAGCAGCACAGTGAAGGAAAAGGACCATTGCACAGCTTTCTCTTTAACCTGATTTTTCCACAGGACAATCAGTGCTCACAGTTCCAGGAATGAGACTGCAACCTGAAATCTGTGATGTGTTTGCTTCTTACAGAAGAGGCCATCTCTCAGGAGGTTCAAGCAAGTTTTGGTAGAGAGGAGTCTTGAGTACTGACTAAGTCTTGGGTAAGCCTGTAGTTGCCACTGTTAAAGCTGCTGCCTTAGCACATGAATTCCTTTGTGTATTCAAGGTGGGAAAACAGAACCAACCAACCCAGGGCTGGACCACATCCCAGGCTGAGGACAAAGTGGGAAATCTCACATTCAGAGACAAGAGATCAGCAAGCCAATGGCCCCCAATACACAGTGCTCAGTGGGAAGTTTGGGTTGGTTTCATCATATTCCCACGTCTCAGATCAGTGCCCTTTCCACTGATGCCTCCCCACAGTCAAAATATTGCTTCATTTCCCCATTGCTTAAACCGACCAAATTGGTTTGCTCGCCTTTGTCCTTGTCTATTGAGTTCCTATGTTATAGCTCACTCGATTTCACACACAATGGAACCTGAGGAGTGCTAAGCAAAACTGCCTTAGCCCCTGACATCCTTGGTTTTAATTAATTGCTATTTTAATGTGACACACCTCAAAATGATGCTTCAGTATCAACATTTTCTATCTCCTCTTTGTTACAGAAGACCAAAAGATCATGTACAATCACTGCTACTGAAAGGAATTACCGGAAAATGCCCTTTTTATGATATCCTGCCTCTTTGTTTACTTTGTGCATTTGTTAACAGCATGTGTCCCGTCAGTGTCACTGGCTGGGTCTGTGTTTGCAGGGCAGACCTGGAAACCCATCTCGAGGCCAAATTACTTTGACTGTCTTATTGTCTGCCAAGCTAAGAGGCAACCTAGCTGTGACAGCAGGGCAAACCTCAGCTGCCTGTCTGCGCTTTCAAGCGCATGTAGATGGCCTGTACCTGCTATTGGGTCAGGTCCCAGCACTCGGTGCCTGGTCTCGGTCTCTCTCCACCCCATCTGCCCTCATCATGTAGACAACAGCAGGCAGACAGGACAGCCCCGAGGCCTTTTGGGGAGGACCTGCCACTGCCAGCCCTGTGACCAGATTGAGTTTTGGAGGCAGCCTGAATACATTCCCTGCTCACCTGCTCATCTAAGTGCAGGCAGGGTGGCTGTTCCCTTTCTGTGAGAGGAACTAATCCTGCCAAAAAAGCTGGTTGTCAGTTCCACTAAGGCCTCCGAGACAACTCGCTTGAGGAGGGCATTCATGCTTCAGTGTTCAGTGAATGTGGATTTGGCCAGTTTTAACAGATTTGAGACTATTTCACAAATACCTAATTTAAAATAGTGAAGCCACGAAAATAGTTAAGAAATACTCTAAACCTCTAAACATTTTTTTTTCTTATGTTAACCTTACAAAACATGCTAAACAAGCTTCAATGTCAACTCAAGTTTTCTTCTGCGCTTCACTCCAGGAAAGCATTCTATAAGTGATGGTGATAATATTATTAATTATCTTTTTTTGGAAAGGCATCTGGATTCCGACACGCAAGCAAGGTTATAAATGAAACAGAAATTATTTTTTTTCTCATTTTAATAGGCAACCAATGGCAAGCAGGGGGTTCTGTATGCTTTTTGAAATCTAATCAGGAGTAGATAGGCATCTAAAGCACAACAGCCTCACGCTGGCACATGAAAGAATGGAATTTCCTGGGAACATAATGAAACTGGCCAGCCCTCCTTCACTGGCCAACCTGGCTTAAGTTATAAAAACAGATAAAACCAAAAATCTAAACATACCAGGCTCAATCGTGAATCCATGAGCCCTGAGAGACACAGCCAGGGACAAAACATCATCACAGTCTCTTCCTTCTGTTTCCTTCTAGTTTTGGGAAGGGAAGAGAGAGGTGCCAGGCATCTCTCTCAGGGTGATACACATTCCATGCCAACACTCCATCCATTTTCTACCCTATTCCACCTCTTTCCCTCTACCTGCTGAGAAGGAATGTATGGATCATGGGAATCTGCTTCTGTCTGCAAGCTGCCTCTCAAAATGCAGATAAATAATGCAGTGCCTCTTAAATTCATGTGCTACTGTACTAGCTAAATGTAGTTGAACCTACAGGAAAATTAGTGCTTTTTAAAATTCAACTCTTAAGAAGCAAAGCAACTGAAGTCATTAGCCCTGTGGAATATTTGTTAACAGGACTTATTTTTCCTTTTGAGTCAGAACTTTGGCCATGGATTTTTACCCTAACAGAATTCCTTTGCAAGAGGGGGCAGATTCTCCCCTCCATTATACCAAGGACCTTTGAAATAACTCTTGATTTTGACAAAATGAAGAAAAATCTTTGAGAGCATAAAACAAGGACAGACTTTGGTTGGGGGTGGGTGGGGTGGGTGGTTTTTTAAAAATCACCTTTCAGGAGAAGAGAATGGAATTGCGCAGATGTCCCGGCCTTTTGTTTTTCAGAAAGCAATGTCAGAAAGATTGACTTGGCAACGAAGATGTAACAGCACAGTCTGGACACTGGACTTGCAGAATAAACTCAGCCATGTGTCACTTAATAGAGAGATCCCTGGACCAGAAGATCGATGTACAAACAGGACAGATGGGGACTGACAATTGAAAGAATGTAGAGGCTGATCCAAGGCTTACAGAGACCTGTCATTCCTGGGGTTTGCCTACAATCTCCTTCAACAAAAGAGCTCCTGAGGGAAGGAGGGGATTAGTCAAAAGTTGAGAGAAGTCTCCAGGGAAGATGGTTTCTTGGATAAAGTTGTCAACAAAAGGAATTGTTTAAGACTATTTGTTATAATTTCCTAGAGGGAGCTTCTGCCATTACTAACAGGATTACCAGCATACTGGTTTCACACCAGCAGAGCATTAGACACGTGCATTGCAGACTGGTTGCTTAGAGCTGAATTCAGGGGTCTTCCTGTACTGGGTCCCAAATGTGTGCAGGTGTTGATGAGCAGAGGGAAGATGGGCAAGAATTAAGATGCAGCCAAACACCGCCCATGTTTGGTCCAGCTGTTGCAAAAAGTCCTGGCTCATTAATGAGTTACCAGGGTGATTTAATCTCCTTGATCTCAGGGCTGCTGACAGGCTATGAGAAGGAAGGCTAAGCTGAGGTGAGTGCTGATGAGGATACATAAGGAAATCTGAGAGCTTTTTCCCAACCACAGTTACTGGGAAATTTCTCGTAGAATTCTTCCTGGAAGAACTGGGAAAGCAAGTAACTTAATGTGCTCATGTACTACTCCACTCCAAAACATCAGTTTTCTGGGATACTTTTTCTAGTGTAGCTTCACAGCAGATCCAGGAAGAAAAGGAAGACAAAGATAAGTCACTAAGGTGCCACCACGCAAACCCTGAATATTTCTTACTCATCTGAGTAGTGTCACTGGCATGACTGGGATAACTTCTCTGAGCCAGAATTATGCAGAGCATTGAGGCACTAGAACAAAACTAGTCATGAAAAACACCAGATGTGTGGCAGCCATAGAAAGAGCTGGAAGGTGACATTTTAGTGTAAGTGAGCTACGTCTCCAGCCCCATCTCAGTCCATTGTTTGCTAACCAAATGCTGCAGATCTGGGCAGGGAAGCAGCACAACTGTTTATGTTCCCCTTTGCCCTTGCAATAGATATAATTGCAGGGATGTATAGATTAGCTATATAAAAAAGCACACAGAGTATCTGCAGGCAGTGCTCAGCTAAGAGGACAGGAGGTATTCGTTATGTGTCAGTCCATAAAGTTCTCTACCTTGATGAAAAGGCAAGCAATGTCCCAAAAGTCTGTCCACCTCTAGACTGCATGGACCCAGATCTCACAAACACCAGCCACTCTCAAAGTGAGTGTGAATGCCTGACCTCCCTTTGCGATACTGAAGGGAAATTTGTCTCGTTATTAGGACCTTCTGTCTTTCATTTGCTCTGCAATGAATCTGGAATAACATTACAGTGACCTCACAGCAGTACGAGCAAGATCAGACTAGAGTACCCTATCGAGTTCTGCTTAGGATGTGTATCTCTGTGTCAGCTTCCCATGTGCAGGTTTGTTTGTGGAGAGATGGGAATTTGGAACCCTTTTAGAAGAAAAACAGTAGTTTTTAAGCACACTGGCACGCAGCTGTTGCATTGCAACAACTCCTATGAACTGGTACAAGTAAGAAACTTTTCTAAAGGGGGTGGCTGGCTGCATATGGAGAAGATAGTTCCCCACTTCTGAGTTACGCTGCCCCATCATATGTGTGTGCTGAGTGTCTGTAAATGATGCCCAAGTCGTGGTAGGGGAGTTCTGCACTCCTTTTGCACTCTTGGAGATGACTGGACTAAGGGCAGTGAAGAAGCAGGATCTCTTAATGCCTGCCAGGGGATGGCTATGGTTGGGTATCTGCTCCTAATTGAGAGCCACTGAATGCTCAAGATATGTTAAATGAAAGGATTTGTTATGCATGGGCAACCAGCGATCTAATGATGGGAACTGAATCACTTTCCTTTGGGTGTCTATCCAGAACATCAGTTGTAAATTTCTTCTGCCCTGGAGCAGCAGAGCAAATGGCTTTGCTGTTTTACATAGCTGCTACCTCATAATGGCCAGAGCTCTTACGATAAATTGCCAAAGGGTCAAATGAGACCTTCTAGCTCTGTATCTGGAGGGGTGGAAAGCCAGGAAGAGCCTGGCAAAAGCATGTGCTGCAACCCAGCAGTCTTCTATTCATTAGCTCAACATTGGAGGCCCATTGCCTTAAATATGCCAGATCAGAGCAATTGCCCCAGAACCACTCCTCCCCCAGACTCACAGGAGTACTATTTACACCCGGAGTGCTGATCTCAGTAGATTTTCCATCCCCTGGCCTGCACAATCTCAGGGGCAACAGCTCTCAGGGAAAATGGACACCGTGTTGTACCGAGTCAGGAAGAGTAGGTAACCAGAAACATAGGAATTTGTATACTAGTGCCACCCAAAAGGCAGTCCTGCTTCCCCTATTTCCCTCCCTGCTTCGAGCTTCACAGTCTTTCTTCTGCTTTCTGGCACTTTTTTAAGCCCTTCATGAGCTGATTTAACTCACTAAACAGGTAAAGAACTATTAACTCTTTTGCTGAGTTAGTTTTTCATTGCTTTAGTGAGCTGAATCAGGTTATGAAGCAGGCAGAGAAGTATCAGACTTCAGGCATGGCTGAGTGTGGAGCAGGAAAAAGCCATGAAGTTCAGACTCTCTTATCTCCAATCTGCTCACCTCTAGTTCATGTGGGTGGTCATGCCCTGTCACATCTGTATGTTTGATGTTTTGAGGTAATAACTGAATGGTGAGTAAGTACTCAGTACTGCTATCATGTCTGTGGGCCCATCACAAATCTAGGTGTTTGCTTTTGAAGACCTCACAAAAAATCCCAGACATTGGCAGAGAGGTGCAAGACTGACCTTTCCTCTTTTCCAGAAAAGACTTTCTCTTGGCAGGGGTAGGATGCCTTGGTAAAGCAGGTGAGAGTTTATGAAGAACACATAAATGGAGATCATTGTGCTCGAGGATCATCAAACTGTTCCTTCTCACCACCTAGTAAAAAATTAAAAACAAATTTGAGATTTTGGAGAAATCCTTTAACATCCCCTTTTATGTAAGGAGAGTTTAACAGCAGACTTAAATATTTGCTTTAAAAACATCTTGAAATAAATGAAATAACTTCTTTCCCAGGCCAAGATTCTGTTTTACTTCAGCCCAGAGGAAGTTTGTTGGCCAAATTACATATCCCCAAGAAAAGATCCGCGGGCTTTAATCCTTGCAAACCCCTGCCTGTTCCGGCGCAAGCGGGCAATGCTCTCCAAAGGCAGGGGGGAAGCGCCAGGCAAATCCCCCTCGCAAGCCAGAACTGCATTTGGGGAGCCCAGATGAAAGCCCTGATGCGGGTCATGTGACAGGTGTCACTTCAGTAATGATATTGGGGCAGAGATAAAAGTCCTCACCGGCTGGTCATGTGACACCGCTTCATTACTGGCACAGCAGGTGGTCCAAGAGGCTCAATGCCTTTCTTTTTTTATTATTTTAAAATTTTTTTTCTTTTTTTTATTCTGTGATAATGAGAAAATGTTTAAACTTCCATCCCTGTGTTTAAACACTTCTTCATGCTGACAGCAGCAGGAGATCCCTTGATCAGCTGTCAGATGGGAAAGTGCAATTTTTCTGGAAAGTAAACAGGGTGTTTGCCAGTTGGAAATCATTTTCTGTTTGTTGGGCCTGCTCGTTGCGGCGTGATGGAGCCCTGTCAGAGCGCCTGACAGCTCCGGGAAGGGGAAACAGGCTGAGAAATGGGCTTTAGACTCTGCCTCTGATAACAGGAGCTTGAGATTTTTGACACATCACTATTGTTACTGGGGGGGTAGGGGAGAAGCACCGCTTTAGGGATTGCTTATGAAACTTTTAAAGCAGCAGCTCGGTATCAGTGTGAATGCGTGGGACCTTGGATAAGAAGCTCCCACATTTTAAGAGAATCTTTCCTAGGAGAGAAACAAAAGAGACACACAAAGGAACTGAGTGGGTGTGGGGACACGTGGGGGTGAAGGTTGCCAGATCTCATTCCTGGCTAGCAAGAAAAAACAAAAAAAGGTCTCCCTATAGTTATCTTAGAAAACTTTTCATGGATCTGATGTCATGTATGCCTGGGGAACCCACTGGGAGTTTCAGGTGAGACAAGGAAGGCAACTGTGGTCACAGGGTCATGCCAGAGTGCTCAATCCCATCCTGGGGCGGCTGGGGCCTGCCTGAAACCAGAGCTGTTACACTCTCCTTCGGAAGTACCATGGAACCCAGCTAAGTTCACTTTAAATGCTAACCACATTTTTTTTTCTTTTCCTATTAGGCAAATACCTTCCCAAAGTCAATTCCCATAGAGAACAAGAGATCTAGATATAATGCACATAATTTTAATTAAAATTAAGGTTTGAATGTGCATATGCAGAGGCATACACAGCGTTTTTCCTATGCAGACACAGACAACATCTTATATGCAGAATCAACAAATCAACCTGATTTCAACACTGGGAAAGTTAATTACTCAGGGCACGGCTTGGATCGTGTATTAGATATTTGCAGCAATTATGTTACATGGAGCCCTTGGTAGTCGCCCAACAAATGCTTTCCTCTGATGGCTGCAACGCCGCCTTCTCCCTCTTCCTAAAGATCCCCATGAAAAGCTTCCTGCCTATTGCACTTCATCAAGTCTTGGCTCATTAAAACACGAGTTTGATGCCCAGTTGGTATCTCACTCACACCGGGAAAGGCCCAGTGCTGGTGCTTCGGTTTGAGCTCCACGCTCCTGAGGGAAGCCCGGCTCTGCAGAGGCCGGTGGAGCTGGGAAGCTGGGGAGGTGGCTACCTCCTTCCCACCCAGCATGGCTGCAATTAGGGGCAGGGCCGGAGCATCAGCAAAAAAAAAACACGATCCCAAGCTAAAAGATCAGAATCTGGCCCTTTGTTAGCAGTCATTAAAAAACATTGCACTTTTAATAGGAGCTTATTCAATTAGCAGACTAACAGGCTCCATCAGATAAGCTGGGGATTTCCCTGGGAATCTGAGTCACATACTGGCGAAGGGGCTCTGCACCCTATGGTTAACCCTCTCTGCGCAGAACCAGGATGAAGCAGCCAGATCCCAGGAAAAGGTTTATTTTTGGATTCTTGAGGCAGAAGGAAGCTCCTCCACTGTGCCTCAAAGCCCCTGGAGGTGCCGGTACCAAATGTGAGTCACACACGCTGGAATGACCCAGGAGGTTGTGGCACCAAACTGTAGCTGCCGCAGACGGGAGACTCGCCTGATCTCTGATAAACACGCTGACATTTGGCAGCCTGACAGCTTCACAGTCTCATAAGAGGCTTCCTAATTAGAGCCTGGGTGAGAAAAAATCCACAACTTGAAGTTTGTCTCTAGCTTCCTTGCTGTACTTTTTCCCCCCTCCCTTTTTGTGCTTTTTCTCTCTTTTCAGTGTTTTCTCTCACACGTTCTCAACACATCCCCTCCCTGCGGGCGGAAGCTGTTTGAAACACCAAGCCCCAAGAAAGGGGCGGTTTTGCCTGTCCTCTCAGCTCAGAACAGCTCCTAGCAAAAGCACCCGTCTTGCATTCCAGTGGTGCCCTTGACAGAGACAGGGAGATAAGGCAGGGGACAGGACAGTACATGGTGAAGTTTATAGTGAGGCAAAGCCCAACCGGTCTGGAAGAAAACCAAACCAGTCCCATTCAATCCTAGTCAAACAAGCAGGGCAAAACTAGTGCTCCCAGCAGTGGGAGAATGGAGACTCTGGGTGTGGATCCAGCCCAGAATTTTGCTTTCCTATGCAGCAAGCTGGCCCCAAACAGCATGTCATGACATCCCGAGTCTTTTAGATGGAGCCATTGCCTTCAAGACGTACAGCACCGTGATGCTGCTCTATCAAAGCAAGACATTCATCCCGCCTGTTGTAATATGAAATATATTTTTTAGGGATACATATTGTTACAGAGCCAGATCTTTTAAAGCTAAATCATATTCCAACCATTTCCCCAATCATGTGCATATTCTCTGAATAGTTCCAGAAAAACTCTTCAAATGCAATAACCTCTGCATTGATTGCATTAACAAGCGACATCTGCTAAGACACGTGTAACTCTTTTACTGTATTTGTTTCCTAGAGAGTTAATGTGGTGAGACCGGGGTTGATTCTTCTCTATTTAATATCCAAAAATCTTTTCTGAGGTTATGAGACAGGTAGCAAAGCTCTTCAAGGCAACAGGCATTGTATATTCTGCAACAGCTCAGATACAAACATCAGAATCCACTTCATGTTAGAGGGTTGTTCCCCTTTACCATCATTCCTCCTCAGTGAATACCATATTCCCTGGATAGCCACCAGAAACAGACTTAGGATTCACCAGTCTTGGCTATACATTCCATCAGACAGGTCTGTATGTTACCCCCATTCAGAAGGATACCAGATGACAACGTGGGACCCCAAGTTTGATCATTAGCTCTCTCCAAAGCAAAGAGATTTCACTCAAAATATGCAGTTGAAGCCATTTCCAGGGCAAGCATATTTACTGCTGAGATACACTAGAGTATCATCTAAAGCCTCTAGAGTTCAGTATGAGTCTTACCCAGAGGACTGGGGGTCCTTGGGAAGTGTAGCTTTTTGAGGCTTCACTTTGGAGAGTTCACTATGATTGCCAACCCCAAGTGTTTCACATGCTGCAGATGTCTAGATATTGGCAGCTATGAGAAGTAACTGTGAACCCACACTTCTGCACCGGGGAGAAGAGCCCTGCAGTAGGACTGGAAAGGCCTGTAACATCATCCTCATCTGTAATGCCTGTACTGCTAAGATACTGAGGCTGAGAAAACTGTTTATTGAACTGATACTTCCAACAAACGGTTGTCTGTGAGGTAAGCAGAGCTGCTCCCTGAGGTTCTAATATTAACAAATTCCCTGAATAGATTGTAGCTGTGTGTTTTCTACCATCCCTGTCTATGGAGTACGGATTAGTACACGCTATTTATAGAGCCCAGCCCACCCACTTGCTTGGAGCACCCCTGAAGCTGAGGGAGATGTAGCTGCATTTGTAGACAGACAACCCCTCCAGGGTCCATGTAGCATCATATAAAAATTCTGCCTTTCAGCATAGTAGAAACCTTGAAAAAAATTAGAGGTTGTTCTGGACCTAAAATATCTGGCTCCATCCTGCCCTGATTTTTTTGCAAGATAAATGAATACAGACATAGAGAAGGAGGAGAGCACAGACATGGGGAAAGCTCTCCTGGAGGATTAAGGAGGAGATGAAGCAGAGCTGGCCCTGGGTTACTTGCTCCTTGGGTACCTGTGTTCCCTGTCACTGCAGAGTGGGCAAAAGGTCAGAAGAGAAGCATTTTACACACGTGTGCATGTTTGTTATGAACCATTTTAAAATTCAGGTGGATCAGATGCCACAAACAGGTGCAATACCACAGGAGAAAAGAAAAACATTGATTCTTTCCAATTAAACTCCACTTTATCAGGGTTTAGAATTTCAGTCATTTAAATCAATTTTAGACTAAGTCTTAGAAGTTGGCAGCCTGGAGGAATTATATTTTTTTTTATTATTTTATTTTAAGGGATTAACTCAAGATGATAGATTTAGAGCATTTTTAAAGTTTGTTGGTTTCAGATGTTTAAAAAGAAATTTAAAATAAACAAACAAAATCCAGTTGAAAATCTGGCAAGGTCTGAATCCTTTGGGCAAAATTTTCCCAGGAGAAACACAGATCTCTGATAAGCAAGAGGGAAGATGCCATATTCCACAGCTGCAATGCAGATCTGTGGCCTCTCCAGAGACTCCCACACACTAAGCAGGGATTTCTTTAGTTTAAATGCCAGATCCGCTCTGGTCCCAGTGAAACTCCGGAGGGACCTTATCCAGGAGAATGGGGCTCCTCCACTTCATCATTAATGCAAGGAATACTCTCAATGTTATGAAAGATCCTTCATATCTTGAGTAGATTAAACTACTCGACGGCCTCCCCAGGGCAGTTGGGCCATAGTTTGTACTGTCTGTATTTATGATACACAGGTCTTTCTGGGGCTGTGGTGAAGCTAGACCGCTGGCCTGACTGGGCATTTCCCTGAAGGGTATGCTGGAAAATTTAGTTTGGTGACTAAGACTGGAAGTGCCACAGGTGCCAAAGGCAAATAACAGCTCTGAGTAACACAGTGTGATGTTAGCTTCGATCTTCTCATCAGGAATGATTGTTGCCTTTACTTTGGAGAAACTTCTCTGTGGGTGAAATCTCAGGCCATTTGATTTTTTTTTGACTGGATTTAAAATATAAAGGATGAAAAGAGTCTATGCCACTGAAATGGGCTCTTGATTTTATCACCATGTCACAGTACTGCCAAGCCAGCTATCCCCATGATGAAGTCTGGGAACACTTCTTGTGAGCTAAACACGATGCTGTTGGACAGGTCTCCTCCTTAGTAAGTAGCCCCCGTGCTGATGCTGGTGAGCTGTGTGCCAAGCTGCACAAACCTGTGTCCTGCAGTTGGTGAAAAGCTGCAAGGCTTCGCTGGGTAGGTGCAGAAGGCTTCTCACCTGATTATATGTCTGTTTTATACAAAAGCCTCTCAGAAGCCATTCAGCTGAACACAGACCTGAAAGATTTAATTCAGCTGAAAAAAGACTGTTTGCAAGGGACCTGGGAACAGGGATGCTGACCCTCCCTCCCAATGTCAATGCCGTGCAGACAGAGCTGGGAGATAAGCTTGGAGATAGCTCAGGACCATACTTGAGGCCCCTGCGAGCAGAGCAGGAGCCTTGGGGAATGAATGAGGAGGCAGCCTAAGAACCATAAACTCTTTGAAGGTGACAGAGAGAAACCCAGGAAAGCAGCTGCCCAGCCAGCAGAGGAAGGACCGTTCCTGTCTGGGCATGACGAATGAAGTTAGACAGGTCGCGATAGCTACCCCCATGTTTTCAGGCAGCTGCCTGTACGCTCCAGGCTGCACCACAGCCCCTGCCAGGGCAGATTCTGCTGGACTTTGTACAAGGAGGAAAAACTGGCCAGGCCTGGAAGGAAGCATGCTGTGAGCACTGAGAGCCAGCCCCTCCCGCCAGACAGCGCCTGAGGCAACTGTGGAGGAGATGTCCCTGAAGAGGCTGCCCTGGAGCTCTGGCCTCAGGGGAAACAGCCCCTGAGTAAGACCTTCTCATGTTCTGCCCCTTGACAGCAGGCACTGCTATGCAGGGTTGCCTTCGGTTTGCACTAGCGAGCAAGGGAGAACCTCACAGATTTCCTCCCACCTTTTGTGGCTCTGGATAAAGCTTTGGTGGGGCATGGGGCAGAGAAGCTCGTCCCCAGTCATGGGTGTCTGGGCAATGGCCATTTCAGCGAGGAACACAGCGCTTCCACAAGCCACACGCCCTTCAAAAGAAGCTGCATCATCCCCTTTGGTTGTACTTGGGGTCTCTGTTTCCCTTAGGCAGATCCTTCAGCTCATACAAAGGAGGAAAGGCAAGACTTGGGCAGATGTTTGAACCCCCCAGCATGACTGCCACATAGACCAAGCATCTAAAGCGCTTTCAAGGCTCTGAAGTTATCTTCCATTGCTAGCATGATTACAACTCTAATGAGATTTGAAGCAAGCCATTTCTTCTAAACAATGGTGCTATCTCATTCTAACCCATTTAGATGATAATCTGTTCTTCTAGATATTAATATTTTCATATTAATGTAGATCCTTTTATCCCTGTAGCTTAGCACTGGGTTCTGATTTATTAATAGCTGGCTCCCTCTGGACTAGGGGAGCAGGATGCTGCGTTGCGATGAGCTTAATAACTCACGGCTCCCCATTAGTAAACCACAGACTAGCACTTCAAATTTGCAGAGAGAATTGGGTTGACTTTCCCTCATCCCTTGAAGCATCTTAGTCCTGTTGTGCAAAACTACCTACTAACAATCTTTCTTAAACGAGCCAAGTGCTCTAATACAGGTTCGGCCCACTCGACTGAACTTCTAACAGCATTTCAAGGAGCAAGGGCAAGAGCAGAGTTACAGATTTCACTGGCTTTTCCCATCAAATGGTGCTCAGGCACTTTTCTGGAGGCACCAGCAATGTAACATCCAGCAGAATTAATGTATTTATTATTTTAGAAGAGCTCATGTTTTTTTAATGTCTCCCGGTTTGAAGGAAGGGTTGAAAGTAAGGGCAGCCTATTTGCATTGTGAATAAAGTTATCTGCCTTCCCCGCCCCCCGGAATATGCAGAAATAAATGCCTTCTAATGAGCCCTGGGGGGCTGAAGCTTTGATATGGATCTTGCCAGTGGTGTAGTGGTCGGGAGAAGTTCTCGACAGACTGAAACCCAGCATGGCGTGGGGGGTGGGGTAGGCACTCTTCCTCAGAGTGTGAGGGAAGGGAAATTGGATTATCTTGCTAGCAGTTGGTGTTTTTCTGTCTGCAAGAACTTACAGATGAGAGGCCCCAGTTGGGAAGTTAAATTCAGCCTTGTGCAAGCTGTAATGTCTTTTTTCCTCACTGAAATAAAAGAGATGATCCTGCTCGGGTTCCGGATACGTTTGCTCTGGCTGGGTGCAGGGCAGGTGGGTAGGGAAGCAAAACTGCAGGATTTGAATTTTAGTTTGGTGACTGCTGAAAGTGTTGAGTATGTGTGACCATGTGTTTGTAAACACGGATTACTCTTTGAATGTGACATCTGGCTTTCAAGGAGCTCCTACAGCAGGCAGAATCACAGCAGTACACACTTCAGTTCCCTCAGACAGATCTATTGTAGGACACTGTTTTGTGGTTTACAGCACAGCGAATAAGCTCAAAAAACAACAAATGCAGCTGAAGCCCCTTAATAGAGAAAATCTGGTTAAATGGGTTGCTTTCTGGGAACAAATTGTTGAATAAAAAGGACACACTGGCAATGGGAAAGTTTTCTGTGTTGCCAAGAGGTTCCATAAAAAGACCATTTTATAGCATTAACCCATTCCCTGTAGAAGCCGGAGCACGCCACAGAGGATCACATGCTGCCTGAGAAGCAGCAGCACAGAGAGATGAAATACAGCAGCCATTGACAGCAAGGGCATGCAGCATCCAGGGCGGCTGTGCTCGCACCATGGGCAGTGGCTGTTGGATGGTGTCATGGGGTTTCCACCAACAATGCCAGACCAACCAGCTCTTCCTTTGGGGTGCAGACACAACGCCTTCTTAACGGAGAGGGAAGTACCAGGAAAATTGAGCAAGCTCCCTGGTACACAGGATGTGCCAAGGAAGGGGCAAAAGCAACCACCATTTTTTTCTCCTCTCCCAGAGGATAGAAAAGAAATAATTCTGCAAGAGAGCTGGGACAGACAGGAAGGAACCAAGACACTGTTGTTTTACAGGATCTGGGTGCAGAACCAGTAAGTTACACAAGGTTGCAGCATCCATATGCATCAACTGCAGAGTCCCAGTGGCAGCATTTTGGGGTGATTTGCCCTGATCACTTCAGAGTTTCTGCAGCTTTTTTGATAGAGGCATTTGTACCCCTCCCCTCTTCAGTGCAAGTCACAAGCCCTGACTCCAAGGAGGGCACTCCAGGCAGGCTCTGGTATCAGGCTGTGGTTGCATTTTTGACAGGAAGACTGCTTAAATTCAGTTTAAGCAACCCTGCTGCCCTTCCCCTCCACACTGCTTCCTCGCCCATACCCTGCGCCATCAGCTGTGCCAGCACAGGCTGTGCAGCACGTGGTGAGTGAGAGCAGAGAACTGATCCGGCTAAAAAACAACCCACGGGAAAAAAAAATGTTTATTTTTCAGCTGGATTGGTTCCTGCTCTGGGTCACTGCACAGCAGGGCAACTAGGAGATGAGAGCAAGTGCTGAGGACAAGGTCTGTAAGCTGTCAGTCAATAAATGTCCCCACCGCCACCACCCCTTTCTACCCCATTACATGTTGATTCAGACTCCATTTTCTATAGGGCCTTTACTTTAAGCCCAACTTTAGCTTTCTCTGCAGAGATGTGATCCAACCTACAACAAGAGCTTGAGACTCTTCCTATTTCATGGAATAGCACTGGAGTGTCAGGCTACATTTCAAAGTGCAGCTCACTGCAAGGATCCTCAGGGTCTCCTGCAAATAGACTTGTCTGTGCACGTGGCACCATCCAGCACCACCAAGTGAGAGCAAATCCGGTTGCAGGAACAACAGAGCCGTGTTATTAGCATGCTGCACACTGCGCACTTAGCTCTTTCCTTCTCAGCATGCTTTCTGGTCACAGGGATGTAGCTACGTTGCTCCTGGCTCTGAAATTAGTGACTGTTGGGCAGGCTCTGTGGGGCTCTGCCCCACTCTCCACCACAGGCTGAAAACACGCCCGGCAAACGTCGCGAGGCAGCCTCTCTCCGGGCTGCACGACGCTTGCCTGCCGTATTGCAAGTGGGCTAGTTTTAGCACCAAGCGCCTCAGTACCAAAAGGTGTCATGGAATTTTAATGACCACAGATGGCCACAGCTTCCGTTTTATGTTTAATCTCAGCACTCCCCCCACACACCCCACACCCTCCCTGCAAGCACCACCACAACAGCACCACGCTCCTCTCCCAATAGGCTGGGGAGAGGGCAGACCCAGGTGAGTGAGTGCTGCCGGTTCTGCAGCTCTGCTACCTGCTGCTCAGCGTAGATTCGCTTACCTAATCCAGGACGTGTTAACTCTATGCAAATGTGATGGAGTCAGGCAACAGAAAACTGTATAAATGTCAAGTAAAATACTTTTGATCTGCCCCCTCTAAAACATTCCAAATCCATGTCCTCAGGGTCTTCGAGACACATATTAGCTGTAACACCTTGTTTTTGTACTGGATGATTAGATTCCCACATTTTTCCACAGGCAAAGGAAGCATGCCCAGATATAGTTCATAGCAACTGTGCAAATTCTTTGTAAGTAGTGGCCAGATGTTGGCAAGAAGAAGCTGAAGAAAAGCACGTGTTATTTTCTCATTTAAGTGTGTAGGAAAATGGATCCTCCCATCCAGCTGTGAGCCTTTCCAGAGTACATCCCAGAGTACAGCTGATGGATATGCCTCCCACAGCCTGTAGGGTTTGATGCCTTTCCAGGCATGCTTCATGGGGAGTATTCCATTCAAAATAATTATCAACTTGAATAGAGTAAGTACCAATCTATGCAAAAGCCACTTTGGCTGCTGTCTGGGAATAGATTACAAAGCACATTTGGCTATTGTGTGCATGCTTGTAAATTTTAAAGTGCTGGGCGAGATCTCTGAGTCTGGAGAGCATCACAGGATCTTGAGAGCACTAATGAGTTGTGGAACCCAAATCTTTCTGCTTCTTCCTCCCAAAGGAGTTCCACAGTGTATTCAGTAAAAGTCACCACAGCTTCAGTAACTCCTAATAAATCTTAGGCTGGCTGCAGATATGGGGAACCCGCACAGGAAAAACCTGCTCCCAGATTCTCATCTCCCATCTTGGTTACATTAATTTCTCCTTGTGGTCTTTCCCCAACATCCATAATGCTCCACCTCCAGCACAGACAGATCGGAGTAGTGCAGGTCCGACTCAGACAGCACTGCCACCACACTGCTCTCTCTATCCGCCCACTGTGGCAGACACCCTTTCCATCACACCACAGAACAGGGCATTCAAGCTCCTCTCTGCCCCTGCTCTTTTTTATTCACCCACCAGATCTTCTGTACCGCTGCCAATGGCATGCAGCTACCCACTTCGCTGCTCCAGTGCTGGCTGGCTGTTTTCCCCACTGGCTGCATTTCCAGGAACTGCCTTCTCGTTTCCATCTGTAATGCCCCCCCTCAGCAGTGGTCCACCTCTGAGGGTATGCACAATACCACCTCATTTAGACCCCTCCTGGATTCTCATATCCTTTGCAATGGCAAAATCAGTTTTCCTTAAGGGAACAAAGACAGTGGCTTTTGAGGTGCATCTCAGTGTTAAAGACACTGAAGGCAGATGAAACAGCCTTATGTGTAATTTAAGAACATGACAGACTAACTGAAGACGCAGTAGGTTAGAAAAGTCCCTGCTGTGCCCTGAACACACTGCCAGCTGAGGTGCAAGTACAGATTCCCCACATATGTGATTGAGGTCTGCAGTCTGGGCCACAAAGTTTCAAGACTTAGGCTGCGGGTTGATTATAAAATAAATCTGACCTTGTGGTTTCCAGTATTTGGATCAAAAATGTCACAGCCATATGACATGAAGCATGTATCCAGCATAAACTCACTCCACCAAGTTAAACACACTGGGAAAATTCAGACAAGTCAGTTTTACGTGTCAAGGCATTGCAGTAGATCAGGAGCAGCCTGCCTATGCCATCCTACTTTCCTGCCAAATCAGGTATAAACTGTCCACCGCAACCAGCCCAAAGCTGACACAACAGCATGAAGCTGCACAGACTGGGTGTTGTGTTCTCAGGCTAGCTTGACAGAAATGCAGTTGTGCATACAGGAGTGATCCAGGTTAAATGGGGACTGCAGGATGATCTGTCCGTGCCCAGACCCACAGTCCTGGTGAAACTTGGGCCTTCAGAGTATTGTGGGGCTCATTCTTCCAGGATGAGGCAAGATTTTCTGTGTTTCCAGCTGCGTGGTTCATCCTGCTGCAAAAACTGAAGCAAAGGGGTTTGTGTGGGCTGTAGGCAATGCTGAGACTCCAGTAAGGATATTAGAGAGGGCAGCTGTTAACACTGCCGAACCTTTCTGAGATGAGAGCTTTTTGCAGGCAAAGACTGGCTGCTCTAAAGCACATCACATATTGGGAATGAAGTTCTCCTGCCAATAAAGGCACACTGGTAACCAGCCACAAACAGCCAAGGGAGAGAGGAAAAAATCCCTGCACCCAGAAACAAGCAGAGGCAACAGGAGAGGATGCATTCTAAGTACGTGGAAACTGGATGGGGTGGGGTCCTTGGGGCAAGGGGCATCAGGGTGGGATGGGAAAGATGCGGTGAATGGGGCTGGTGGAGGAAATGGGGCAGCCAGGGGGAACACTGAGGTGGGATTGGGTGCCCGGGGGTATGGGTCTCCAGGGTGGGATGAAGTACCCAGGGGAAATGGGAAAACCCAAGAGGGATGGGGTACCCCTTCTCCATCCCCTGCAGCCTGGGAGAGGGCCGCAGAGAAGCAGCGCTGGTGGCTGCAGAGCAGGGAAGGGGTTAACTGGATTCGGGTACCCCCCTCTCAGTTGAACTCATTGATTCATTTTCTCTGTTCCTATTTCTTTCTCTCACTTTCTTCTTCTCTCTCTTGCAGACTGATTAAAAACTCTTTGAGTTTGAAGGTTTTTGTGTCAAAACAGCTCAGCTGCCAGCTGGGTGCCAAGCAGTGAATATTCATGGTATTTAAATGTGACAGTGCGGTGGGGGCCAAAAGGACGGGCTAGTTAGCTCTTTTTAGATGGAGATTAGCTGCCTCTTTGCTCCTAATCACCACTGTTGTTGAAATATTACAGCTTCTGTTACAACTATTAATGTCCTAAATGAAGAACAGGCTCCTGTGAATAACATCAAACGCGAAATGGTCACTTCCAATTTCAGCCTGTTTCTCTCTTCTTTGCTAATGCGCGTTTTCATTTCTAACTGGAGACCTGCCTTGGTGCCACACGGTTCAGCTTCAAGCCCCGCGGGAGGAGAGGGGCTAGCCTGACTCAAGGGAGCTGCCGAGAGCCAAAGGAGCATTCGCCTCTCCCTCACTGATTCGGAGGTCAGTAGCTGGCTAGAGCTTGTTATTTACCTCGAGAGGATGATGGCTGCTCGGAGTCAGGAGTGGGTACCTAGCTACAAGTCAGTCCCTCGTGGGTGAGCTTTCAGAATCTGCCACTTTGGGTAAAGCCCCTGGGACCAGCACAGGATGGAGACAAAGAAGTTGTTTTCTCACACCTAGCAAGGGTCCAGGCAGGTGTGAGCTGAAGCCCACCACCAGAGTGATGTGCAGGACGGCACAGTGCTCCATTGCTCTCTGAGCTGATACTCGCCAGGGACAAAGTGAAAACCACAGCCCTGGGTTCCACCAGGAACATTATACATGGTGAGGTAAGCTGACAGGCTCCTCTTTGAGCTTTACTCAGATAAAACTCCCCCTGAAGTCCGAGGCTGGGTAAAATCTGTGACAGGGTGCTGTGAGTCGGTCCTTTCACGGCAGTATCTGGAGGGAAGCCTGATGGAAAATCCTTTGCAGCAAGAATTGCCCAGATGCCCGATGTGTGCTTGGCCATTTGGAACCTCTCCGCATTCATGCGCAAGAGCTGCCCGCCGCTCTCCGAGAGCATGCCTGGCAGTGTGACGAAGAGGAGGGAAAACCCATGTGTGGTCCTTAGGCTCTGGCAAGAAACAGCAGAGCAGAACACCAGGCTATTGATTTCATGTTTGCTTTAAAAACAACCTAAGTGCATTCCTGGAGCAAGGCTGGTCTGGAAGCCTAAATAAAATAATATTCTTCAGCCTTGAAAACTGACACTAGGCTTCAATGACTGCTTTAAAGTCCTGTCCCCCAGACTAAGCCCTGCACATTTCCTAAGCTCTTGTCTACACACAAAAATGGTGCTACTTTAACTAGACCAGGGTAGCTAAAGCAACACATCTCTCCCCTCTTCCGTCCCTTTCCCCTTCCTTGTGTGAAAACAGTTTTAAAGTATCCTTATTTTGACAAAACCTTCCTCATCGGAGGAAAATATGTTGTTATGAACAAGAGACTTCTTAGTATCAGCTCATCTAAACACCACTACTGACGGCACTAGGGGTTTGGTCACAAAAAATCACATCCATAAAGAGCACACAGACTGCCTCAGAAGGGATGCACAGACCAAATCTATGGAAAAAGGCAAGCAGAAGAGGTCTGATGCATCTTCCTGCTGGCAGAACTCATGTGCCACGCTCCGCAGAACACAAGTGATCTCATCTGAGATAGTCAGGGACTTCTCTGACTTGTCACAAGGCAGCACAGTACCTGGTTAAAATGTGTACATCTTATTTATAATGTACAGGCAACAGCATAGAATTTGGATGTCCCACAGCATAAGCAGATCAACAGAAACCGCATGTTCTCTAAGTCCACCTGAAAACAAACAAAACTCCCTTAACAACCAGACCAGAAGCCACAATGCATTCACTGATACAAATAATAGATTTGAGCACTGGGCTGTTAGAAAAGCTAGTTTCCATGGATGGTATCAGAAATATGTGGGCCTGGCCCTTTAGAATTCCTGTCTTTCAGAGAGAATTGCATCGGCTGACACTGGGCTCCTGAAGAGGTAGGAAAAAAATTATATAGGATATACATATATTCTCTTCTGGCAGGATATGGGGCTACAGATTTCAACAGGCTGCACTTGATATTCAAGAGTTTGTGGGCAATACAGTTGTACAGGCAAAGCAACATGACTTCTCATTGCTACCTTTGTAAAAGCAGCCTGGTCTTTAATAATAATAAATAATAATAATAATAATAATACCACCACCAAACTCCTAACTTCTCTCTTGACACTCTCAGGATTTTCCTTCATCAACCCTATTACCACTCAGGCTGAAAAATTTCCCAGTGTTCTAAATGCTGTATTTAAAGCTTCACCAATTCTAATATTCTCAGTAATAATATCAAAGCCTTCAAATGTCTTATCCATTGAAGTTAGGATGACCTGAATTGCATTAGATTTTTCTCTTGAACAGTGGTTGTTTCATTCTAAGTAAATCAGATGGTACTTAGTGCATACTTCTGGAGGAAGAAAAAACAAGAGACAGATGGATGTGGCTCCCAGCAGGCAGCAGTTTGAAAACATGGCACCAAATACATCAATAGTCCCAGTCTGTTCTTTGACATATTGGAGTGCTTCTTGCCTTCCTCAGATACTTCTCTTCAAAAGTGTTCAGCCCCCACAAATTCTGAGCTCCAGAGTTGTATGAAACAGGAATATCCCCAACTCAGGCATAACTGAAGCTGTGAAGCAGCACAGCTAGAAATGCAAGGATCCCCCATACGCAGTAAAGCAGGTGAAAATCAGTGTACCAGCAGTTAGCCAGCAAAACCCAAGGTAGCACCAACCTGCCAGAGTTCCTCCAGAATAGCCCCTCCTTGCTGCAGGGCTGGGAGCCGCATACTAAAGGGCTGGGCTACATCAGAGAGCTGAGGGTGTCCAGAGTTCTCTGTCCCCAAAAGGAGCCAGTATGCTGAGAGCTGGTTAGCTAACCCACAGCAGAACAGGAAAAAGGGGGAGCAGCTGTCCAGGCCAAAAGGAGACTTGTCAAACAGGCACACATTTCAAGGGAAGACAGTGTGTCACATTCCAGCATTCTCACTTGTTAGGAACCAGAAACATAACAATAACCTATGTTTGAAGAGCACAGACTACGAAATTCCTAACACCTTTCCTTTCTGACACCACTGATCACAAGAAAAAACCATCCAACTCTTTGCCTTCCAGTAGCTCCACAGGAAAACAGGACACAGAGCAGCAGACACTACTTCTCTTGGTCACAAGTGTCTGAAGGCATCCGCATTCCTTCATAACTCCGTTGTTCTCTTAATCAAGGGTTCGTTATGCTGTTAAGATGCTTCAGCTACTGATTGTAAGTGGAATTAACTGAACACACATGTCCATCTCTTCCTTTCACTACTGCCATGTAATCTCATCTCTCCCCACTTTCTAGTTCACCCAAACCTCACTAGTAAAGTTGCCTTCATTACAAATGTCACATCTTCCCTCTCTCCCCTCCATCTGTCCTTCCTCTTCAAGATTTCAACTGCTGACCCCATGCAGGGTTCAGTGCCTTCCCCTCCCTGCTCCCTAGTTCCCATTGTGTCCTTTCAGCTCTTCCGTCTTTATCATGCTGATCTCCCCTCTTCAGTACAGTCACCCACTTTCAAGCCACAAAGCCTTCCCCAGCTCCTCCAGTGACACCACTTTTTAAAGCAATCCTTTCTCATACCGGTATCTCTCTGCTATCAGATGCCTCTAGTGTGTTTTGTTGCCAGAACTGACAGGTGCAGACAAGTTTGCAGACCAACATCCAAATTTGATTTTTTAAATTATTGTTAATGAGGGGTTTTGTGCATGGATGTATGCTACAACAGACCTTCACAATTAGAAATTTGTGTCAGGTCCCCACTGTCTCCTGAATGTCCAAGTAACAAACCCTTTCATGTCCTCTTTGGCCAGGAGGTAGATGTCTTTTCTTTCTGCTCTGAGGTCTGCTTCAGACTGGGTACCTGTCCTGCACACTTCAAACCCACCAGGGTGTTGGCTGAAGCAGAACCCAGCTGAGCTGGGAGAACTTATGCAGAGGTCCCTGAGCTCATGAGGAGCATTGGTGTTCCTGCATTGGCCAAGCTGCACATGGGCTCTGAGGAACACATCAGGATTCACTGAATTACGTCCTATTTGATTTAGATCTTGCTATCTCTAAGACCATCCCCTTTATTTTCCAGCTTTCAGATCTAAAAACTATGAGGGTGAATGTTAACAACTGCTGGGCTACTTTCACATCTGACTGATGCAAGTTAAAGCAAGGACTGAGAGCACCTGATGCAAGAAAGTTTTCCACGAGAAAAGCTGGAGGTAACCATCTCCTCCAAAAAATGAGAGTTGATTGAGAATAGGTGGTGAAAATACAGGCACTTCTCCCCCTTCCCCACTGCTCAAAGCATCCAATTGCTAGATCCCTGCTGCATCCCTGCTAATTCTGGGACTATGCCTTCTCCACGCGCATTTCCCAATGCCTGCTTCCAAGGATAGTATTCCAAAGGTACCAACTTTCCAGGCACTCATTTTTAGAAGTATTTACATGAGAAATCAGCAGATAGGGACTACACAAATTAATGTTTCCAATCTTTCACCTTCACCATGTTTTGAATTTCTTGCCTTAATCACCTAGTACATATCTCCCATTGGCTGTCTGGCACACACCCTGGCAAGTCACAGCCTGGCGAGGACCGAGGTGAACGCTTCCTCAGTCACAGCTTATCTGAGAACCCAGAAAGGACTTTTTTAGGTTAAAGTATTTAAATCTGCACTTCTGTCTTCTCCATTCACCAGGACAAACACAGGTACACCTTACCCCCAAAAGCCCTCCTTGCAGCCTGTGGCAGGAGGTACAAAAGTGACAGAAGGGACAGACCTCCCTGGCCACCAGCTGCCCCTTTGTTGTCTGCCAGTGTCTGCTCTTACCTGTGCCTGAACCCTCAAGCCTGGTCTTTCCCACCAAGCCAGTGTCTAGCTGGATGGATTCCACATCTTAATTTTCCTCTTGCTCTTTCTTTCTGTCAATCAAATCTCAATTTGGCTACTTTATAAATTCCTCCCCCCCGCATTTTTTGCAGAGATCATTCTACCTCATTATTGTTTTGTTCATTAAAATTAGCTGCATTTGCATGGAGGGGTTTAACTCCTCAGGGCACTGCCTGGCTGATGATCGGTCACACTGCATTCAGTACAAGGAGGATCCCGGTTGGTTTCAGAAAAGCAAAGGGCGGCTTTCCTCAAGGAAAGCCATGTCTCCCCATGTCCCAGCCAGACCCAGAGTCAGGCTCTGCAAGGAGCTGGGAGTGAAGCTGCCCTGCTAGCAGAGGAAGCACTTCCTATTGGTACAGTCCCTTAAAGCAGACACAGCTTCAGGATCCAAACCCTGGCCAGGATTAATTACCCAGCAAGCGGCTTGTTAGAAGCTATGTTGGCACGCAGATAAGGGGAGCTGTAATGGAATCAGCCAATTAACCAGCCGATGGTGCTGAACTAAGTGTGACCCTCCCGTTAATTGTGGTTGTTTCTCATCACATTGGGTGCTTGGGAGAGGGGAGAGAGAGGGCTTATCCAGGTGCTTAATTTATTTCTGCTCACAAACAGGAATCATGGGATATAAACTTCATGACAATTACATGGCAGGGCTTTAAACCTTATTACACCTACTCTTCCTGAAAGAGAGGGGAGATGAAAGTCTTGGAAAAGCAGAAAAGAAGGCCTCCTCACACTCTTCAGCAGAGTAAACAGCTGTCCAATATAATGAAGCCTTCTTAACATAGTTTACCTGAAGGTAAATTTTCTGTGTGAGAGGAATTCCTCTTGCTCTATCTGCTGCATGGCCTGTGGCCCAGCTGTGCCGTGCGGAACGGAGCCGGTGCTCTCAAAAGAAAGCTGACATGAAAAGCTCGGGATGGCCTCAAGCTACAGCTGTGGATCTGGCTCCAGACTTCTCAGTTCAGAGGTGTTTGAATCTCAGTCCCTTGCGGAGCTTTTGAGCCAGATGGAAAATCCAGGAAGGAGTTTCCTTAAAGTTCAAGAGGGTTCAAGAGGTTTTGCTTTAAATCCATCTCTGGGCATGACCTAAAGCAGTCAGTGATGCAGAACAAAGGTCTATCTTCTTGTGACTGCTCCCCTAAAGGAAAGGGTTGGACAATTCTTTGTTAGGAATTAATCTCACATGCTCCTGAACAGCTAGCCCTTCCCTGGAGTAGGACTGTGATGAAAGAGCATCAGTCACAAGAATGAGGAGATTAATTGCTAAGTGTGGCCTTGCTTCCTGGAGGACAGGGACTCTGCACTGACCTAGCCACAGCTAGACCTGTAACAGAGCTTCTGACATACCTGGCTTGGACTTCAAGTCTATCTTCTTCTGCATCCTATCTGGCAGTAGCCGATGTGGCAGCTTTGAGCAAAACACAGGAGAAGAATGGGATGGAGAGTCTCCCAATTTCCTGCAATCTGGAGCAGAGAAACTTCCTGAGCCAGAGCTTGCATAAGCATCCCTGAGTTTAGCAGCCCTTTTTGATTTTGCTTTCATGAGTTTTCCAAACTCTTTGAACTCATCTATGTCATTGACTTCAATCCTGTGGCAATGAGTTCCAGGTTTGGCCATGCATTGATGAAGAAGCAGTTCTTTTCACTTTCCCTTAAAACTTCTGCCCCATAACTTTGTTTCCTGCCCCCTAGCTTTCATGCTGTGGTGAATAGTGAACAAGAATTCCTTACTCATGTCTCCATGCACATGATGACTTGGTGGATCTCTAGTGTAACACCCTCAGCTGTCACCTTTCAAAGCTGAAGAGCCTGGTTAGTCTTCCTTGGTAAGGGAGTAATTTCGTACCTGTTGCCTCTATGCTTGTTATTCCTGACCCAGGGCTTTTAAAATTTCACCCTGTGGCTGCTCCCAGCCCTGTCCCTGCCTCTCACTCCCAGCCAGAGCCCCCTGTCACACTGCAGGACTCCTGCCAGCACTGCCACACTTTTTCTCATTCCACTACATCCTCTCTGGGGGACCAAGACTGCACGCAGCATTCAAGACACATATGCACCATGGATTTATACAGCAGTATAATGATGTTTTCTGTTTTGCTGCCAGCTCCTTTCCCAACCATTCCCTCCCCCCACCTCCAGTTTCACTGATGCTGCACAGTTTTCCTCCCCAGGATGGCTCCAGATCTCCCTCCTGGGTGGTAATAGCTGAAGTACGTTCACATCCACTTTATCAGTGTTTTTCCCCACATTACTTCTACGTTTATCAACATGGAATTTCATCTGCCATTCTATCACCCACTCACTCTGTATCCTGCAGCTCTTTGTTCATAAGAGCTTATTACAGCAATCTCATGGAAAAACAAGCTCATTACAGTTGAGAAACTCACGCCTTATTCCACTGACTGAGGGGCTGCCTGTGAAGGAGGTGGTGCTGACTGCTTGAATTTCTTCCCAGCTATTAACAGAGGGCCCAGTGTGCACTCCCATCCCCTACCCAGAGGGGCAAGACTGATTGAGGCTCCTTCATCAGCCAAAAGGGCAAAGGATCACATGCACAACACACCATTATTTCCCTACTGCTGGCAACTTTCTCCCAACAGACTGCTAATGGCAGTCCCCTACCCCCATCCCACTCCTGTGCTACCCTTTCCCAGCACCACTGCTTCTCAATAGAGGGGGAGAGATGAGGTGAAGCAAGACCCTTCCTAGCATAGCCCAAACTTGCATGGTAAGGATCCAAGTGGAGCAAGAAGGGAAGTGCTCTGGGCAAGGCTATCAATATCTATCATAACACAGAAGTAAAAAACAGAGCAGAGAAACCCAAAACCTTACTGCAGCAGTTACCTGGGCTCATTACCATGGAAGACATCAGGGCCAAGGATGTTTTCTCCAGCTGGGTATGCCATGCAAAAGCACTTACCTTTCCCCAGAGGAGATTCATCTTTGTGGTACCCTGGGGAGGACCTAATATTAGTGTCAATCCTGTTTTATCATTTTATCTCATTATTCCTGGTTACAGCCAATTACATTATTCCCCTCCCTTGTGGAACTCACACCTGGCAAACACATGGACACAAGTAATCTTGTTTTCTCTGGCTCCTTCTTATCTATGTTGCATTTACTTATTTATTTTTCCTTTCTTCACCAATCAGCCCCTCCAGTCCTACAGTACATCTCAGTGCCTCTCCCTGAATTCTCCCAGATTTATCTATACCTTTCTGCTGTGATACAGCCCAGACCTAAACACAATGTATTTTGCTTGAGATCTCATCAGAGGCACTGATGGGAGCTGGTGCCTCCCTTAGCCATGATCCGATGCTTTCTCATACACAGATAAGAATCTCATTAGCTGCTTTCTCTTGCTACCATAACATTCTGCAGTCACACACAGTATTCAATTTGCTGTCAACTATCACACTCCCATCTCCTTTAGTGTAACAGCTTTTCAAGTCCCTCCTCCCTTAAATCACTGTGGGCCAGCTGAACTCCACGGACTACGCTGATGTGTGCCAGTTAAAGATTTGGCCTTATGTTTCACATAAGACCTCTTCAGGCTAACCAGCCTTCTTTATTTAATCCAGGTCAAATCTCACATCATTTCTTGCTCGTATTGCTACTCTTTGCAGTTTCTGGGGGACTCTTCTACAAGAGAGCAGTCATAACTCTTTCTTCTCTTGTATCACTTGTGATTTTCCACTTGCACAGCCCATGAGATGACTGAGTACTGTGAGCCTTTAGATACTTTCCCTCCTAGAATATTGCATTTCATTTCCAACTGTCTACACACGGTCTATACATGGTATACTGCCAGCCAGCAGTCCAGGTATGAGAATTCATTTCCAGAATGACTGGAAATGTGTAGTTCAAACAAAGCTGTGCCTGATTTTCCACTTCTCTGCATCTGGTTTCAGGGGCAGTCTCACCAGTGCTCAGGCAGAGCCCAGGAGTGCCACAGCAAGGTCTCTGAGAGCTGCTCAGCAGCCCCCAGCTCCCTGCGTCACAGGCTTTTCCGGGATTCAAATTTCATCCAGTCCCACACAGCATGGCTAGCTCCTGCAAAGCCCTTCCAGAGCTAACTCCTAGAGTGCACATGCCTTTTTGCCAGCTGCCCAAAACGATGCACAAGGATTGTCATGATTTAGACCTGGCTCTACAGCTAGGCAGGCCCAGCTGGAGGGAGCCCAGTGCCAGTCCAGTATGAAGCACTATGTATCTCAACCCCCTGAGATGTCAGTTGTCAGCTCAAATTTACTCAAAAATGATAGAGAACTTCAGCCTTGCAGAGTTGGTATCGGATCAGGTATCACAGTGTTTTCCAAACATCCTCCTTCTCCCCTGCAGCTGATAGGAGCTGGTACCGTGCACTATGCAATTCAACTACCCAGGCAGAAGATAATTTGGCCTCCCTCCCGATGGAGACGAAAGTCCTGCAGCCTTGGGAGGCTGCCAGAGAGCAGAGATCTGGCTGTAAAGAAGGTACAGCCATGCTCTTGAAACTAAGCACACCTGCATGCTGTGCAGCTGCACCGGGCAGCTCCCTCCTCACACTCCTTAATGTCCCCAATGTGTGTGATTGCTTGGTAGCAATGAGGGGCTTCATCCCCTCTACGATTTGGCTCCTGCCCCCCAGGGGTTTAGGAGAACATATTTTAAAGACCCTCCCGGGAGCTCACTCAATCTCTCTGTTTACACAGCAGATTGGTGGCTTCTCGTTTGAAGTCAGGATTTAAGCTGCTCTTTCTAATTACAGAGAGACGCTGAAACCTGAGAGATCTCTGCTGTTGAAGACTAAGCACAGAGGAAAAAAACCAACCCCATTGCGTAGGTAGAACAATACAACATCCAAACCCTAGAGTTTGCTTTAAACAGAAGGCCCCTGCAGCCAAACAGGACATGTGCTGTTATTTGTCCCCTATAGTCTTTTTTCATTGTGCTATTTTCTGCTCATCACCTCTGCTCCTTGCAAGTTGTCCCCAGCACTCAAGGACATTTCTTCCTCTACAGAGGAAGGGGGAGAGTAGAAAGTACCTGAATCCCAGAAAACTTCCCTAGACAGATGAATGAAAGCCAGTGTATTTCCATCCTCGGAAACCGACAGCTGCCATGGGGTATAACTACATTAACAGATTATACATTGATACTCATTTGAACTGATCAGTGACAAATGTTTCCATTAGGAGAATAAAAGGAAATACAATGCCACCTCATTTCAGAAAGGCAGCTACAGTTTTTAAATTGGTGGCTCTTGTGTTTCTAAGAGCTAGAAAGTGTTGCTCTGGTGCCCCAGTTCCTGTGCAGATGTCAAAGCTTTTTATGTGCTCATCCCTACAAGGAAGACAGGATGGAAGAGGAGTTTGGGGCAAGGTGAGACAGCAATGTTTGCTGCCTCCCAGAGTGCCTTGTCCCTGAACAGCATACGGCTGCCCATGAGCAGGGCTGTTTCTTACAGGCCTTCACATGACCGGGCCCTGAGCCTGCCTGGACCTTCCAGACACTGCTATCGGCTGTGCAGGATGGGACACTACCTCGACTCCTCTGCTGTCACTGAGAAGTGTGATGTTTTGGCAATTGGGAGAGGAGGCAGAAGCTGGAGGATGCAAGGTGAGAAAAGACTTTGAGAACTTTCCCAGCACATCAGCAACACTCCTCCAGCAGCACAAACCCACAGTTGACTGGTTCCCAGTTCACCTTGGGTATATGAGCTGAGCAAGGAATCTATTAAATAGAAGGTGAAAAGTAGCATGTTTGAAATAAGCTGGAGCACGTGGGTCTAATCACAACCTGGAAGCAAATCCAGTCCTCTCCTCACCCGAGTCTCCCTTGCACAAGAGACTTGCTCTCTCTTGGCTCAGGGCAGAGCCTGTCCCCTGGCTCATTCTGGCCTGAAAGGCTAGCACTTCAGTAATCAGATTAGGAGCCTCAAACAACAGCTGTGTTTGTTCTCTGAATTAAAGGCAAAATAATTACAAATGATTGTTTTCCTGCCAAATTAAGACACTAACTGTCTCCTCTCCTCCCGATTTCCAATTTTTGTCCTGAATAAATATATTGCAGCATTAACAGTGATGAAGTATTGCTGCTCAGATCACACTGATCTGTGCAGACTTCATAACATCTATAATCTCTTATCTGAAAATGACTTAAGGGAAGGGGGCCATAAATCCCATTGAAAGTGAATTCCTTCCAGTATTATCCACTATTCAAATGGATATAGGTTGAATAATTGGACCCGATTAATTAAAAGCTGCAGGGCACCAGTGGGAGAGACTAATGTAGGTCTTCACTGAACACTCCCCCAAGTTTTCTGCATTATTTTAAAAGGCACAACCCCCCACTGCCCCAGCTTCATTTGTTCCAGGTTAAGTGACACCAGAGTGGGATACCTGTGGCCTGTGTTCCTTTTACCCTACAGAACAAACACAGCTATGCCCACCCCACCACGCGAGCACAGCATCTTAGCATGGGCTCCTCGATGCATTTGAAGGGACTCCTTGCATGGAAAGCAAGGTCCTGCAGCTTAAGGGCTTCTCCTTCTTGGAGTTTCTAACCAAAAATCATTACGTTAGCACAAAAAAATGATGTCCAATGCCCTGTGTCACAGAGGGGTGTAATCCCTGTTTGAAGGTAACTAAGTTGTGGCTGACCTAGGGATCTGATCCAGATCCCATTGTGGACACAGATGCAATACCATCTTCCTGCCCACTTTTACAGCTTGGGATGTGTGTCTGCTGCAAAGAAAACACCACATAAGTGTAATGGTATTTATGTGGCTGAACCACGGTGTGATGTTGACATTTTGATGCAAAATTTGTGTCCTGTATTCCCAGTTTCAATGGTATTTGGGTACCAAAAAACCTCAGTAAAACAAGACAGTGCCAGGGACAGCCTCTATAGGCAAAGTAAGTATGATTTGATGGGAAGCAAATTAAAATTACCCCAGTTTTCACACACAGGATGTTTTTTTACTTCCAGAATCACTCTCCTCTCTTTCTCTTTCACCCACTGGACCAAACCTCAGCCAAATCTCCCATGGGTGTTTGGTTATTCGGCAACCACTCCAGGAGCTGAGCCCTTCAGGATTTGATATGAGGAGCAGAAATGACCACTGCAAAACCTGAGACAGTTTTCATGCACATAGGGGCAGGACAGGAGCACAGGCAGAGAGAAACTTTACCAAATTTGCAGTGCAAGTCATTCTTCTCCTGTTTTGAGTTAAAAACACCAGCTTTCCAGCTTGAATATTAAGCATGGAGCAGCAGAGCAGCAGTGAGACAGCTGCGGTGATGAATTTTTATTCCTTTGTTAATGGGAGGATACAGACTCTGAAGGGGAAATAGTGAACAAGGGAGGCAGGGGAAAGAGAGGAGAGAAAAACCTAGTGCATGCTTCTGATTCTGGGATGACTCCTCTTACTGAAGTTAACAGTATGAATCTTATTTCAGAAGACAGAAAGCAAAATGACACCCACTCGTAACACGGGCACACTTCACTACACCCACCCTCTCCCTTCTACTGAGTCTTCCAACATGGAAGGAGACCCAGGGACTGGAGGACCCTACCACAGAGAGCAAAGAGCACTGGTAGTGCTGATGTTGGGCAACTTCTCCATGGGTTCCTGCATCACATGCTGCAGTGCAATAATTTCTGCTGGGGTAAAAGAGGCTTGTTCCCTTGCTGGGGGCTTCTCTGCCTCCCCTTATATATAAACATACTTATCTCGTCTTTGTTCTTCAATCTCCGGAGAGTCTTTCTCTAAGATGCCAGGCAGAAGCACCAGCTGGTTATTCTGCTGCACTTGAGCAGACAACAGCACTTAAAAATGACCCTCTGCTCTTTGGGTTTCCTGAGGTTTTTCTCTGTCACAGAAAAGGATCCTCTTTATTGAAGTTAAAGCAAGGTCAATGCCAACACTTCTGCCAGAGTACCACATGTCCCATCCCTGGCCAGCTTGGCTTTAGCTCGCTGAGAGCTCCTGAGGCTAAGAACTATGCTTTCCCCACCTGCATGTATTTCTGGTGGTGAACAGAATAAATCCTCTGCAGAGACACTACAGTGAAATCCCCAAAGCTAATGATCTTCATGTTCCTGGGGATTACCAATTGATATCTACAGTGTAGTAATGCCCTCTGCAACCCTTGCTTGTTTAAAACCTCCTAAAACCAGTTTCTGCCTCTCTCTGCTGTCATGCAGAGCGATCAGACACATCTGAAGAGGCCAACAAATTAGAGAATTTAGGAGGTACTAACATGATATACTGGCTTGGCAATTACACGGATTAAGAAGTTCCTGCCCCTCTACCTCTTGCTGTTTCTTTCCAGGCTGTGTTATAGCTCTCTGCCTCCTCAGCTGTGCCAGAAGAGAAGAGTTCATAGGCAGTGATGCAAATTGGGAACAGAATGATCTGTGCAAAAAACCAGCTCTTTTTTTTTTTTAAAACTCAGTTATTTTTCCACAACGAAGTGTGGACTAAAAGATGAAAGTGACTTTTTCCTTACAGTGTCTCCACACTACCTTTAGCTTGCCACAATACCACTCTAAAAACAATAACCCACTGATTTATCTGAAACTGTTTTTAGGTCAAGAGAGTAGGACAGTCAGATAGGCCAGCAGAAAATGCCAGCTACGCAGTAAACTCAGTGAGGGTCTTACTTGGGTGAGGACTCTAGAGCTGTATTCCCAGTCTTGGATGGTCTTGGATGACCAATCGCAACATCTGTTTTCACCCAAGCTGCTACAAATTGAATAATAACCCCTTAAAATGATAAAACAGATGCAAAGCTTCAAGCTTAAGCTCCTTGGGACACTAATGGTGATGGTTTTCATGGTACAAACTAAAAAATGGAGAATGGTTGGTCTGACTCCAGTGTCAGGCAGGTGCTCTGAAGTTTTGTACCTGGTGAGTGCTTATAATCAGATGTCATCTCACATAGATGGACTTCACAGTAACAGCCCCTGTGCCTTGATCAGGGCCAGCTTTCCCCTCCCAAGCACTTCAGAAGGGAGCCATGGGTGGATGGCAAGCAAAGAGCAGACAGAGCTGCTCTTCCCCAGACAGTCTCAGACCACACATTAAGAAAGTGTGGACTTGAGAAGAAAACCCAGTTCCCCAAAGCATGAATGGATTGGGGCAGGAAGGAGGGGGCTCTATAAAAACACTAACATAGGAAAACCAGGTCACCCACAGTTTAGGTAAAGGTAAAGCCACATCAGAGCTGAAGGACAGAGAACTGGTGGTCAGAAGAGGAACAACAGAAACAGAGGAGTACTCCACTCCCCCTTGAGAAAGCCTAAGGCAAGAGAGCATATTGAGGACAGGGCTGGTTTGCAGAAGTGTTCAGAATAGCACTCCTTGCCTTTCTAACAGTGCTCAGGACACAAAAAGTTGATATAGTAAAATATATTAATTATACCTGCACTGTTAAAAGTTCATGTACTGCACGGGCAGGGTAACTGGGAGACTGACCATCCTACATGTCCTAGGAAAGACAGTTCTTGAGCAGAAAAGTAGTCTGAGACCACCGACAGGCCAATGAAGAGGTGTGCCACTTTCTGAAGGTGATTAAAAAAGTCAGGAGTTTTACAGGCACTGAATTTTGTCACTTTTAAAACCAAGAAGCCTTGTAAAGTGAGTCATATAGCTGTGTGTTGTGTGGCACTTGCTGAAGTAAGGACTCCGGTTATTTGGGGGGTGGGGGGGAGAAGGGAAGGCACAGTTACTCTATTCTTCTGCTGTGTTTGCTTAAAAAGTCCAGGACACGTGATGAGTTGATCCTTTCCTATTTAATGACTCAGAATTTCCCTCTCCTCTAACATGGTAACCAGCCTCCTCGTAAGGGGAGTCCACTTCCAGCTCAGATATTTGTCAATTTGCTCTTCCCAGGCTTGCAGGGAAGGGAGTCTGATCTCTGGGATGAATATAGAGCTGTGTAGATGTTTTTGCAACCCTTACAGGGACAATAGGGCCCTGCCACCTGGCTGTCTGCCTCATCAGCTTTGACTAGGTCTGTCACTCTCTACTGACCAAAGACAGAGCTTTGGGAGTGGAGAGCATGGAGACTATACTGAGCCTTTTCTTGTGGAGTAAGAGAGCATATGGAGCACTGACAGGGAAGTAGAAGAGGATGGGTAACCCCGATACGGAGGGAAATAGAGGGAGATGGGACAACAGTGCACAGGGACTTCGTGGGAGAATACAAAGAGCTGGACAGTGTTAAAAAACTCCATGGGGAGAAGTTCTGAAGCAGATGTCCCATTTTACTCCAGAGTGACCCAAAGACAAGCCAGTCTGACACCAGGGCAGGTAAGCCCTTTCTGACAGGTGTGTGATGCAGATGATAAAGCTGATGTACTGCCATAAAGATGGATAGGTGCCACAGATTCCAGGGCACATGGTGCTTTCATCCCCAAGTACACCACTCAACTCTGTAGCAGATCTATACAAACACCTTAAATGTAGCCAGCAAAGCTGTTCCCATTTAGGTTGATCCCTCACTCTTCTCTCTGAAGAATGCACATGGATAAATTCTCAGTAACCTGACTTCAGCCTGGGAACACTATGCTCATGTCCTTCACAAATGCCAGAGGGGCTTTTTCAGCATAGTGCAAGAAACCTATGCTTTAAATTGCCAAAAGGAAAAACATTATGAGCATGGTGAGTTCCCATACAACAATCCCACCCCGACTGTATTCTTGTGAATCATCTGCAGTCACCTGCAATCCCCCTGCTGTGCCCCTGCGCAGGTACAGCAAAGCCATGCAAGAAACAAGCAGTGCCCAAGAGTGAAACTGTGAGGACAGAGCCCCTGACCCCAGAACTGACCCTCCAGGGCCACTTGTGCTGAGGGCTGGGGTACAGGCACCACACCACGATGGGGCAAGGCTGGAGTGCAGCAGACATCAGGGAGGCTTTCAGAGCACACAGGAGAAGTTGAGGGAGGCAAAGCAAACCAGAGATTAAGGTAATGCATCTTCAAGGCACTCTCCAGAAGCAGTTACCAACAACATCGCTGCTGAGGATAAGGGGTGTTTGAATGAAACTTGCAACACTGAGGTAAGGCCAACCTAGCATCCTGGGTCTGAACACATGGGGAGACTGATGGGATCAGCTCATGCAGAAACAATTGCTTTCTAACTCCTCTTTAGAGGAGTGAGCTTTTCTGCCTCTCTGTAGATAAATTCTCATCAGCAACAACAATATCAGGAATTAACACTGCAACATATCCAAGTCCCTGGATCTTATTGTGCTAAACATGACTCTGCCTCTTCAGCATGTTGGTTGCTCAGCAGACTTGGCATAAACAGTTGGTGTTGGTGGGGTGTCACAGTAGGGCAGCTTGTTACTGCTCATCAAATATCAGCAGCTTCCACTGCGCGCCGCAGAAACAGGGAGAGAAGAGTCTCATCTCATCCAGTTCTCATGTGTGATTGTATCAGCATTTTTCTGAGATGCAGTTAGCTGAGTTCTAGTACAAAACTGTCACTCTACCTTTGAACAGATGATAGTAACATTTCACCTACCCCCAACAAAAGAGACACTTGCTAGAAATTAAATCATAAACCCTGTCACCCTCTGCCAGTTTTAAAGTGCATGAAGTAATAAACCCCGCATCTCTCTGGCAGTAAACAGCATGGCAATTAGCACAGAAAGTTCTCCCTGAAATACTTGTAAATAAAATACCTGAGACCTCCCCTCACACTAAAAAAACACAACAGCAACAAGCAGGAAGGACCAAGGACTTACCAATGACACTTTCCCACCCTCTCGACGCAGCCCTTTCCCTGCAGACATGGCAGCTGGAAGAGCACTGTGGCCCTGCATAGAAACCCTCTGCAGGGCTCTGTGCCACAAGCAGAGAGCAAGTATCCTCTGAGCTACCAAGGGACTCAGACCCCTTTGATTTTGCTGAGGGAAATGTCGTACTTTGGCAGCTCCCATGAACGCTACTATTGCTGTGCTGATTTTCCATCAATCAGATAAATCAACACCAACAACAAGCTTAGCCCATGGCTTCCCACTGCCCCTGGCTCTGACAGCCCAGCACAGGCAGAGCTCACTTTGCTTCCCCTCACAGTGCACATGGGGAGCTGAACGGTATCCAATTCCTATTTCCTCTGGTTTTATTCCTTCCAGTTAATGATTTTTTTTCTTTCCTCTTTTTTAAATCAGCCTGAACCCATGTGAGACTTCAGGCTTAACACTGAGTGACCACTGTTTCTCTGTGTTACCTTTCCATGAGTTACATCTTCTTAGTGGATTCTTTCTTCTACCTTTATTATTTCCAAATCTCAGTATAATTCTCAGCTGCTGAACATACTTAATGGCTTCAGAGTGAGACAGTAGAGAAGCTTCTAAATATAGGTTTAGAAGCCACCTGGAAAACCAAGTGGCTATTTTGCAAACCAGTCTGAGATTCTGTAAGCCATTGACTTCACACTAAAAACATACAAATAAATCAAAAGAATTAGCATTAGTGACTGGGCTTATGAAGCAAATTCCAGAAGCTGAAAGCAGGCTACTTGCTGTGCTAAAGTAGAATATGCACCATTTGAGGACACTATTTCTGATTTACAACATTTACCTTTGACACTGCAACAAATTTTAGGTCCTAGAAATTGTGGCTAATATCTGAGAAACCTGAGTCTGGCAGCAAACAGCTGGTCAGAAAGAGCAGAAGTCTTCCTACAGTGTATGTAATGCAAATGAAGCAATTGTGAGCTTCCCAAACTGGAAAACACATCAGCAGCTTGTATGAACGATCAGGGTTCTGCCAATGCCACTGTCACATGGCATCTAAAGCCCTTTACCTTCAGATGCAGAACCTGTGGTTCAGCCTTGGGATGCTTAGGGAGCTGAGAAAATAATCCACAAGGCAAGGCCAGCTCCCAAACAGCCCTTTGAGTGACCTTCAAGAAGGTGAGGGCTGTAGGGATCTGCGGCTGACAAAAAGAGAGACTGGCTACACTACACAAAGATGTGGTCTCAGTACTAAAGTGCTTGTCAATGCGGAAGGTTTCTCCTCATCTGCTACCCTCTACTTTTATTCCTGCTCCTGTTTCCCAGCTCATCCTTTCATAGCTAGCCATAGCTAGCCCTCAGGCTACCTGCCAGCAGGCCATTCTCATTCAGGAGGAGCTAAAAGGAAGGCACAAAGCCAGCCAGTCAGAGGCATATTAACCAGGCTTCACAGGCAGCAAGTCCCTTTCTGCCCTCCCCGAGCCCATTCGGGGTATGGATTCTTGCTATGCAGAGAAAGACCCGTGGATATTTCAAAGCAGAAAAGGCATCTGTGCTTGCTTTTGTCTGGGGATTTAAGCATCAGTTATGTGTTTGTCCCAGATGACTTAGTCAACAAGGGCCTTAGTGAACAAAGAAACAAGCCAACCTGGACGGGAATGGGGCAGAATGGAAATGGAAAGCAGATCGGGTCTCCAAGGCGGTTCTGTAGGAAGTCATCCTTAGATGCTGCAGAGTGCTCCGAGTTTCATGTTGGAGCTGAACTCAATATAATCAATGCCAGCTGTTCCATCAGTTTCAATAAGATGCTTGTCAGGCTCTTTGAGAGAAAACCATAAATTGGGACCAGTTCTCCCTGAAAGCAGCTGATGCTCTTTTTCCCTTCTAACAACACAGGTTCTCACTTCCTGATGGATGTTGGGCTGGTTGCAGAATTCTGATAGCCACTTGTCAGTAGGAAAACCTGACGATACAAAACAGGAAAACCTTGCTTTCCATACTCATTACTCACTACTGAGCTGCTTCAGACTTCCAGCAACTAACTTGATGCTCAGCTTCCAAGAAGTGGGTGCAATTGCCTCTACCATGAAACAGCATTTACAGTATCATCAAGAGTTCTGAAGATGAAAAGTGAGGTATCAGCAAACTATCCATCCCAAACTGGTTGATTTTGAGCATCCTTTCTAGAATACTTAGGTTACACTGTCTTTATTATATATGCCATGGAGTGCTCCTGGTCCTTTCTAAGTAGGGCAGGCTGCCTGGATGGTGCAGAGCTTCCGTGCCCTACTCTCTGTTTGATTTCCCTGCCAAGAGAAATGCCTGGTACCATAGTCTGGGTTCTGGCTAATGTGTATGCAGTGTGACTGTTTGGGGCCGAGAGGCTGGGGGGTATAGTATGGATGCATCAAGTCCCCCAGGATGTGAAAGGTGAAAGCAATGTTCTTTGCTCAAGCTGCAGAAGCACAGGGATGGATGCTCAGCCATGCTCCAGATCCGCTGTGGCAAATACAGTCAGATCTCCACTCTTGGGGTAGAAAGCATTAAGATGATGCACTGCAGCGGTGGCTCTAATACAGTGTTTGATGCTGGCAAGAGGTGCTGTGGGGCTGAGGAGGAAGAAAGATACATGGGGTAGCAGAAGGAACCAGGATAAATCACCTCTGTAAAACCCAAGCATTCCTGGCTTCCCAGAACGGATTTTTGGACCTGTCTGTGTTAAGGAATGGTTTATAGAGTTTTCCTGAGACTGTTAAAGGACACTAGGATTCAGGAAAACGCTGCAAACAGAAGCTCCAACTGTGAAAACTCTCAGCTTCCAATTAGGGTGACACTGAGCTCCTACCCCAAGGCATTCTCATTGCGATCCTTGTAACAGCTTTTGCGACTGCCTTTCTGCACAGTCTCAGGGACTTGGGCACCAGCTCTATTATGAGTGTTTTAATTCCTGTGACTTTTGAAAATCTCAACCACCATGCACTCTTGCAATGTTCATACAGCACTGAAAAGCACAGATTGTCCAGACAATTTAGTTACAGAAATGATATTTGATGTTTCATTCAGGAGGATTGGGCAGTCTGGGTCAGAAGGGCCTCTGAAGGAGATCCTCACACCTATTTACATCCATTCTGCACAGTTACAGAGGCCTCTGAATTTCATGAGAGAGCTATTTCCTCTCGCAAGGCTCGGAGTTTCACAGTTCATGATTGGTGTTCATCCAGTGCTTACTGATTTGGACAGAAGGGTGCATGAAATGGATCAGCCTTCCAGCCAAAGTATTCTATATTGGAAGGAGTAGTCAATAGGGATTCAATCGTGTAATTTTAAGACTAGTTTACTTTTCAAATCAACTTTGCCACTATGAGGTTTAGAAGCCACTAACTTGATTATTAATCTCTTAATATGAGCAGGCCTTGAAATCCTTTGCATGGAAAACTTTGTGCTGGTCCTGGTGCTTTCTCAGGGGGTGTGTCCGCTGCCAAGCCTTGTGCCAGCGAAGGAGAACTACAAGAGTAGACTTAGCAGAGTGCCAAGTGCCACAGCCAGAGAAGAAGCTGGTCACTGATAGGCACGGTACAACTCGTATGTGAGCTGGCAGGGCCCAGCTGCTGTGCCAGCTGCTGAACAAACCTTCTCACTTCCCTCTCCTTTGCCGGGCTGCCTCCCACACGCTGTGCTGACAAGGGCTGCATTGCTGCGTGTGACACTTCATTGCGTGCTTTGAAAGTTCAGCATAATGGAGTGACAAAGTCATTCTGCCTTGCATCTCAGCAGAGAATTTTACTCTAAAGACCCTTTCATCTTCCGATCTTCTCCTCTCTGACCTTCCTGAAGCCTGGTTAGCCCAAGGCCCAGAAGGGCACATGAGGGGTAGCTGAACCATTCCAAGGGCACAGGGTATGCTCTCTGAGCCTGAGCCCTGCCGGTGCAGTTGGTACTTAGGGAAGCATCTAGTCAGGAATCAGGAGCTGGAACTGCCAGTGCAGCTGGGCTTCCTGGGAAGAGACCAGCCCTTCCACAAACAAAATGCCATGCAAAAGCCACCACTATCCTGCTCCAGGCACTCTCTCATGTTCCACAAGCAGGCTCTGGGTTACAATTTCTTTTTGCTGTTCCCCAAAGGCTGAAAAATGAGGACTGGGGACCTCTTGCACAAACACTGCAAAAACATGACCCAGCAAGGTCCCTGCCCTTGCTGGCTTCCAGACTGAACACAATGTGAGACAAGGGTGGAACAAAAAGTGGAGATGAGAAGGATAAGGCTTCCAGGAATCAGATAATATTACTCAGGTTGGATATACTGATGAGTGTTGCATGAATCACCTGTCCAACTGCTTACTTCTGAAGAGGCAATTTCTTAGAAGCAAAAAGAGTAGTAGAATTTTTAATTAGAATTAAAAAGTTCAGAACCCTCATGAAGAATTTAAACAAGGGGACTCTAGTATGGTCCTTAAGTATATCACTCCCTGAAATTAGTATTAATGCTAATATTGCCAGAAGAGCACTGCTTTGCTTTCACAAACTTTGTTTTATCATTCCTATCACCTCTGCAGAACAATACCTGCAGTCCTACCATCCCTTTTGCTATCTGCTCACATGGAAGAGAGACAAAAAGCAGGAGAACTGTATAGCCATCGTGATTCCCAGTGATGGATGCCCAAGTGTTATCTCCTTAGAAGGCATGTGTTTTCCTTCTATTCTGCCCAAATACTATCTCCTTCCTCTCACGATCCCCTACTCTCGTCAGTTTAGGAGAGTACAGTCCTGTGGTTGCCCACACGAAAAAACAAACAAGCAATTTCTGAGACACTTCCCAGTTGAGCTGTCACTGATTCAATACCTGGTAGTTTCTTTCCACAATACACAGATTACCTCATGAAGTAGGTTTTTTTCTGGTTTTTTTTTTTGAACCACCATCAAAATGCCTTGTTAGAATTCTCATGCCAACATGGTTCCTTTGTCTCTGCCTCTCTGAAATCCCCCTGCTACCTTAAACTGCTATTTTCTTTCTCTACCTCTATCCTAACCAGCACAATCCACCCTGGAGACCATTCATCCTCCAAGACTACCCATCTGTTCTGCTATATTTCCAGAGGAGAAGCAGGGGAACCACTGCTTGGGCAGCATGTAGTACACATTGCAGGAGTAAAGGACCAGCGTTCCCAGTACCTGTGAACAGCTCAGCACTTATAGCTTCTCCATAGGGAAGAAGAGGCTGGTGTCATGTATTCTTCCTATGCTCAACACAAAGTCACTATTAAACTATTACAACCTATGCAATGCTCCTAAAATGGAAAGCTGGACTAGACCAACCACAGCTGTTAGACATGATTATGAAGTACTGTAAACACCATGTTAATTCCACACCGGATGTGGTTTCGTTTCCATGGAAGACATAGATTTTACCCTTTGCAAATCTCTATAGAGAAAAGCATGGGATAAGTGTAAGAATAAATTGCAATGTATCTTTATGTCTTATGGAGCACTATATCCATTGCCTAATAGGTATGTACATATATGTATACATATAGAATATCAGAAAACAATAAAGATTAGAGAAAGAACCAACCAATGTATAGAAATTACTCTTCTCTTGCAATGAAGCTAATTATCATCAGGTGAAATGCAGGGTTCTTTTTATTAGCTTATACCCTTCTGGAATGTGTATTTTAGCTTAAGAAGCAATGGCAGGCTCTGTTCTGAGGTATAAGGGCTACTTTGCTCCTCATACTTTATTCTGTGTAAGCATCCACAAGGAAACCATCTGGTCTGAAAGATGGCTATGCTATCAATTATCTGTGAGGATGCACTTTCAAGGGAAATTATATCCTTTCAAGGTTTGGGTAGTTTGTTTAGACAACTTTACCAGTGGAGAATTTTCTTTTAGGTGCCTTAAGCATGGAAAATTTCAAGACTGAATATTTGTGAAATAACAAAGTTAAAAAAGCCAAACAGGAATGTGAAAGGCAAGCTGGCTATGGACTGTACTATCAATGACATTCATTGTTCTGCCAGAAATCACTAAGCGGGAGCTATTCAAATCCCTAGATAAGGACAGCAAGAATGCCACAGAGAAAGGGATGTCACTTGATAAATTTGTGGAGTGCAGAAGCCAACAGGGACTAATGGAGAAAAAGTAGAACTAAGGATTCTACTCCTACATGTACTACAGGAGACTACTCATCCACAAAGAGTACAAGTGCCAGTACAGGTCATGGGCATAGCAGCCCAGAGACTCTCTCCAAAACATGGCCATCCTGGGCTCTGGCATCTACAGCCATAACTCAGTGATGTCAAGGAAGAGAGTATTGCATCCATAGTATTAACTGCTGATGGCTCAACATCTCTCCTGTCCTCTTCTGAAGGGAGGCTAAGTGTGATGAGCAAGTGCAGCTGGCTTAGCTGGGCAAGGTGAAACTTCCAGAAAAACCGAAAGTTCGAGATCAGGAGTCAATTTCCATGATCCCCCAGGTGCCATACCTGCCTGTTGGAAATTCTCCGTTATTGTCAGTATACCACAGCCAATATAGTGGTGAATATCTGCACCTGCTAGTAGAAAATATAAGGCCTCTTGGCCTGAAGGTAGAAGAATTCCTGAGAAATGTTCAGCTGAGCGGAAATAACCAGTTCTCAAAATGTGCTTCTGATCTCTCGCAACTTCTGCCAGGGTCAAGTCCATTTCAGCATGCATTCCTCAGTTTGCACTTTGGCCTCCCATTTAATGTTTATATGCTTGATTTTATATCTTTATAAAACACTGTCATGAGGGTAGTTTCCTGAACAGTTGTTGCATTCTTTCCATACAGTTAGAATAAACTGTTTCAAACTTACAGTCATTCTGATCTTTTTGGTTGTTAGGGTTTTTTGTCACCACACAAAACATATCCCTAGCCAAAGACTTCCCTTTGAAATTAATAACCTGACTTTTACCAAATACTTGCATTCTCTCCACAAACGTAAGGAACTCTATTAAATCTGGCTGACACTCCCCCCGTCTTGTTTATCACCAACTCGTTTAGTCAGCTCAGATTCCCCAAAGAAGGGTGAAAAGCAAGAGTAAGTATCAGTTGAGAGGACTTAATGGAGCCAGGGAACTATTAAGTATCTCTAATTACCAATACTTTTTTTACCTGCAGTTATTAGTTATAGCTGCTTCTCCTTCTTCTGTCTTGGAAAAACTGTAATGCTGCCATCACCTTGGAAAAGTCCTGAGCAGGACAACTGCAGCTAGATAAACCCTCTTAAACCTTCTGTGATTTACCAAGAGTTTTGTTTGAGATCTCGCTGCAGAACATACACATCTCTGTACCAGTATCAAACCATTCACTCCATCCAGATCTTGCAGGTACAAAGGACAAGTTCAGCCTGAATATCTCTTCTGAGTGCAGCTGGATACCTACCTCAGAATTACTCCCAGAATATGGACGTACATGTGGTTTCAGGGTTCTGGACCAAAGCCACTGCAGTCACCTAACCTAAGATGGCTGATCTTAGTTTGTGTTTACTCTTCAGGTTCTAAACTGTTAAAAGACTTACGAAGTCTTATCTTTGTGTTAACAAGCTTTATGCTGGATCAGACACTTTTGATACATGCCACTCTGTCTTTACATGAATCAGGTATCATCTCCCAGAGTAAATCAGGGAAAAAAAATATCACCAGTTCAGCTGGGTACCACGGCTGATTTGCATCAAATTTTACTCCCAGGTATGGACTGAGCAAACCAGCAGCTGCAAAACCCACCATATCCCTACCCCTTCCTTAGAAAAGTCCTTAGACATTGTTTCCAAAGATTGAGATGTGGAAATTGTCCATGCTCACCCAGAGCCTGCCCTGTGAGCTTTACTGCCATTCTACCACGGGATTTGTGCTGTTAGCTATTGCTCACTGGCAACCATCAACCACAGGTCTGTCCATCCCCTGCCTCAAGTCCTCCATTTGTTAACAGTATGCAGCATCTCTCACTCAAATTCTTCAACCAGTACACCAGATCTAGTCCGTTCAGCACACAGCACTGACCTTTGCAGCATGATGAGATTTGGCATCCACAGAAGGCGGGAACTGAAGTATCTTACTCCTGGTCTGACACCAATTCATCAGATCACCTTAGGGAAGCCATGTTGTCCCTCCTCGCCTGAGATTTCCCAGCTGTAAGACATGGATAATAAAGTTCTTTGTAGTCTATCCAAATCCTTTGATAAAGGACAAAGATTTTAAAACATTATTCTTGACTGCACGCTCTTCAGGACGTGAATTGCGTCCTTGGCATGGGAAATCCTCTAGCATACCACAAGTGCTAACACTGTCCCAAAGAGAAAATAACAAAACTCTGCATCATCTTATCATTACAGGCGCTGGAAAAATACACGTTGGTTGCTGATACACTCTTGGATTTTGGCAAGTCTGTGTGTTATTTCTGAACACAATCGCAAATTGCTTTGAGTTCAAAGAATTATTCAGCACTGCTCAGGGTTATCTAGGAGGCAAGCCAACCTCCGGCTCTATCACCCTGTGTCCTTGGGAATATTCCTCCGGTTTGATCAGAAGCTGAGTGGATAGTGAAGACACACAGCTGCGTCTCTGGACATCATCTAGCACTGTCCATGCTGCAATCAACATCTTTTACTTGCCAGGGAGAATTTTACTTTTCTCATTTAGAAGAATGAATTGCTGCAGTGGGTGTTTACATTGGCTCTGTGCAATCTTTTTGTTTTGTTTTGTTTCCCTCCCTTTGCTTTAAAGATCGTGTAATATTTGTACTAAAGCAGCGATGGCTGGAGCATACACAGCTCGAACCCAGCACAGGGAGGGTCCTTCTTATGTCACTGCTGTCAACTTAGGACAAAAACTGCGATGAATAGGAAAAAATAAATAAATCTTTTGTTTTCAAAGCTAAATAGCCAAAAATGCCGCTAGAAAAGTTCCATAAAGGTTTAGCTTTCAGCAACACATAGCGGAAACAAAGCTGATTCCTCCTCTTGCTGTGCCCCCTGACCTCGGAGTTTTATATGTCACTGCCTAGAAGGCCTCTAGTCACGGCAGCCTCTGTGCATGGCTTTCCCAGGACTTTCAGGGTTTTCCTCGGGGGATGCTTGAGTGGGGGAAAAAAGGGCTTTAGCACTAGCCTTCGATTTAAAATAGCAGGGGGAGTTTACTGATTAATATTCATGAGGAGGGAACAGTTTGCTTTTTGTTACCGCAGCCCGTTTCCCATGCAAGGTGGGTTGAGAGGGAGGAATATATTAGGGAACATATCCTACTGTCACAAGTACCACCACCTTTAGCGATACAGAAAATCGGGAGCCTAAGCACAGCTCAGATGGTAAATATTTAACAGGGAAAAGACTTGCCTCCTCTTTCTGCCTGTATATATTAAACTCATTCTTTCATTTTAACAAGGGAACTGTGTTTTCCTGCACTCTCTACCCCCACCCCTGTCCCCCACTTAAATTCTGGGCCTAAGTGGAGAGTTCACAACATGCTATAAATCCCCTCCACCACTAGCACAATCAAATGCATTTCCCTCTTTGGTTGGTTTTGAAAGTCATTACTAGTCCTCCTCTTGCAGGAAATGTTACTTCTGTTCACTGGGGCACAAGGAAGAGCAGGACTAGTTCCCTTGCACTTGTACCAGAAAATTTCTGGGATAACCCCACTGAAATCCGTGATTCACATGCCCACCTAAAGCTGGTATATGAAAAACGCGCGAATGAGGTCCAGTTTTTCAAATGCAGGTGCTGATTTGGGGTGCCTCTGAGTTGTGGGCATCCAGCCCAAAATACTCTGCCTCTCATTGCAAAAGCACATTGTTTTCCTCAGTCTTTCTGGCATCCCCGTCAGCATTTGAGTTCAGTGGTCCCAGAACCAGGAGCGATTTCTGAAAATTAAAGTGAAGGGCCCAAAGTCTCTCCTGTGAGGGTAAGCAAGGACCCCGTAATTTCTGTGCAGTCACTAGGAAAATGTACTAGCTCATTTGGCAAAGAAGTCAGCTATTATTTAGTAACTCCTTAGAGATAAGACATTGTAAGAGCAGTGGTACACCTCCACTTCTGGTGTCAGAAGTGGATTTGGAGAGGAGCTGATACACCTCTCTGACAACAAATATATGCCTACGCTCATGACCCTGTAATAACAAGGTAGGAGCAAAGGAGCTGAGGGGGCATCCAAGAGAATTACCATTTGCCATCCTCACCTGCACTGAGTGAAACGAACTGTGCTGGCACAACCACACTGCAGCTGACCTGACAGCACATTGTCCCCAGCACATGTGGGGACCCCCGAGACCTCACAGATAGAATAAGCCCTGTGGGGTTATACACTTGAAAATATTGATCCGTGCTGATCATGAACAGACTACAACATTGCACGACTGAGACACATCTGGATGCCAAGAGAGCATCACCCTGGCTGTCACCTTTTCTTCTTACCTCCACAGAACAAAAGAACATTAGTAGATTAAAAATGGCAAAGCACATGGCCCATCTAGGGGCTCACCTCCCACCTAGCACAACACAAGCTTCTCTCCGAGGGCCAGGTTAGCTCTGCCACCAGCTGCTGGCAGAGCCTGGGGTCAGGCTGGGGCTGGGTGAACTGTGATCCCAGATCAGACTCACTGTTTAGACAGATGTCCTTAAGACTAAGTGCAGTTAAATGGATCGGTACAGCCAATTTCACCTGGGGGAGGGAGGGATAGAGAAAGGAAGGAGATAAAAGAGAAATGAGCCATTTTATCCACTGCAGCTGTCCCTACATCAGTGCAGTATCCCTCTGTTCCTTCAAGATCCAGTTGGAAACACTGGAAACATCCTGAGTTTGCACTTTTACATAGACAAAACCATGAGGCAGCTGTACCAACGTAGTTTTGCATGTATAGTGTCTGTTCCTTGGGAATTGAAACACATTACATTGGCAAAGGACATCTACTACCAGGAGAAGCTTAATTTCCACTGCTTGGGTAGAAAAGATGCCCCAGTAGTGCAGATAAAGCGGATGAGGCCCAGAGTTTCTCACTGAAATTGGAGAAGCAAGGTTAGGATTTGATTTAAGGATGGCATGAGCATAAGTATACATTGCGTGGAGGTAAGAGTAAGTTTTATGGCCACACCAGCCAAGGCTAAGAAGAAAGGAACTTTCCAAACACGGCTGGGGAGAGCAGGGTACTGTGCCCATCACACCAGCTCCCTGACCCTGGCTGCAGTGCGCTCCCAGCCCGAGCAGAGCATGCTTTGCTGGAGCTGTTGCTTTGAAGAAGTGTGCCTGACTCCAAGCTGATTGTGAATGCAGAGCATGACCCATTTTAAACAGGTAGGCCAAGAAAACCTCCATCTCTCTGCCTTTAGGGACCTGTTTCAGAATACAGAGGACTTACCTTGAAAATGTTTTCCATACTGTTTGATGTTGTGGAACCGTCAGTGGGAATACTGAGAGCATTAGATGCCTGGGTGGCTTATTGATTTGTTCTAGTTTTATTAAATTGGCTAAAGTTCATTCAGAAGTCTCCCTTCCCCACACTCAAATACTTATTCTGAACGCTGCCTTGAGAGGGGCGAACAGGGGAAAAAAGATGGGAACTTGAAAGTTGAAAAATTTATCTAAAGGAACCTGTGATGTGAAAATGGACTTCATAAAAAGGTATATATTATTTATATCACTAGCATAGTCTTCTGGGTTAAATATTTTTTGCTACTTAAAGTCTGGGAAAAGTTGGGTTTGTGTGTGCGTGATGTTTCTAATGACCATGTGTACACATACACACGTGTGCCTGTGTACAGAGGGAGACCTGGAGAGAATGGGTCTACCACAGATAGCAATTTTTCTTTTGTCAACCAAAGCAATAAAAGCAAACTTAGACCATTGCCCTTTTTTTGTGAGTAAGGAAGTTGAGAATTACATTCTTGGTAACCTATACCCATGAAGTAAAGACAGACAAATTAAATGGCTGAGGTCACACAAGACCAGGCCAGCCTTCTCCCTTCCCCCAACAGTAAGATTAGACACCCTGGGAGATTTTCATAAAACTTTACCCATTGAAGTAGAAGCTCTGAAAATCACCAGCGCTCGGCAGCTGAGAGACGGACCCCAGGATTTCACAAGGGCAGAGTCAGACTGGCTCAGGCCTGGCTGAAGGAGCACAGAGGAAGACCAGGGGCAGCACTGGCTCTCTCAGGTCCCCAGTACTCTCCCAGTGCAGGTGGGACCTGCTGCCAAACAGGCTTGGGTCAGCCTGGGGAAAACAGAAGGCAGGGGGATAAGGCATAAGTATCTCCTTAGGTCTAATTCCAGATTTATCCATTCTGATCTGATCCAGAGATAACTGTCAAAAGAATTAACATCTGCCAGAACAGGTGGGAGACCTGAACTTGATCCTTCTCTTTGCTTCATCTATTGCTGAAACAAAATTCATTTCCACATTACTAACCCTACTTAAATTTTGTTATGGTCTCATTGAGACACGAGGAGAGATTTGGAGACTTTTTTTTCCTAAACTCCCCTTTTCTCCACCACTTCTGGTTCTTAAAAAAACCACCACAGATTTAATCTATTACAACTTTACAAGTTTTCCCTGAAAAGTTGTGATAAATTATCTTATTTTCCCCAACAGATCATTTAAAGGCACAAGCAAGTTAAAAGTGATAATTCTTCCTGCTGCCTAATTCTGAATATATTTTAATATCCATTTCTGTTTGAATGAGATCTTTTTTAAAAAAATCATTAATTGAAGCTGTCTGGCTCTGTCATCCTGCCCTCCCATTCTCCACCCTATGAATCAGTAAATTGTAACAAGAGAATCTGGCTAAACAAGTTCCTAATTCAAACGCCATCTCATGGACAAAGACGCCTTTGAAAACAGTATCCGTCATCTGGCTGCTTGCGACGGAGCGGAAAGTTATGTTTTTGCTGTTCACAGAACCCATCTCTCCCTTCAGCGCCTTCACATGTGGAGTGCAGTGCGGTACGAGAACCTGGAGTTCAGGGAGAGGAGAGGGAAGGGGGAGAGGAGCCCAGGGCAAGCAATTTCCTGCCAATTAATACACGGCTACTGACAATATTTCTCCCTAGAACAGAGTTCCAGATAAGGAGGGATTTTATACAAGTTGATTCCAGGTTACCGATAGAGGTTCCTTTTCTAAGGTCTGGTCGCCTTCTCACTGAAGTGATCGGCTTCAGTGCGAGCAGTCCGGGGGTCTCAGCACACATGCAATGCAGGCTTGCTTTGATCATGGAAATTAGGTGATGGGCAGAAGAGTCCCACTTCCTAACAGGAGGAGATTTCAGCAGCAGCCTCTGAAGCTGAGTGCACAGCTTGTCACGGCTGTATATGTGCAGGCATGGCTAGGCTGCAGCTCTCCCCGCGAGCCCCGTTGGCTCTCTCAGGCAGCGTTGCAAAGTTCCCTGTGCAGCGCTACAGAACTGAATTAATTAACCTGTGTAACACGGACCCGGAGCCAGGCACTGAGCTGCCCACGGTAATCAGCTAAGAAACAGAATCATCCCAACTGCTGGTAATCTATAAAACCGATTTCAAACGTGCCTGTCAATGTCCTTGTAAAGCAGCCTCCCCTTGGCATGCGTGGCATTTTCAGGTCTTTTGCTTTTCCTTTTTAGCTGTTGGAGTACCTGAGAGCAACAGAACACAAGGGAATCAGAATAAAAGACGTTTGTTCCAAGTATAAATGCACGGGGCATTTTGTGTGAGGAGACCGGACCCTTTTCCTTTGCTCTCCTGCATCTTGTAGCTTCTTTGAGGAGGCTGGTGGGAAGAGGTTAAAGGTTACCTAGAGCTGCCAGTAAGAGTGAAAAATGGTGGATAGTGCCCCTGTTCTTGACTGCAAGTTCCTTTATTTCCTTTTGTCATGGCAATACCTTCCCAGGGAAGGCCTGAATGTTGCAAATTAGTGTTCCAACTTATCTTTCTAATTACCTCTTCAGGTGTAACAGTGAGCCAGCTGCTTGCATGAATAAGAGACTCCTGTCTGTGTATTGGCATTTGCCACAAACTTTCCTTAGGCTTATCGAGTATCTGACTTGTTATTAAACAAAAACAGTAAGAGGATTTTTCCCCTTTTCCTGGGCAAGTAAAGGTCTTTCCCTGACAACTTCAGCCCAATACAAAAAATTCTAGGAAGAAACCTCACCTTATATCAGTATTTCTGAAAATGATGAAATTAGGAGAACATCTGCTAAAATCAAGTCTATGAGCTGATCCTGATGAAGCAGGAATTGCACACTGCTAAAAATGAGAGAGACAGAACTAAATTCCTGAACACAGGGCTGGGGAGGCTGACTTCTGCCAGAATTGTTTGAACATGAGCTGCAGCTTTTCTTTTCCACTACATGCATCTTGGGCACAAAGGAAAACTGACGGTAAAGGATGATTTTGGTGGCCATGCATGAAAGAAGTCTCAGGAGAAACGTTCGATTCTTGTGCTTGTTCAGAACAGAAACCTTGGAAACTTGAAACAAATTCCCAGGAATGCTGTTGTCTGTTGTGCTCAGGCTGCCTCAAAGTACTTGACTCTTCCTGGGAAAGAGGGTGCTGCCATGGAAGACTCCTTCCAGGTGAAAAAAAGCTGTGTTGTTCTGAAAGAATTGTCACCAATGGAGAATTGCAGAGACTCAAAAGACAAGGCAAAATGGTAACAGACCATTGTTTAGGACTTTATATGTAAACATAGACAATATAGCTTGAGCAGGATACTGAACCCATCCTCACAGATGATGGTCCAGCCTCTAGCCAGAGAAGGGAGATTACGTTAAGCCAACGGAGGCTGACCTCAGCAAGCTGGTAAATCAGGCAAGCACAGAAACAAAGGCATGGGGGTCTGACTCAAAGTCTACAGTGGTGGGAAAATCTCTTCCTGACCACCATCAAAACAGACTGAACTCTTAGTAACAATATAAATACACACAGAGAAATACATATTTACATGGGATTTGTGGCCAGACAAGGTCCTTGTTAAACCATATGCAAGCACAGAGTGTGAGCTGCAGTGAGATGAGAGCTCAGTACAATGGACAAAACGGGGCTGTCCTGGGTATATGGCTCTGAGCAGAATCTGAATAGTTGGGTATCTGGATGTAGCTAGAAATGTTGACACCTTAGAAATTAGGCCTCAAGCTCTTTTGTAAGTCTGGCCACGACACCGGTTTTGTTTTCAGCGCTGACTGGAAAATCCTGTCACTAAGGAACTATTTTCAGAAATAAAAAACCCTACAATGGTATGTCAAGGAAACCCAACCAACAAAACAAAACTGCTTTTGGGTAACAGATAAATAGAAAGATTTTTTTTCCATTTTATTTATGTTCTAGATGTTAGTATGGTGGTCCAGAGAAACAGTAAAGTCTTGAAGCAAATACAAATCCACTGAGCATCCCAACGTAGTAGGAATTGTTTTGCTTCGCGGAGTGGTTTTGGGGTGCATCAGCTCAGTTCCTCCTGGGGGATGTTAAGCAAGAACTGTTCTGGATGCAACAGAATGAGCTCTTGTCCGTAATGGAGACCTAAGTGTCTGAGTCAATGCATAGTCCTTTGGAGAGCTTCAAAACACACCTTTGGTGGGAACATTTGGTTCAAGCAAACAGACCACCCAGTCCAAAGAAAAACTCCCAAACCAACAGGTTATATGTAGAGGTCTCAGCACCAAGCTGCTTCAGTGTACCAATCCACCCATGTTGTTGTAAATTACTTTAGACACAGCCTAACTGACTTAAAAGATGCCAAGTGTTTACTATTCCCTAATGAAGAGCTGCAGAGCTGTGATTCCAGCTCACAGCAAATGATTACAGCCAAACTATACTCAATAAATCAGTATTTATGCCAAGGCACAGGGAAAAGTGCAGCAAATTAGATGTTCATTAGAGATTAATTTCCAAGCTATGAACTGAACAAAGAACAGATGTGATACAAAAGTTTTCACTTAAACAAACCCACAATGTTCTGGTCATATTATGACAACAGCTAATGCATTCTTAGTGGCTTTTCATGTTTAGCTAATCCTGAATAATGTTATTAAAATTACAGTTTCCCTGCATATTTTCTGTTTGATTGATAGTTGAACATTACCATCTTGCCACAGAATAAGAAGCAAAAGGTGAAATTCAAAGTGTTTTCATGAGTTGATTTCAGAATCACCCATGGAGAGCTCTTTGATGGGTGCTGGTGTTGTGGCATCAGAAGTAATTCAGACAACTGATTAGTTCATTCAAGTCCACGCTCAGACAAAGTGGTTGTTTTTCTTCCCTCCCACACCTTAGACTTAAAAAAGTAACTTGTTAATGTCAGGCTTTACAGATAAAAAGTTAACCCCTCTTCACCAGAGACAGAACTGTTTCTAGAAGACAGAGAACTTTTGTCCCAACTACTATGGGACGATAACAACATCCTGGGAAATTCAGATAGTTCCAGGTATGAATAGCATTAAATATAAAATACTGCAAATCTTTCTTCCACTACTATGTAGCTTTTCATTGTACACTCACTAGTTTGTGTGTTTATGCAGTTCAAGCATATGCTTCCCCAGCAGTGAACAGAACTGATGCCCACCCAGGGAATTTCCTTTCTTTTTTTTTGCATATAGGATTGTTCCACTTGCTGAAAGCAAAATTCTACTGAAGATGACCTATATTTTGTGCATTATTATACAGAATCTTCCCTAGCACGCTGCTCTTTAGAGGCCTGGACATTGTATACTATAGGTGGAGGTATGTACAGGTTTATAGTAACGATTGCAGCAGCTTAATTTCAGTGATGAAGGGCTGTAGAATGGCAGCCAGATAAGAGTCCTGTTAAAAGCATGTTACTTGAAGGATAAAAATACAATCCTCCTTTTTCTTTCTGTTTCAGGGAGCTAGGGACATGGTCCTATTAAGCTACATACAGTTACTTAATTTTCATGAGACTTTATGTCTTGATACTAAAGAGCCTGCCTTTCTTTGGTGCAGGAAAGCTGTTATGTCCAGCTGATTTCCAGAAGCACAGCAGGGGCTTTGCAGGTAACCAGCTCACCCAATGACCACCAAGACTACGTGAAAATGGACTTCTGGAGGCCAAAATGCAACTTACACACCAGGGACTGTCCTCCCCACAAAAGGTAGCCAAGGTGGGTAATCTCTTAGCACCTTAATGCAATCACTAAGCAGCAAGTTCATGATCCAAGAGGAGCCATCTGCTAGGGCAGAAAGACAGAGGGTGAGCAAATGAGGCAGGTACAGAATGAGGCCAGCCAAAACTCCACCAGAAAGTAATGTTTACGCCTGAGCAGAGCTGCACAGGCAGAGGAGGTGAGATAGGGAAGGCAGATTACTTTTTCAGCCTGGTCATTAATCTAAATCTTGAAATATGATTTTTGCCTACCTGAGAGACTAAGGTGCTGCATGCCTCTGTGCCACGTCACCCACAGCTATCAGAGGGGCCTGGATCTCCCCATTCTAGCTCTGTGCACAACCACAAAGCCAGGTCCTCCCCTTCTGGATGGCAGACCAATAGGCGTTATTCCAAATTACTGTGTTTATTCAAAGCTCCAATCTGTAGTTCTAATGAGGGAGAGAAGCAACTTCCACAGTAATTTAAACCAGGAAATTCTCCTTTGGCATATTTCCTTGTAGGTTTTTGAATTTTGGTGGCTTTGTAATGTCACCACCTGAGAGGACACAACCCACCAGCACAGCATTCCAGCCCAGGGAAGGCTTTCACTCCTTCTAGGTAGCAGCTTGGCCTTTGGGGAGCCTATAGTAATGCCCTGTCTCCAGGCAGCAGAGTCCATATGTAGGGCTGTAGGCTGCCTACAGAGAGAGACTGAACTGGAAATGTTGATTTTTTTTTTGTTTGTTTTGTTTTGCTCCATTCACAATCTTAGCATCTGCTCTGTAGAGCAATCAGATCTCCTCCAGCACCTCCTGACTGCACGGCAGTGAGCCCTACCCTGGAGCCCAGGAGGGGCAGCAGCTTTTTTTTTGCTTTTTTTTTCCTTAAACATCCTTCTTCTTTGAGGAAGTTCAAGAGCAGGATGGTTGCCCTCATCTAATTTCTTGGCTACTTGAGGTGGGCCATATTCAATGAGAGAATTCAGATAGTCCCAGATAGCATGAAGGTGGAATGAATACAAATCAATGAAACTGCTACATGCAGATTTGCAAACACAGGGACTTAAGAGGAGATTATAAACTGTGAAAGAAGAGAATGTGGAGTGGGAAAAGCACTTCAAATGTTGATCCTGCAGAGAACTTTACACTAATTACTTTTGAGAAATGCTGAGAATGAAAGGCTGCATCAATATGCTAACATGACTCACAGCAAACCGTGGGTTTAGACTGCTGCACCATTAATCTCCTGCATCTTGCAGACATCCAGCAGACAGATTAGAACAAGGCTAACACCTCTGGGTTTAACAGGACACGCTCTCATCTGCCCACAGAGTTTGTCTGGAAGGAAGGGAGACTCTGAGGACGTTACCTTTATGTAGGATTCCAGTGAGTCTGATGGCCCAGCTGGAAGTACTATGCAGTAGCAGCCCCAGGTTACTCAGTGTCCAGAAACCCCAGACATTTCTCCAGCATCTCCACAGATCAGCTGCAGAGAGTCTGCAAGCCCAACACCTCCCGGAAGTGTCAGAGGGGCTTGTGGTGCATGTTGGAATCAGCTGCGAAGCCAGGGCAGAGGAAATTCAACATTTCCCCAAGCACTGCAGTTGTGGCACACATGCAGACCATCTGTGCAACGCACAGATCATCTTCTGGCACCACCTTGTTAGGAGTTTTCCTCAACAATATCTTTACCGGCGCTCTGCAGAAAGAGGTATAGCAGGTCTGGACTAGAAAAGGAGACCAAGGAAAAAAGATCTGATATGAACCCTGACCACCATTTCTGCTGCAATTAAGAATAAATTTCTAACAGCTACGATGCTAATATACACAGACCCAAAAGAACTAGGAGGTCCAGTCTAGAGATCCCACGCTGGCACTTTGCAAGCGAGCTGTTGGTATGAAGGCTGCAAAAAATACCCTTCTGGGAATCTGGGAGCTGTAGGGGATGTTCAACTGCTGGATAGGATCAGAAAGAAAAGGTTACTAAGTTTTACTTTCATTAGAAAGTAAAATAGAGTAGAATCTGATTTTTGGTGGACATCGGGGTGAAAAGGAAGATGCAGCTAAACCTTTATAGCCTCTTTCTTGCTTCTGAAATAGCTCAAAAAAACTGTTTAGAGAGAGAAGAAACTGCAGCACTTTTAATCATCACCAGCAGGTCTTTAACCTCACAGGAAACAGAAAAGGAAGGACAGATTCTAAAATATCCAGACAGACTAAAGGTCATTCTTCTTTCCCTTGGGATGAAACATTGCATCGCGCCTTAAGGACAAATATGCATCCAGTATATACATGCTGTCGCACAGAACATCCACATCTCTTCACCATCACTCCATAGTGGCACACCAAGTTTACATTTGAAAATAGAGATAGGCATGGCAGTGATGAGCAAGCAGGCAAGCAACATGATAGACAAAAACACAAGACACTTCCCCACTGTGACAGAAGGATTGACCCAAGCCAGACATATTTAGTGGTTGCATAGTTAAAATTATGTGCATTACATCAAAAGGTTATTCTTGTGGAGCCTGGGTTGGTCGGTAGGAATTTGGTCTGATGAAGCAGCCCAGAGCAGAATAAGCTTCCTAGAGCTCACTAACTCTTCCCTTCATGGATTTTGGGCAACTCACAAAGCCTGTGGGACACACAACAGCACAGAGCTAACCACGCTGTCTGGGATAGGAACAGAAGGCTAAGGGGAAACCAAACATGTACCACCCCTGTTATAACTTTTCGCCAGGTAAAACATCTTGGCTGAAGGATGGCTGGACACTTTCCTGCCTGAACACATTCCTTCACGCACAGACACTTACTTTAGGTTCTTGAAGTCAGTTGCTTAATTTCCCAGCACCTAGACAAAGCCCTGCCAGGGGATGATGGCTGACAGTATAACTGCAGAGCTACCACTGTTGATAATTTGCACATCAAGACGGGACTGTTTTTCTCTTGAAAGCCTGGGTACCTGGGCTGGGGGTACTCAGACCCAAGTGCTTGCTCCGTCAGGGTTCCAGTGCAGAAGAGACGCTTTCACTGACCGCTCTAGACAGGGCGATTGAGATCTCCGTGCCTTTCCCAGGCCACTGTGTCATTCAGGCAACCAGAAGGGCTCCCACTTTTCATAGCTGGGAGCACAGAAGAAGGAGACTTTCATCTCCAGCTCTTTGTGCCTGCAGTGGGAGGGTGGAGATGGGCCTTCCAGCAATGCACCACTGCTGCTAATGAGAAGGCAAAGGGGGAGCTGTGGGCAAGAAAGGAGGCTGAACATGTTGATGATTCTTGCTGCAGCGGTTCAGGACCTGCTGCATACTCCTATGTGCTGGTAATCTTCCTCAGCAGTAGGAAAAGAGAAATACTTTGTAAAGCTTCTCTTAAATAGGACATTGCCAATAAACTTACTCTTTAGGAATAACCTTTATAGGCAAATAATAAGAAATGAAAATTTGGAACTATTAAATGGTCAAAACCAGTGAAGGGTGCTGTGTTTCCTGCTGCAGAGTGAACTTTCACAGCCCCCCTGCCAAGCCCTGCACAGAGGTGTGAGGGTAAGTGGGCAGAAGCAGGACACACAACACACATTGAAAACACAAAACCCTGGGTTCCCAAGCCTGTCTGAAAAACACGTGAAATCCTTGTGCCTTGCCTGAGCTTAGCCACAAAACACATGAACATTCCAAAACATAACCTGTCAGTAATGCCTTTGTCCAAGGCTGCAATCTGCACAGTCTTTGCTGCAGCCATGGACAAAGTGCCAGGACTCACCAGCACACTCAACAAGAACCACTTAGGAGAGATGCTGACAAAGGCTAACTTGAGCAGCTGAGCACAGGGACAGATGCCTTGTCAGGATGCAAATATCCTGTATGGAAACACTGCTTACTTTGTAGGTCTTTCCACAAAAAGCATCCACCATCAGGGCAATTATGTCAAGCAGTTCAGATAAGCCCTAATATTTAGGGAGAAGAGCAAAACCCATCCAACACCTCACTGTCATAGAAGGATCTCCCTGCTCCTGTACACAGGATTTACAGCTTTAGTAGATGCCCTTTCTACTGGCTGAGAGCGCTGAACTGTTCGCTGATGGCTTTTAGGGAGGCAGAGGCTGTGCGTGGGCTAGGTTGGGAGGCCAGGGGAGGGGATGGAGGCCGTGGGGCTGCTGACCTGGCAGGATTGAGACACTGGGGTAGCTCAGCACACCCTGCTCTGCTGCACCCTCCCTGGGACTGCAGGCCACGGAGACGGCGGTGCCACCAGTAGCCAGCGCCTGTGGCTTTTAAAGGCTGGTGCCATTGTCCAGCAAGGCCTTTGCCAAGGACTGGCACCGAAGTTGTTAACTCTCCCAAAGAGGAAAGCAAGCTGGGGATTTCACATCTTGAGGAGGCCGGGCTTTGAGCAGCCACACTGCGGAGGGAGGGCGGGGGACACAAATCCCTTCAGAGAGCCTGAATTGCAACAGGGCTGAACAGCTTGAGCTGCAGAGGGGCCAGAGGAATCTCTCACTGCTCCACACCCTGTAAATCCTTTGCTAATTGCTTTATTGCCGTTATTTGTGAAGATAAAGGAAAAGGATTAATTAACTAAGAGAGAAGAGCACACATCTCCCTAGATGGGGTTCATTAATTGATATGGGAGGGAGAAAAATCAATTAACAAATTCCTTTGCCTTCCTGATCAGTCTGGAAGCAGAGCTGTGGCACTCTTTATTTTGGGAGGGGGAGATTGTGAATGGTAAAAAGGAGACTGCTCCCCCAGCCAGCTGTAAGTAATTCATTCAGCAGTTTGCAGTTTACACCACTCAACAGTGCTGGTGTAAAGACTCTGCTTTGCAGATATTTTGCAATTCTATGACAACAGGCAGATACATAACGATGTGAGTGAGGCGATGCTTCTGGGCACCAACTCTTGTTTAATCTTGATGCTTCCCTCTTAGCAGAGAACTACTTCATTGTGGTAAGAAAATATAGCTCGAAAAATAATGATTACATGGACACTGGTGTCCCCTGGCATTGTAAGTCAGCACGTGGCTTTCTGCAACGTGTGACAAGGAGCAATGAGATTGGAATGAAGGAGAACACCGCATATTGCCTGTGTTCATATCACTCCTCCGTCTTCTTGAACCTCTATACAAATTCAGAGCCAGCCCCAGACACAGGAATCTACCCAAGATTCCTTTCGTGTGGCACATTAGTTGAAGGAAATGAATGGTCCCCCGGGATAAGGCCTCAGAGGAAAGGAAGTGTTTGATGAATGAGGTTAGAAAGGTCTCGGTGTAGCTGTGTCATGCCTCGGTAAGGGCTTCTCCAGACAAGAATGATAGTGGTTTCCATTGCCTACACAAACAAGGGAGGAGATTCGGCATCTGTGTAGCAATGTATAAAAAACAAACAAACAACAACAACCACCACCAAAAAACCCAGCACCCTATTTCTACAGTTTCATCTAAGGCAATTTGAGTAAACCAGATGTAATATATTCAAATGTTTAAGCACTATAAATCATTACTTTGTGTTAAAAACACAGATGGGGGGAAGATTTGTAGTTATCAGCTGGGAATTACACAATTTGAATCTGATGTCTTGGGCAGCGATTCCTAAGTTTCACTGTCACTGTCTCCCAGGGACGAAATTAGTGAATAAAGGAGAAAAAAAAGAGCACAGGCACTGAGACAGGGGGGAAAAAACTGCAAAAGAGGGACAGAGCAAGCTAATAAATAAAACAAGAGCCTGAAGGGAAGAGCTGCTTTGTCAGAATATAAATATTTCTCTTCCCCTTTTATCTTTAATGTGGTGCGAGGAGCTTATTAAGGGGAAGTGCAGCTCTGTCCCTGGAGTCCATACACATAACCATGTAGGGAGCTTGGTCCAACACAACCAGTGCAGCCGCTCACATATAAACTCTTCTCTGCTGGAAACAAATGTAATGTACCGAGTAATAAAAGGGAAAGCGGGAAGCCACAGTGGTCATTACAACTCTTATCTTTCTGGCCCTGGTGCTGCTTTACATTAACGGGCGGCAGCGCTGCCAGGGGCCCCAGCCGGGGAGCTCTGCTCTCCTCGGGTCTCAGCTCCAGCCCGGGCTGAACAAACTCTCCTCCCGGTGCTGCAACCGGTCTTCCACAGGGAGATCCTATGTGGCAGTTTATAATGAAGCCAGATTTGGGGTTTGGGTGAATAAAAAGGAGTGTGTGAGAGCATGTGTCAGGAGGGAAATGCTACCCTGTGAAGACACCACGCTGTGCAGTAAGCGCTGAGGAAGAAGACCTTCCTTTTAATCACGGCTCAGCACAGCCATCCCCAGCAGCCAGGCTAGGCTTCACCTTCCCCTGGCGCCGCGCAGAGCCCCGCACGCAGAGAGGACAGGGAGGCATGAAGCAGGATTTTGTATTAATGGCTCCTTCCTCTGCCTCAGAGATCTGGTTTCCGATAATGACTTGGTTCCTCTTCCCAGCGCTGGCACCGGCACCTCTTTGCCAGCCCTTCAAGATGTTCAACCATATGGCTGCACAAAGCTGCACCATCAGTCAAAGCCTCCAAGTCAGGAAGGGGGACAGTTTCAAATTGCTGCCAGCGGATCCTTTCCCACTATTTCCCTTGCCTGAGCTGTCACAGATACAGGTGTCAACCTGGCTCCCTTACTGCCTGGCTCTTTTCATCTACACTTTAAAAAAAAAAAAAAAAAAGGAAAAAAAGGAAGAGAGCAAAAAAGAAGAGCTTTGCATTTCCTCTACTCAGGCCTTAAATTGGAAAAATGAAGGGAATTCATTGTTGGTGCTTGCTGATCCCTCCACCCCTACTGTTGCACCACTGTGGCCCTTTGAGCATGACAAAATGAGCTCCCCAGGCTTGATTATGCAAACCACTAATTCCTCCTCAAGTCAAGGGGGTGCCTGGGCTCAGAGGCTATACAATTTGGGTTTACTCGGCCTTTGTTTTCGCTTCTGTTTATAGAGATAAACACTTGGCATTTTTGCATTAAAAATGGACCTGATTTTCCTTTTAACTGTATGCTCCCAAATAGGAAGATCTTTTTTTCAGACAAAACACAAAAAAAGTATTATTTACCTTCTGGGTTTTCCCCATGAAATGTTTTCCCCAATGAAAAATATTTCATTATTTTTGGAAAAGATATTACTTCACATACTACCAGTAAATTGATTTTTCTTTGTTTTTTAACAAAAAATCTTTTCAAAAGAGATTTTGATAAAACCATACTGAAAAAAATATATTTACCTTTAAATGAATATTTTTAAGATGGACAAAACCAACAACAGAGTTTTATACAAGCCCTGTGCCAGTTCAGGATTTTTGTAGCTGTCCCTGTCAGGAAACAAGCCCTCAGACCCCAGGGAATGCATCTAGCAAAATGCTGCTTGTGCTGACTCTTGGCTGCCTGGCTTCAACTGCAGTTGGTGAGCAGTTTCCCCGGGGTGGATCAATGCCTCTGAAGAAGCTCAGCCTGGGTCTCCTCCCCACCCAGAGCCCCAGTGGTGGGCACCCAGAATTTGAGATCATCTTAAAGGGAGAGTCAGTCTCATTTAAAAAACAAAACAAGTCAAAACAAACAAAAAAAACCAAAACAACAACCCAAAACCACAACCACAGCCAGCTTTAGGATACGCTTTTGGAGTAAATCTAATTGTAAGATCTTCAATGTTTTATGCTTAGCTGCCTTAGAAATACTTGGGAAACAGAGCCTTTCTCTGGAAAATTTGAGCAAATTTTGAAGCTGGTTGAGTAGTTATTGCTCAGCTGCTCAGGTTGCTTCAGAGAGCCCAAACTCCCTATATCTGCATAATATCTAGGGACCAACGCCTATAGACTTTACTCACAAAGAGCTGACCCTTGTGGTCAGGGAGAGTGTTGAGTCACAGGCACAGATGAAAGTCAGATGGCTGCAGCAGCTCACACCCCCTTGCCCTACCCTGCCGCTCTCCCACAAGTGGTAGCCCCTCACACTGAGATCTCTGGACCAAAAGTAAGCTGGCTACAGGAATCAGCTCAGTTGGCACCCCAAAGAAAGGAAGTAAGCCAGTGCCAAACCTGAACTGCTCTAACACGGTGGGCCACCAGTTGCAGCAGTATTAGAAGGGCTTTGAGCTGAGGGCAGATGTCCTTGCCCTGGAGGCATCAATCCCTGGCACAGGGCAAGGGGACCAGCTGGGGACAGTCACCACTTCATCTGTCCCACTTTTCACAGGCTGTTTCATGACTCAACACCCTTCCCTACCACAATGAGAATTTGCATGAATAAGATCTTGCAGAGCAGAAAATGCCTTTACTGTTATGTCGAGGAAAGCACCAAGAATCACACTGCACCTGGATAATAACAGTGACAGTGCCAACACCACATTTCAGCCACACCTACCCAGGAGCCACTGGCAAGATGCTGGTTTTTCGGGTAAAAACACTGTAAAGCACCTCGCAAAAGCCCACAGATCACTAACACATATATCCTTACTCAGTTTCCAGGGTTAGCACCATCACTAATGTACCATGTGGGGCAGCTTCTAAGATGCTACTGAAGGACTTGCTTGCTTTTCCCAGAAAGTATTTCTTTCAATATTAGATGTCATTTTTTCTACATTATCCCTCACCCCGGGATGTGGCCTTTACGAAAATAAGCTAGTTAGGAATTTTGCACCAGTAGCAATGTCCCTACTGCAATTGCACTTGAACAGCTATCAGCAGCTGGAATTTCAGCTTTCAGAGCCCAGGCAAAACCCTGCACCCACAGCAGCACAGGGCTGGAAGGCAGGGTCAACCAGAGGAATGGCACCTATTGCATTCCCAGCATCACTTCCTCCACCACGGGTCCTGCTGCCACGCTCGCTCCTTGCCGCACGGGCGGGATCAGCCCTTGCACAACTCTCCTGAGCGCTGTTGGAAGCGGCACTGCAGGGCAGGCGCACGCCATGGCCTCACCGAGCCCAGGGCATGTTCCTCTCTCACACCAGAAAGAACACAGTAACCTGCCAACATTTATTGTTTCCTTCAAAATCGGAGGGTTTTTTCTAGGAATAACTTCTGTTTCCAGCAAAATCCTCAAGCCTGTTCCTAAACAATCTTGAGAATCACAAGCTTGCAATGTTTTAGAGTCCTACAATATTTATGTGTTCAGAGATAGTTTGTATCTTTGTAATTTTAAAACACTGTTGCTTTTTAAAATGGCTAGTAGATACTCTATCAGAGGGTAGGAGAGATCCCTGCCTCTTGAAAAATGCAGCCTAAGTGCGAGCAAGTTCATGGCTAGCTATCAGGTCAGGAAGTTAGAAGCATGAAAAGGAAATCATCTCACCCCAACAACATGATTCTATAGCAGCGCTGCAGCAGACCGTGCCCAGCTGCTCTTAGGTGAGCAGAGGAAAGGGAAACGGAGAGTTCAAATTTGAGCTTGAATGCTGTAGGTCTCCCCTGGAGGTGCTGAGAGTTTTCAGTTATCTCCAAACTCAAAGGGATGATCTGTGGGAGCAATGAGAGCAGGACCTGCTATTTTTAGAAATCAGGAGTGAAACAATCTACCACATCAAGCACGTAAGAATTTGGCAGCAAAGTAGGATTTGAGAACACTTGAGTACCTTCCCCAGACTGAGCCTGCTGATCACAAAAGACTATAACCACGTCTTAAGTCACAGGCATTTCCTCCGCATTTTAAATAACTTTTAAGAAAAGTGCAAAGAGGGGGGGAGGGAGGGGGGAAATCACCACCAAAACTCCAAATACACACACATTGACAAAAAGAAGATGCTTCTCCATTGTTCTGAAGTCTAGCAAAGAAAAGTAATTGTGATCCAGGCAACCGTAGGGGCTGCAATTGCCATGCGGTATTAGAATGAATTCAGAGTGGAATTACAGATGTTACTTTGAATTTCCCAGCTTTGGTAGGTGCAAACCAGACACATGATGTTATTTCTTTTTAGTCCATATGAGAAAATGTTACATGCAGCTGAAATCTGTTTCAGAGAGCAGTGTTTCCTTAGCAGAATAGGATCTCTCAGACGCTTTGCTTTGCTCCATATGCTTCTAATTATTGCTCAATTCAAACAGCTATTTCTGCATTGACTTGCAGGAATCTCAGAAGGCACCTTCTACGTAGGCAAGAAGCATAGCCCATAAATAATTTCAAAAAGTATTAAAGAGGGGAAGCTTCATAGCTTTTCATTCCGATCTGACTATGTGGTATTTAAATAAACCTCTGTGGCTTTCCAGTAACATAGTAGGAACTCCCAGGTGGCAGCGCTGGGGGAAGAGAGGGAGGAGAGCACTAAACATACTAATGAACATGTAATTAAGAAAATGGGCCCTCATTCCCTTCAGAGACTCCATGAGGAGGGAGCTTATTTGAAGTGCTGCTTTCTGGTTCCTTTCCCTCCACGGAAGGAAATCCATTTAATACCTCCAGCACCATCCGGAGTACCGTTGGTCCCAGCTCGGGGAGCGTCCAGTCAGTGCAGGCTGACACCAAGGCAGAAAATGCTAGTTCAGAAATGACCGGTTAATGAAAGGTAAAGGAGAGCGTGGGATGATGGTCTACAAACCTCACAGCCCCAGTTTCTCAGGAGAGCTGTCTGTAGGCATTGGCCCTCTGCTGCTTTTTTCTTAGCAGCACTGCTTCATCGAAATGCACTTTGGGTCACCACTGCCCAGGGACTCTTTTTGAACAGGAAACTCTCCGCACAGAAGCATCACCCATCTCCAGGGCTTGGGGGATGCAGCAGGCAGTAGTTCCACACAGCAAACATTTATATGGCCTCAAAACAGGGAACGACCTTGGCAAGCGGGTCTCCAGAGCATGATTAGGACCCAAGGAAGAAATAACTCTGTTTAAGAGGTTAATTTCTGCAAACCCGTCGGGAAGAGGGAAAATAAAAGTAATTAAAATGTTTGTTTCTCTTTCCAATCCAATTTTGGAAATGGAGTTGGTTAAGGAAATTTCACCCTAAACACAGGGTGGTAGCAGTGATTGGTAATTTAAGCATTCATGGGAGGAGGAGGAGGGAGGATTTTGTAAACAGAGGCTTAGGAATTCCTTAGCCTCTTTAGACATCTGGCAAATTCTGTATTGAATAACAGCTCTTCTTCCCTTGTTTTCTAAGCTTTGGAAACAACATATTTCTGGAGGCTGCACTCATCTTTAGTGAGTCTTAATCAAGCAAAGATAAACCATTTGTTTGAACATCAGGCAGTGGCTTCCTGCCAATATGATTGTTAGATGGCAGAACCGTGTCCCAAGAGAGATGGCAATAGTCCCATTATTCAAGGCATTTAAAATTAGACTAATTATACCACTGGCATATATAATAGCAGAGGCTAAACGATACAATGGGTCTTTCCCATCTCTTATTTTGGGCTAAATCTGGTTCTTCTTCCCACATAAACAGAGTTTGAGGCTTTGATGAGTATCCTGCTCTGTTTCCACTGAAACAAGTGAAACTTTACCCATTAACTTAAGCAGGACAAGTGCAAGCCTTCAGTCTGTGTGTTAAAGGGGATTTAAGGTACAATCTCACATAGAATAGATGTGCCTATAGAAAGTCAAAATTAAAAGCAGGTTGGGCATAACTGACAAAAGACATAGCACAGCCACAGCGATCAGCACAGCCGCTCACTACCAACCCTGGACTTCAGAGCTCACAAACATTGTGGCAGCATCTGCAATGAGATGGGAAAACAATGCACAAACTTGAGAAACTTGTCTGCTTTTCATTAAACTGTTATACTCAACAGCCTTACATTGCTACAGCTGCATGCAGAAATGCTCCCAGATAAGAGATTGAAGTCACCTTCATGGCAGCCACACAAATATGACAGCTACATAGAACTGACTGGCTGAAGGAAGAAGGAGTTTTCTCTAGCTTTTCTGTAGACAGCTGGGCTTCATAATCGTGCAGTTTCCTCAGGAAGGACATGGAAAGCACGTCTTAGCACTTGTCTTTGGCCTCTGAAACTGTATGGGGATTTACAGAAGGGGGAATAATCTACAGAAGGAACAAACCCACTGGGTTTTGGAGGAAAAGCTTTGTCTGACAGAGTCCGGGCTAGATCAAGGATCCATGGTGTGGAAGAGAGGCCTGGAGGAATGTAGTTCTGGGAAGGGGAGCTTGAACCACAAAAAGACACTAGCCAAATTCCTGAAAATCATTCCACAGGGGTGAGAACAAACAGGGAAGGTTATATTTATTTTTGTTTGGCTCTGTAATACTTTTAGGGTTATAAAGCAAGGAGTAACTCTGCCAGAGACCTTTGCAGACTTATGAGTCTTTTTCACCGGCACTGGGAGAAGCTCAGGATAAGCTGGAGCACCCATGAGGCTGGGACTCCTACAGCATCAGAGAGAAGGTGGTCAGCCCGGAGAGCCTGAGGCAGCTCCTCAAGTGGTTCTGCTCCGGGGGCTGCCCAGGCTGGTATGTTACACATCCCAGTGTACACAGAATCATCCAAAATCAGCTACAGCAGTTTGGGAAGCTTCCAAGTACAGTGCCGTGGGATTTAAAGGACCAGAAAGTAACCGTGTGCCTACACTACATCCAGATTCTAAGAGCAGGATCTTCCCTGCTGATGTAAAGAGGACAGTAGACACAAATTTCATCTTTTCCCACTGACTCTGGAAGCTTCTCTTCTTCATACAGTGTTATTACTGCACCCACACAGAATGCCAACAGGCCCTGGCTGATAATACTGCTGCCAGCAGATAACTTGTCTTGTTAAAAAAGTACCTAGCTTAAAAAAGTGAAATAAGGAGGGACTGTCTGCATTTTACACTCAAGAGCCTCTACAACCCTAAAAATGTGAGGAAGCAGATTAAATTCACTCTAAAGAAACAGGGGGATTCAAAGGGTCATGCAAGGGTTAAAGTGTAACTGATGTCCTCACTGAACTGCTGAGTGGGGATGAGCAGATCAACTTCAGGTTTTGTTTTCTTATTCATGGATCTGGGAGATGAAAGCAATGGTAAGCCTGATAGCCCTTCTTTGTGAATGTTTCCTAATGTTTTCTCCAATTTGATCGTAAATGTGGAAGGCAGTGCTGCTTCCCTGTATCCTTTGGGATACTACTTCATAAGCTAATAATTATCTTACAAATCCATGATGCAACCAGCTTTTACCTCTCTCACTGTGGGAAACCACATCCCCTCTAGCAGTATCCCCTTCCTTTTGTCACCTGTGCCCTCCCCATATGCTCTTTTCAATCAGTTTCTTATGTCTTCAATCTAATTTCAAATTAAGGCTCCATGGTGGGGGGCAGGGGTTTGCCCTCCCCACTCCCTGCCTGTGAAATGCCAGGCTCTCCAGTCTCATTACAGAAAAAACAGATTTCTTTGGTGAGCTCAGACAAGATGCAATTTAGAGTAATCTATCAGACTGATAGAAATGCAAGTAGATATAATACTGTGAACTTATTTTATTTCTAATTATGCAAATCATTATGTAAAATAGGGAAACGCATCATTTCCCCCCAGGCTCCTGGCATTTCCCCACTAAGCTTTAGGGAGTGCAAATTTTGATGTTCTTAGCTCAATAGCCTGCCTGATCATGTAAGGCTGCATGTAAGTATGCCACAAAATATGGAGGTTAAAAACATCATAGAAGTTATTTACTGAATGTAACTGGGACAAATCTCACAATTCAGGGGGCCGCGTGGGGCTGTTGGCAGGGTTGGGTAGCAGGACAGCTGGTGAGGCCCAGCACTGCTTCTGGGAGCACTGTGGTGGAAGGAGAGGAGGGAAGCAATAGTCTTTGTTCTTCTGGGGGCAAGGAGGACTGGAAGCCTTGCAACAAGTAATCTGAAAATGTTCACCCTCGGGCATCCAAAATAAGTGGTGGGGTGGGGAGAGGGTGTTTTGTTTTGATTTCCCTCCCCTCATGGGAAGAGTTTTCTATCAGATGGGATAGGAAACAAGGAAAATTATATTGGCACCATTTAAGGAGGCTTCAAAACAGCAGGAAAAGACATCATGTAGGGATGCCCCTCCTCGCTCTGACTTAGCTTGAAAGTTGAACTGGGTTTATTTTTAAATGTGTAAAAAGACAGATAATTGTTTGTTCTTAACGATTCCTCCCTATGCACAATGATCTAGTCAGGCAGCTCCAGCACTGGTACCAATACCTAAGAATGCAAATTTATCTGTATCTGGGACTTGCCAGAACTTTGCTTGTGAAGTGTTATTGCTGACAGACCATGTGGCATACTCACAACACTAGTTGTTAGGAGATTTTCAGAGAAAACCTTTTGAACTGCTATGTGGTTGCAATAGACAATTCCTCAGATACCACGAAGTCTTGTGCAGCACATTTGTTCTGGGCGGCTGATAACCTGGCTAATGGTGGCTGCCTGTGCTTATGTGTTGATGAGAATCCCTCCTGTTGGGAGGAAATTTAAGTAATTTTGCAGGCTAATGCTTGTGAATTTAGATTGAGGTGAAAACAGGAGACAAGTGTAAGTCTGCTGCCTTTTGAAATGTAGCTGATGCTACTTGCAGAGGTTCTGGATGCTTTGGGGTAACCACATCCCAGAATCCTGTTTTTGCTGCCACTTTTCTTTCTCTTTTCTATCTTTTCTTTTTTTTTTTTCCTTTTCTTTTCCTATTGTGCCCTGAAAAATCTCAGGATGTCCTAGACTGACTTAGCAGCCAAGGACTTTCTTAGGCCACAGTTTGCCATTTTGAGACTGCCATTGCCTCTCTCAGTGATCCTGTCCCATCTCACAGTGGGTCTAAATAGAAAAAAACACCCCCACCTTAGAACTCAGTAACACGCCCAAGAGACTTCCTCTGTTTTGGCAAATCCTGTTGCACATTCTTTCCATCAGAGATGGCTTAGCAGCATCATTCCTATCTCTCTAAGAAATAACTTAGGATACAGCTTTCCTCCCTTCTTCCTTTCTTCCTACCCTTCCACTTTTTTCCCCTTTTGCTTCACTCGGATTCTACACTATGTTCAACATAAGTGTAAGGGAGTCACACAGCTTTTATAGCACATGCCAGAGCTCCCAGTCATCTCTTAACTTGTGCTGTGGTTCGGAGGAACAAATGCGACCAGTAGGAAAGAGGGGGAACCATTGATGCCATCTGCCCTGCCTTGTAAATAAATACCCAGTTTAAGTCTTGATCTGATGTTCTGAATAGTTCCTGTCTCTGTTGCCCTGTTGCTGAAAAGTACATTTCTTGCAATAACATTCTACTATATCTGAACTTCTCTTTACACAGGGAAATCAGACCGAGCAATGCATGGGGCAGGAAGTGTGCCATTCCTTTACTTTCTTGGCACTGTCACTGCCTATCAGTGAAACATCTCCTTTCCTCCAATGTTTTTCACAGCAACTATCACAAAATGTTTTGCAGATTAAGTCAGTCATATAAGCCAAAATTAGAAATAGAGGCTTTAAGGTGATTATTACAGATAGGTGACGCAACAGCTCATGGAGTGTAACGGAAGGATGAGATGGGGGAAAAAGAAACAACTGGAAAGAATAATCTTTTTGAAGGTTACTAACAGCCAAAGAACAAACAATAGGGTAGACAAGTTTGTGTAAGTTTGTAGCATGGGAGGTTGTTTAGGTGAAGAGTATCACAAAAACCCGCTTAGTCACTAGGTAGAGAAACAAGGAATTCAGATAACAAGCCTTAACAAACTGAAAAACTGTGGTACCTCTAAGGAACTCTCAAACAGCCACAACAGAATGAAGAGACATGTATTTTCCATCAGCAGCTGTTGCAGCCATGAGTAGCTAGTCCTGCCCATACATATTTTGGAGAGCCACAGTATTATTTTTAAAAATATGTCCACTTTTAGAGGAGTAAATTTATTTTAGTAAGCCTGTTTATAACTGTCAACTTCTTTTAAATGTAACAAAAGCTGAAGCTCCATGGTCTTACTGGTATGAGGACACATTGTTCATGAGCAGGAGAGGATATGGGAAACATTTGTCCAACAATTGCTGCTGGAGTTGCCTGAGCCAAACCCTGCTCTCTTCAACTGTGCTGGAGTGCAGTGCAGATCGGTGTAAATGCTTAGTCGTTAACAGGAGCACAATCCTGAATAAAGGAGTAAAAGTAAGAATTTGAATAGTACAGTTTGGGGGACCTCTATCCTTAAAGGGAGGACTGGGGTAGGTTGAATAATACTTACTCGCCCCCCCC